>PKRV01002418.1:188835-705886 GCA_003709505.1 Hyphantria cunea
TAAAAGACATCTCCCGCATTAGGAATATACATTCCTGTGTCGCGGGGATCTTTACAAACATACATGAAACGGACACAAAGTACACCCAGACTTAGAACAACAATTTATGGATCACACAAAGCGTTGTCCCATGTAGGATTTGAACCCACAACACTTGGCGCAGTAGGAAGTGGCGTGGCGACCACTGAAACCACTAGGCCAACCGTGTAGTCAATTACTATTATTACGCAAGGGAAAAAGTGAGTTTTGAAATATAGCTCAGATTTCATTATAGGACATTATGAAATATCGCAAAAACTGTTTAACTGTTGCGTCCAAACGATATGAAACGAAAGGAATTGGTCGACGACAAAAATTTAACAGTAAAGTTCAACAGTTATCGGTTTCTATCAGTCAATCCAGACTTAAAAGACGATCTCTGTTTGCTGCACCCGACACATTAAATGCCACATAACCTCAAACTAAATATAGTATCAGTGTTAGATGTCCAAAATATATAAAAAAGTGAATATATAAATAAACATAAGGTAGGGGCCCAGACAGAATAAGAAACAAGCTAACTCGGAAACGTACGAAAATTGAGGACGTAACCATAAGAATAAAAAAAACTTAAGTGGAGATGGGCAGGACATACATTAAGGGGCAATGAGAAATGGAGTAAAAACATCACATTTTGGTATCCAAGAAACGCAAAAACAAACCGAGGAAGACAGTACCGAAGATTGGCAAGACGAAATTGAAGCAACAGCAGGCAAAGAATGGACTAGAACAGCGCTAAGTAGATCAAAATGGAATGAGTTGGAGGAGGCCTTTGCCAAAGTTGGGCAAACGGACGATGTTGTCGATGTCGTTGTTTCACTTTAGATTCAACAGTAATTTTTAAAAAGCATTGTAAAATGTTGTAAATAATGTTGTCTGAATAAAGGCTTATATATACATATATATATATAGGTAGACGCCCCGGGAGGCGGTGGTACCTGCGCGTCGGCGAGGCTGGCCTGCAGCTGAAGCGCATGCGCGTGGTGCTGGTGCGTGCGCGTGCGCAGTGCGGCGCACTCCTCCTGCAGGTCGCGCATGCGCCGCGCCGCGCTCGCCAGCGCCGCCTCGCCGCCCGCCGCCGCGCTCTCCAGCGCCGCCGCCCGCGCCTCCAGCTCCGCCACGCGGCCCTCGCGACCTTCCAGCCGCTCCTGTGCAAAGGTGTCAAGGCTAACTTAATCGCTGACCGTCTATCTATCACCGGACCGCATCTCATTAACCGTGACAGTTACACAGTTGTCATTTTTAGAGATGACGTATTTCTGTTGCCGCTATAACAACAAATACTAAAAAAACATAATAAAACAAATATTTAAGGGATTTCCGTACAACAAACTCGTACTTGGCCAATTTTCACCATTAGTCAAAACGATAACTTTGTTAAAAATGTACTAAATACAAACTTATGAAGTCACTCTTTGAGACTACTAATTAAGCAATATATTTCAGTGTTTATTTAATTAAAAGTAATAGAAATGAAAAACTATTATGATTATATTTTCCGAGACGTTTTGTTAAAGAAGACGTTTTATTTACGATACAGTCATCTACCCTATTCATATATTGCTACGTGATTTATTTACCAACTCATGATATATCGATGAGCGAAAGTAAGTTTGTCTCTTTCTTTTTGAAACTTGGCTGTCCAACTGATTTGACTGCACATATAGGGTACTGTAGTCCCCACATTGCTTTCTACTGTGGATTCAAATCCTACATGTGATAACATGTGTGATCGACAAGTTATTGTTATGTGTCTAGGTTTTCATTAAAACTATTTCGTATTCATACATACACAGACTGACTGGCCAACAACCAACGTAATGAAACCAATGTATGTAATGTATTTTTATTTATATTGCCTCAAAATTTAACGTTATTTGTGAAAGACTTAGAAAAAATTAAGCAGCACATCTTCTCGAGGTAACACAGGCTATATTATACCGCCCGTAAAGAGCCCGTGCGAAGCCGGGGAGGGTTGCTAGTTAAAAATAACATAAATTTCACTCTAAATTATTCCATATTTGAATAAAGTGAAAATAAAAGTGCATTCTCACCCGCAGCAGCTGCAGTTCGCAGTGAGCGTGCCGCGCTTGTTCCCGCGCCTCGTCATGCTGCGCGATAGCTCGGCTAGCGGCCGAGTCGCGTTCCGTAGCCTGCTGCTCGGCCGAGTTCAGTCGGCTGCGACATGACATCAACTCCGCACGGACCGTTTGTAATTGACTCTGGAACAACACTCATCTTAACATATGCATCTAATCAAATTAATTCTCGTAAAAAATCATGTTTTAAATTGTATGTTTACCTCGAGATCCTTATTTTTGAGTTCGTGAATATCAGACAACTTTTCTAGGTCAGTGAGCTGCTCTTCGAGCATGCCACAAGCCTCTTGAAGAGCTTTGTTGTTCTGCAAAGTAAGTAAGCTAGTTAAGCAATAGTGATAAATATGATGTAGTTATTCAATGAAATTGAAAAAATAAATAATGTGTACTAGTACTGTAGTGTACTGTAGTAAAGAGTTTGTTTCGTTGAACTTTTAGACATTACCGGTTTTATCTAATAAAATTACTTTATTGCTGGATAGCGTATTTATTAAGGAAGACTTTAGGCTGTACAATATCAGAAAACGACAAAAAGGAGAACGGACCTGAACTACTTTTTAGCGCGATAACCGACACTGACACTTAGGAGGATCTCAGAAGGATCCGTAGAGAGCCGCGAGTGTAAGTCGGTTAACGGTTAAGTCTGGCTTTTGCTAATACCTAATAAATTTATATTCAAGAACATTCCTAGACCATATCGTTTGATAATAAATGTTAACTCCATAATACCCTGTGAAACTGCTTATTAATCGCCGTGATAGCATTATCAGCAGCCCTACATCTGCCGTGGAGGACGTCCGTAGCAAGAGCGACCCGTACACGTCGCGCCCACGTCGCTTCCTTAACGAGGCGGGTGGACGTTCCCGGCCCGAACAAGTTCCGTAGATAAGCCGGCTTAGGTCGGATCGGTGGTTTCTCCACACATTTACGTTTATAGCGGGTTAACGTTTCCATCTTTGTGCGGTTAGCTTTTAGTATACCGTCAAATGAAGGATTGAGGTTTTTTAAATTCTTTATTATAGAAGAAATATTATTTCTTATAAGGAGATTATTCATTCACTATATTTTACCACTTTACCCCTGGTGTGCAATTTTCAAACGAACACAGTTTTAAAATTATCTTCGAGTGACCGAATTTAAAAGCGCGTTATTTCATATACTATTCAACTCATGTCGTATTTTATAAATTATTTTTCAATCGTGATATTGTGGTCTCACGTCCAGCAGTGTCGAGATGAGTCTAGATGATCTGTTCACATGCCAGTCGGTACTTCACCCACATTCGGAACAATGATGTTTACACAATAGACTTGTCCGTATACTCATAACACAAACATTTTAGTTTGGATAATTCGAATGCAAAACATAAACAAAACCCTTTATCATACATAACTGAGATTTCATCAACAGTTTATAAAAAAACAAATTCCATTTCATTTACATTACTTTTTAATAAAGTTCCGGTATAAATATAATAAATCAAATTTTGAAACAGGCGCTTATTGAGAACTATGCAGTATTAATTTAAAATCGATGTAATTTGCTTAACAATTTATAGCCACAACGGCGTTTACACTTGTAGGGGAAGCCAAGCCAAGGCTTGGTTCGGGATGGTAGTCCCGGTTTTAGCACCACAATATGTTGAGATAGGCTTAGGGATAATTCATAGCCTTTTACAGAGGCCGTAGTGATAGAATCGATAAACAACATCGATTGAATTACAGCTGTGTCTCTAAACACGGCTTATTATTCAACACCGCTTGTAAACAGACATTACCTATTCAAAAACTAGTACCATTTTAATTCTGAGTGAGTACATACCTGCACAAGCTCGTTGTTGTGCCTCCTTACTTCTTGCAGCTCGTCTCTAAGTTGTGCCCGCTCCCGGCTCGAGAGCTCTTCCTGTTCTTCGGCATGCAGTCTACGCTTCTCGCTATACTGCAGTTCACTCTTTAGTTTGCGGATATCGTTGCGAGACCTATACATGGAAAAAAATTACCATCACATTACGAGTAATAACATAATAGTGATAATGCAAATTATGAAATAAACTGGAACTGGATTTCTCTTCGGTAACAACAAGGAAACTAATAATTACACTGAATAAGATGAAGTTAATTGTCAATATAGGGTTGAGTTACATTGTTTTCGTTTATAAAATAGAGAACAGACAATATTAACACATTTGTTACATTAAATTGTGTACAAGCAACACATAATATGTTTTTTCTTTTATATATATATGTGTTATATTGCATATTTATTTTACCTTCTTTTAATATTATACGACATCTTATGTTGTGTCCATGTGCACTTTGTTATTTCTTTTATCTTACAACGTTCTCTAAGCTATACAGGGCACCCATATCTTATCAAAAATATCTTACGCTGATAAAATCAGTTAGAAGTATTTCTGAAACTGCTAATACTTTCGATTACATATGTATATTGTTTGAGTAGTGTAGTACTGCAGAGGTGTGTAGTCAATTCGAGCCCGTAAGCAGTAAAACAATAGGTAAGAAAAGACTAACCAAACACATACTAATTTATAAATTGGAATGTAACTTTGTCTTTTTGTCTGTATGTTATGCTTTCGCAACTAAACCGCTGCATCGATATAAATGAAATTTTGCATGGAGATACTTTCATTCTTGAGGAAGTTTCGGACAAAAGATAATTAAAAAATTCTAGTGAACAACATTTTTACACTAGTCAAGTTTTATTATGAACCTACTACCTACAAATTTCACAGATAAATTCTTAAATCTGTTTGATCGTTTGATTCACCTACATTGGTTAAAAAATAAGTTGGCATAAAGACCACCAGTGGCGGCAGTTTTAGTGGTGGCCATTGGGTGTAAGCCCCAAGAAGATCAGCACTTGATATGCAATCTTAGCCAGTTCAATCTCAGAATGGGTGACGATCCCTAATATAAAGACATAGCAACTCCGCCGTGTCTCGGAGAGCACATTAAGCCGTCGGTCCCAGTTGTCACTGGTTGGTTGGTTGGTTGGTTACACCTAGAAGTCCGACAACAGTTTACAAAAATTTAGTTTTCCCCTTTATCGAGTTCTGGGCTATTCAAAGTTCAGCCGTATTGTGGTAGACTCAAAGACGACCTCACTATGGTGGAAGTTTCCCAGAATTTAGTGTTTAAAAAAAAATACAAAATGACAATACATACCTATCCACCTCGACTTGGAGAACTTCATTTGTTTTCTCAATCTTTTCCAGCCGCTCCTTTAGCTTCTCCGTCTCCCGGCTAGATAGTTCATACTTGGGTTTCAGAGCCGCTAGCTCTGATTGTACTTCGCTAGCTTTTTTCTCCGCAGTCTTCCGTGCTTCGATGGCAGTGGTCAAACGTTCCTCTACGCGTTTAAGGTCACGAGCAGTAGATTTTGATTCCACTGATAGTTCGTTATATTCGCGTTCCTATATGGCAGAAGTAAGGAAGTCATGGATGATAGATATGTTAGTAAAACAAGTTACATTGAGTTTAAACAATACAGTAATGTCGTTTTTTTTATTGAACATGTTGCAAACGAACAGACTTATCACCTGATGATAAGAGATTACCGCCGCCTATGGACACCCGTTACACCAGAGCTGTCACAAGCGCGTTGCCTGCCTTTGGGGATGGGGAGGGGTTGGGTTATGGGTTTCCGGTTTCCTTACTCACACGGTGAAACACTGCGCAGCGCTATTTCACACCGGTTTTCTGTGAGGCCGTGGTATCACTTCGGTCGAGCCGGCCCATGCATGCCGAAGCGTGGCTCTCTTACGGTCTACTTAGAACCATTAGTTTTCGTTTTTGTGATACGATTGCGTTAAGTCAATATCATGTATTGATAGCATATTAAATATCTTTCCACATTCTATGCACATTCATAACACAACAACAATAGATATAATTCTCTATTGATAGTTCTGAAAATTCTAATTATGATATGTTACTTGTGTGTTAAGTACCGTTTTTCTTTTTTTTTCCCCTCGTACGGAAATCCCTTCGGATACCACCTCCTGGTGGCACGTCGGGCTCGAACCGACTAAAACCGCACGCCGTCTTGGGTACTAAAAGCCGGGGAACCAGGTGCACCCTAGAAAGGAAATCCCTGGAATCCCGACGTACCTTGGGCCACATATGTTTCGTAGATGTGATGTGTGTAAAGTACCTTAAAAAATTTTACCACCTGATGTGTGTTAAAGTTGTCTATAAGAAATCTTAGTGATAAGACCGCTGATTGTCACACACATGTTTTATAATTCATATTTTCTATTGTTTTCTTATATGTATACAATATAGATAACTAAAGAATAAATGTAAATTATATAATTTAGTATAAAGTATGGTTTGCTTGTAGTTAGTTAAGTGATGAAATAACACACCTTACGCCATCTCGCTAAATTAGCTGCCCTGGTCTCTTGACGAAGAGTTGCTAATTCTTCAGCTCGCGCCTGAAATATTTCAATATGCTATATATGTGACGCGAATAACCAATCATATGACAATTAGATTTAAGAAATCAACCGCTAGACACAATAATATCAATATAATAATATTTTAAGAGTTTGTTTGGTTAAACGCGATAATCTCAGTACAAATTTGAAATTTCTTTCAACGTTAGCCCATTCATCAAGGAATCTATGATTAATAAGCACGCTATGATTAATAAGAGATATTGCTATGATACGATCTCTTTGGACAACATCAACGATCTTTTTCCTTTCTCGTCGGTATCTTTTTTAATTATGCTCATAACGGTCTTTGGCTTTGATGGTAGAGTCAAGTAACGGCTTCGATGCCACGCTGTCTACTTCAAATTTTTAAGATTTTATTGTGTTAGATCAAATACTTATATAATGTAATGAGATCCGTCTCTAAGTCATCCTCTATCGACTTCGCACACAAGAACTACCTGTTGAACGGCTGGGTTCGCTGGCTGTTCAACGACTATATTACCAGGGTGCCAAGTACTTCTACTTGACGATATAGGACTCGTCAAGTGTGTGTGGGTCACAATGTTTATAATCTTGCATTAATTAAAACACATATGTTTAAAAACATCCGATGGGTGAATTCTCCAGCGGAGCCTCATTTTACGGAAATAAATATTTATCGTATAAAAATATCGACAAGAGTTTGACAGCTCATTTTTGAAGAATATCTTTTTTAATTAAGTTGGTCATCACAAATCATATAAGGTATAATATTCTACGTGTTTTATTAGTATTTGTAAATCCATAATCACGCATAATAACAAGGTCAATTTTCTTTTTTATTCTTTCAATATAACTTATGATCCAGCTGAGCCCCGCGATTTTACCCGCAGTCCAACAATAAAAGCGGGTAACGCGGTGAGGCAAAGCTGGGCTAAAAAAAGTAGCCTATGTTACTCCTTATATTAGTTATCGAAGCGAGTGAAAGTCCCGTCAAAATCGGTCAGCCGTTCCAGAGAGTGTATAGATGTTCTTTTTTTTTTTTTTTTTTATATTTAAGCTGCCAAAATGACTCTGCCCTGCCTGATGGAAAGCATGAGCAGAATCCAAGAGTGGTGGTCACCATCCTCAATGCGAAAAAGAACAATGCAGCATGGTGACCCACACTATGGCGGCCTGGGGGGAAAGGGGATGGTGAGGGGGATAGGGGGCGCTGGATTGGGGTATGGGCCTCCGGTATCCTCACTCACTCGATGAAACACAGCGTAAGCGCTGTTTCACACCGGTTTTCTGTGAGGCCGTGGTATCACTCCGGTCGAGCCGGCCCATTCATGCCTATAGTATGAAGCTTACCTGCAATTGAGCTTCTGCTCTTTCCAGTTGTTCTTTTAACAAGGAGAGTTGCGCGTGCGCATGCTGTGCACTCACATCCCCGACACTCTCAGTGTCGGAAAGAGCATCTTTCCTGTTATCTCTAGCACTCGTGGGGACATTAACAGCCCCATGATGGGATGAGTTCAATGGGAGCTCTTGTTCGCTCTCTGGTTGTGCAGCATTAGCCGTGCACGTCACACAAGAACGCTTCTCCAACGCGCTTACTTCGCGTTCAAGTTGACGAACTAATTGTTCTAGAGTGTTCACCTGTAAAATTACACAGCGATTAATACTACAAAGAAAAAAAACTGTTGAGCACTAATTATCATCTTACAGACGTTTATCACGAAGTAGTCTATTCGATATAGAGTAGGTGCTTACCTTCACACACACTACTTGTATATAATAGATATGGTTGTAAGCAATGCTTTTGGTTCATGCATAACTGTTTTCATTAGCTGCCTAAACTATCATTATTATCATGGCTGTGAAATAATAGAACGTTCAACAATTATAAAAACAGTTTGATGTAAAATACTTTTTGTCTGTGCCTGGCGTCTTCATGCAACGCGGCGGCGGCTCTGTGCTCAGCAGCGTCCAGGCGTTCGTTGAGACGCGCTTCGGTGCGGGCGCACTGTTCTTCTAGCGCAGCTTCGCGACGGACAGACTCTTCCACATTACGCTCCAGTTCCTACCGAAACACACACGTTGTTTAAAAAGACAATATAATAAATAAATATTTCGGACAATATACAGTCCTTAAAATATAGCTCGATCTATGTGTCAACTGATTTTGATGTATCTTTCACTGGCAGATATCCGATGTTATAAGTAATAAATAAATATTTTCAGACATTTTAACACACAACGCCATCTAGTCCCAAACTAAGCAAAGCTGGTACTATGGGTACTAGACAACTGATATTAATACATATATACTTTTTTTTTTGTAAATACATACATATTATACATAGAAAACATCCAAACTCCGAAACAAATATTTGCAGATCATACAAACATTTGGTCCGACCCAGGATTCGAACCCGAGACCTCATGGACAGCAGTCGCGTAAGCTACCACTGCGCCACAGAGGCAGTCAAATAATAATAATAGTTTATTAACAAAAGGCCATACATTTTTTTTCTATCTCAGTCATACATATAAGCTCAACACTAAGTACATATATTTTAATTTCATAGAGATAGAGTCAACGTCAGTGTCTATGATAGTATAAACTGTGTTACAGACACTGGCGCCTTCCTCTTACAATTTATATGATGTTTTTTGGTTAGAATTGTCAAGATGATGTAATAAAGTTATGGTGCAAACATAATGACTACTTCAGTGTGAGACTAATACGCGTATATGCTCAATAGTGCGTGTGAGTTTGTGTGTCTGTGTAAAAATAAAAAAATATATATATAAAAAATACCCGACATCATACATCGTATGGAAGTATATGATATTTAAAATAAAAAAAATTGTTCGTCGTATAAAGTCGGTTAACGGAGGATAGTTTAACGTGATAACGTCATAAAAAACATTGATGAAAAATATGCGTCATAAGCCGATCGCTTAGATCGATCATGCGTCTCTACCGTTTGATCCGCGCTCTCGCTTGCACGCTCGGCTCGGATGGAACGTGACAATAAGTCATGCTCTTTCGTGCGTGCAGCCGGCGTTCATCGATTCATAAGATGTTATGAAGTCAAAAAAACAAAATAAGAAATAATAACGCAAGCTATAAGTTGGAAACAGCCAGTGTTATATATCTATTTACCTGCACTTGCGCCAGTGATGTTGAAGCTCTGACTCGCTCCTGGGCTAGTTGCACTTGTAGCTCCTTTAGTTGTTCAGATGATGTGACAGCAAGACGTTGCTTTTCGTTCAATTTATCCTGTACAAAGCACATGTAAATATTTAAACGTCACTTAAAACTTTACTTATTTACTGATACCAATGGTCGCCCAATGGTCAAAATTCAACCATAATAAAAATTTTTAGTCTATTAGCTTTCTGCACTCCTCCCTATAACTTTAACTGTGCCAAATTTCATAATTCTCCGTTCCCTACAACAGAAGAGCCGTTCGGATAATTTCCGTATATACTCGTGTAATACAAGGACAGCTAAACCTATACCTTCAAAAAATCTTATGCTGTACTCCAATTCCTAGAATATAAAATTGTTTATAATATATGCCTAATGCATTTCACCACTGGCACAACTCTTTTTCAGCAAAAACTTAAAATATATAATGTTTATTATTACCTGAGTCGACGCCAATTGTCTCTTAACATCTTCTATTTCTTCAGTCAGCACTCTATTCTCTTCCTCTAACTTGACAAGCTTCTTTTCGGCCAGCTGCCTTGCCCGAAGTTCCTTTGAGGCGTTGGCTTCAGCAGCGGCGATGCGGGCTGCAGCTTCCCGGCTCTCGGCCTCACCCCCACTTAGTGTTTGACGACGAATAGCACGCTCTTTTGCTATTGTATCCTTGAATAAATTAAATATAATTAGGACATACTAAATAACTGTCTTAATTTGACGTTGGATCAACGCTTATGATGGCTAAAAGCCTTTTCTTAATAAAAGTAACTACAGAGTCTACTTCTAACTATAGTCCTTAAAATATAGCTCATTCAAATTAATCACAAGTGCTATTTCAGGTGTGAATGTTTTATATTTATAACTAGCTAGGTCCCGTGGATATTGTTGCATTTGAATCACTTCACTATTTCACTGACTTTAATTTTGTCCTGAAATATTTATAAGTTACTCCTTATAATATATATATAAACTGCCTCGGTGGCGCAGTGGTAGCGTACGCGACTGCAGTCCATGAGGTCTCGGGTTCGAATCCTGGGTCGGACCAAATGTTTGTATGATCTGCAAATATTTGTTTCGGAGTTTGGGTGTTTTCTATGTATAATATGTATGTATTTACAAAAAAAGAGTATATATGTATTTATATCAGTTGTCTAGTACCCATAGTACAAGCTTTGCTTAGTTTGGGACTAGATGGCGTTGTGTGTTAAAATGTCTGAAAATATTTATTTATTATTTATAACATCGGATATCTGCCAGTGGAAGATACATCAAAATCAGTTGACACATAGATCAGGCTATATTTTAAGGACTGTATATTGTATATTCCCTGTTTACTAGTTTTGACAAGTAACCGAGTCTGCTACTACTACTAAATAACAAAGGCTGAACTCTACCAAAGTTACCATGGTCTCACGAATGTTAAGCAATTAAAAAAAACTTTATATAAAATAATATTTACTAAGGAAAAAATAACTAGTATATTTACTAGGTGTAAAGGTAAGCTATGTTCTACTTGTACAAGTTCACTCACGATGGGTCGCACGTTCAATTCCGTCAGCCGCCTGTGACGTAAATCTTGTACGTGCTCTACTATGTCCTGCCATGTGAATCGTGTTGACAATTTTAAAGTATTCATAAAAGGCAAAAAAACCGATATTTAATAATCATAAAGACAACATATTCAGTTCGTAATAAATTTTAAATTCAGTATCTTTGGACCATTTTATTTAAGTATCAATTAATCATTATCTTAGTAGAACACCATGACACTCAACTCACAACAAATTATAAGCTGTCAACAATATTACCTGTGGAACTAGATATAAAATTTTTTTTTGCCAAATAGCTAAACCTATTTAAGAACTGTACCGTTTTGTGTGCTTTATGTTATTAAGTATAAAAACTATAAACTAAAATTAGGTTATTGATAGAGGAAACTTATAAATTTAGAATATAAGCATAGAAAAATTTGAAAAAATATGCATTCCTTTTTTTACTATAAGAGATAGAAAAAAATTTGCCGACTTCGATAATTTGAATCAGGAACACAGATCTAATACATCTTTAATTTAAATATTCATGACAAAAAAAAACAAATGAAACCAGAATACAAAATATATTAAATTAATTTCAACTTACTCTGTAATGTTGCTGTTGAGATTTAGCCGAGTCAGCTTCTACCAAGGCTCTATTGCAATCCGTCTGCAAGGTATCGCACTTAGTCTGCAACCGCCTCAAGTCGTCTCTTAACGTGTCCCTCTCCTTTTGTAGCGCGGCAGCGGCAGCCTTAGAGTTACGGACCTCCGCATTGTTCCGTTCGGCAATACCAGTAGTTAGCTCTTGGTTCGTACGCTGAAGAGCCATTCGTTCTTCTTTCTCTACTTCTACTTGGCGCTCTAGACGTCTGTAATTTCAAGTACCATCAAGACTATATTCGATTATTTGAAATTTTCTAGAATAAGGAATATACATATTGTTTTTTTTTATAAAACGTTTCTACTACTTATTACGATCAAAATCTCTTTTTCTACTAAACTATAACCGTAGACATACCACACATTTCTGGCATACAATATGAGCAACTCATTGAACCCACGACGGCTTGACCTGATTACACAATTATATTTTAAAGGAGTTTGTGAAAAATGCATATCTTGATGATATGCAATTTCTCAATGTCCGATATGGGTTTTCGATATTTTACTAAAATATATTCACCACAAATATAGCAAAAGCAATCGGGATTTAAGTACACAACATGTTTTTAAAGAATACCATATCGAAAACAACAACGAAATATATTTTAATTTCCAATAATAGACGCAAATCTAAGTAGAAATAGTAAATGAGAGTAGTTATATTAGTAGTTAGTAGCTTATAACTCAAAAATAAAAGCTGTTAGAGAAAAAGTGATTTCATATTTAAAAAATACGCGTTAATTTGAGATTGAAACAAAAACACAGGAAACAAACGATTTTTTTTTTGCTGACCAATGTTGTCCGCGTGCCTCTAGCGGCATAATTCAGAAGTTGTCTAAGTACGACACTGCTAATTTATAAAAAAAAGTAAATAATTACTTTATTGTACTTATATTCACAATTATTTTATAAGTTATGTGTTTAGTTTACGCTAAGGCTAGATTCTCGTCAGATAGCGAGATAATTGTATTGAAAGTGTAAAAGTGTCGTTCGCTAGTTACAATCTTTGTATCGCCAATTATGTTACGTTTAAAAAAAACGGGACCCTATATCGCATAACCCAGTGGTCGTTCTGTATTGCGACCAGAGTGTTGCGTGTGTTTTATTCGATTTGGGATGTTTAGTATAAATAACTTAATGTAAAATAAAATAATAAGAAAATTTGTCACGAGTGCAAGGCACCAGAATCTGTGGATTTTTTATTCTTTATTATGCCCACTAGAACACGAATTCATCAGTTCCATTGGTCATACAATATTACAAGGGGGACAGCGCGAACGCAGTTCCCACTAACAAAAATTACGCATCCGAGCTATCCACATAAGGGATAAACGCAGGGGTCAACCAAACAAAAAACAAATAACAACCCATAATGTCCCACTGCTGGGCTCGGGTCTCCTCTCAGGAGAGGGTTAAGGCCATACGTCCCCACGCTAGCCAAGTGCGGGTTGGGGACTGGCAAGAATACGTTGTGGCTACGTAAATCTTGCCGTTGGATGTTTTTAAGCCGCCCGAAGGCCTCCAACTAAGCTTCACGACTGTTATCGTATGATAACAACCGGGACCGACTGCTTAACGTGACCTCCGAATCACGGTGACGCTCATGGTAACATGCCACCAGCGGTCACCCATCCAGGTACTGACCGCGCCAACGTTGCTTACCCTCGATGATTGTTTCTAATCACCGAGTGCAACTGGGCTATGAGCGCCACTCGGCTATGAGCGCCACTCGGGTCAACCAAACCGCAGTGCAATGGAACGGCCTCGCCCTGGGGGAACCGCCTTCATGATCACGGTGTCCCCTATGCCAGGTCCTCTCTCTAACTCCAACTGACAACTCTAAACATCGACTTCAATTTTTTTTTTATTTACACTATTATTAATTTATATTTATTAAAATTTTAACACTATTCTTAATTTAAATTTATTAAAACTTATTTTCTATTTTTGTAGTTCGGTTTTCTATAAAAAAGCGTGTTTTTTAGTTTTTCTAAACTATTATTTATTTTCTACTTTTTAGTTTGGTTTATTTATAATAGCTTGTTTTTTTTTTAATTTTAAACTATTATTTGTTGTAATCGACTATTAATTCCGTGATAACTATAAGTAACTGTAATTTTCAGTTGTCAATAGATAAATCGGTTAAAAATAATGGTTGGAAATTAAAATTTCTGCCTTATCCGACTATAGATGAAAATTATAAATATTAACAAAAATCTTATTTTGCAAATTGAAAAATGTAATAATTTTATCAAATTAGTGTATTGTCATCGGTCCTCGATAAATCTACAAAGTTTGAACGAAATCTGGCCGTTTAAAGTGGGTCAAAATCGCGCCCAAAGAAGTCGGTTACAAACAAACAAACATACATACATACAAACATACAAGTGAAGCTAATAAAAAGCGTGCAATAAAAATTTAATATTAATTTCTTGTAGCCGTTGTAAGTTTGTTTTGTTTGTTATTGTAAATGAAATAACCGTGTTACTTTCTTGTTGTATGGTTAAATTTATGCAATAAACTATTATTATTATTATTTTTGTTGAATGGGCACTTTGTCTCTCAGTGTGGAGACGAATTATGCCTATGGAGCGTCATCACCCTTTTTCATTTCGTAGCGAGTCATAAGAGCCGACTAATGGAGCAAACTAAGTGTGACAACAGTACTACAAAGAGAAGGAAAACTACCTATTCCAACTAGTGGGCCAAAACATTCTTAGAAAGGAGGTTTGGGCCTCTGTCAAACAGTAGACTATTAAAGGCTGTTGATGATGATGGTATTTGGTAACAAGCACATAATACTTATAGTTTTTTAATTAGTTACTTGTTTTGCAGAGTAAGTGCAGTGATGTCGGCCTGAAGTCGCGCGCGAACCCTCTCGGCCTCGGCCTCGGCCTCGTGTCGTGTGCGCTCCACACTAGTGCTCACCAGTGCTTCTGTCTCGGCTAACTTAGTTTGTAACGCCGCAATCTCACGACTGCGCATTGCTGCTAGCTTTTCAGCTGATCTAGATTGTAAAATGAGAATAGCTTATTATTAGATCAGACCCCTAATTCTATAAGATTGAAGATACCACCCGAAGATTGACTGGAAGAGAATGTTCTGGGCATTAAGTCCTCTAATGTACAGATTTAGTGCTTTAAGTTTTTAAATATTTGCATACATACTGTACATAGTCGCACAATCTAATGTTGACACTTTGGATTGTGCTAAAGACCTACAACACAGTACAAAGTAAATATATACTAATTAGTCCCAAGTCTTGCATCATTATTTTTTATTTAACAACTTAAAATTGAACGGCTCATTTCACTCACTTGAACGTGGCAAGATCAATGGCGGTGCAGTCGTGTGAAGCGTTAAAGCCACCGGTACTGTCTTCGTGCTCGTCAGGGGCAACATATGTGTAACCTGTAAATAAGATTAATTTATAAACAGTTTATAGAGGATATCATTGCCACTGCAACTGCCTTGTTGGTCTAGTGGATAGCGTAAGCGACTGCAGAAAAAGAGGTCTCAGGTTCGATTCCCGGATCGAACTGCTGTTGGGTTTTTCTTACAAGAAATTCTTAATAGAAATCCGTAGTATGGAAGATGGCGGTTGGTCCCGCCCGTGCCTCGGAGAGCACGTTTAAGCCGTCAGTTCCCGTTTGTCATGAACATCAATGGCAATCGTTATTGAGAAGACAGTGTCCTCAAATACACTGACAACAAGTTCAACCTTCGAATTCAGTTCA
The DNA here is from genome assembly GCA_003709505.1 of Hyphantria cunea. Classification (NCBI taxonomy): domain Eukaryota; kingdom Metazoa; phylum Arthropoda; class Insecta; order Lepidoptera; family Erebidae; genus Hyphantria; species Hyphantria cunea. The sequence goes on from PKRV01002418.1 coordinate 204,546, forward strand.
CTGTTAGAGTTGCGGAGTTTCGATGCCTGTCGCTCTGTGTAAAAACTGATATTCAGGTAAAACCGGTGGAACTAGTAGCCGACCCCAAATAATCTTGAGAATAATAACGGCTAGGAAGATATGTATAGAGGATATCATTACTAATCAAATAAACTGAATTACTTTTAGTAGTAAATACTATACTATTTACTATGAATACTATTTATAATAATAGTTGGGAAAAGCTAGACAATAATAGTTGCAATGACTAAGACACTGTACTTTCGATTAATTGGTGGTGGTAGTTGGTTCGTAATAGTACTGGGGAAGGCCATCTATTCCTAATACTGTGCTTATTAGCTGGAGGAGTTCACAATACTACTAGTATTTTGTGATCTATATACAAAATTTATTCCTTGTGCGAGAGTTCGCAAAACTAGTTTGTAAATATTTGTTTGTAAAGAAACATAGCACGTTACTCTACCAACAAATATTTACAAACTAATTTTGACAACTCCCGCACTAGGAATAAATTGTGTGTAAAGGGGGACTTTACAAACAGCCTAGCACAAAGAACACCCACACTTAGAATAACAAATTGTGAATCATACATAGTGTCGTCCCATGTAGGATTTGAACCCATAACACTTGGCAAAGTAGGAAGCGGCGTGGCCACCACTAAACCACTAGGTCATATGTGCAGTCTAATTATATGCTAATAACATGTGTACAATGAGTGTAAATGGACGAGAGTGCAAGGCATATGCTGAGTGGTGAAATGAACTCACCAACGAAAGGTAGTTGTCCAGCGAAAGGCGGTCGGGTGCGGAAGGGCGCGGCGCTGGGCGGGGCGGGGCGGCGCGCGGGCGGCTGGAAGAACGACGAGTCCTCGGGGCCGCGGGTGCACGGCACCCAGGGCGGCGCCTGACGGATAAACATTAATATTAATATACATTCACTTTTTTCCACTTCCAAAACTGTTACTACTACTATATTATAACTGCTTTTTTTTTTTTTTTTATATATTTAAGCTGCCAAAATGACTCTGCCCTGCCTGATGGAAAGCATGAGCAGAATCCAAGAGTGGTGGTCACCATCCTCAATGCGAAAAAGAACAATGCAGCATGGTGACCCACACTATGGCGGCCTGGAGGGAAAGGGGATGGTGAGGGGGATAGGGGGCGTTGGATTGGGGTATGGGCCTCCGGTATCCTCACTCACTCGATGAAACACAGCGTAAGCGCTGTTTCACACCGGTTTTCTGTGAGGCCGTGGTATCACTCCGGTCGAGCCGGCCCATTCATGCCGAAGCGTGGCTCTCCCACGGTATAAATTTGATGTATGTTATATATTTTATATATTATCCTTCATTTAAAATTAAACAATATATTTAACTATCGGCCCAGTGAATGTTACGCATATATTATCATACAAAAATATAAAAATTATGTAATTTCAGAATGAAATAATGTTAGATAAGTTCTATTACTAGTATTAATAGTGTGGTGACTGCTATGTCGATTGAAAAAATTATTATTAATTATGAATATTTCTTAAAATACAACTCCCGCATTAGGAAAATATATCCTGTATGGCAGGGGACTTTAGAAACATGCGAAAATTTGTGGATCACATATTATACGCAAGTACCTGATCCCTTATATTATGGGTGGGGAGATGTGCTAGCGCGGCATGTTGTAGGGTGTCCAAGTAAGAATATCTTCTAGAAGGGATCACTCTCAGCAGTCCAGCAACTAAGGCGCGCCATTCACGATTTGGACTCGCTGGAGGTTCATCCCATGGCAACTCAGGAGTAGATTCGCGTTCGTACCTATAATAGGCATAACAAAAACTTTGACTACAAGTGTAGTTAAGCTGAAATAAATTTTAAAGGGACTGAAATTTTCGATAAGTAAGTGGCGACTTCCACTTATAGCGCTGCAAAAAAAATACTATAGCGCTATCTACCGAAGATACGTCGAACTATGGAGTAACAAAGGAAACAAACTACCAATCGCCTGGCCTGGCCGGAGGATCCTCCCTTTGTATTGGGAGGACATGTGACCCTTTCCTCCACAAGTATTTACACACACTACTCTACAAGTATATGTGTTTTTATTATTCATCTTCAATATCTTCTGAGCCTGTCATTTAGTGAAAACTGAAAGACTGAAAACTAAGCTGTAGGTCTTAGGTTCGATTCCTAGACAAATTGCATGATGAGCACAATAAGAGTAATCTGTTTAGTGTCTTGGTGTAATTTGTCTATACGTAGAATTTAGAAATATTTAAGAGCAGTCTGGTACCATAGTAGAAGCTATGATATGTATAAACTTATAATTATTATTACAATATCATTATTAAATGTCATACAAAACATTCACCTCTGAATGTTACTGAGTATCTTCGGTATGGAGTCTTCATCTCCGCTAGAGAAGGGTAGCCGCAACGTCACCAGTTCGAAGGCGACCACTCCCAGGGACCAGTAATCACACGACGACTGTTTACAATAAAAAAAGACATCTTAAAACCCATTATGTTTTCAATTTTCTGGCCACTGAACCTATTTAAGAACTGTTCCGATATGAAACTTTAATAATTACGTAAATGTATTAAAACATATATTTAGATATATATACAGTAATAATATATACCAGTTATACCACTACACAAAGTTGAATAAATTGCAAAGGCTTAAAGCTTAAATATGAAATTAATATATTTATGTATTAGTTTCTTAATCACTGTTATTGTAAAAATTAAAAAGATATAATCTCTGCACAAGTATCTTATTATAACAGTTAATTTATGTTATCAGTTTTAATATCCATTCCATTCTCAAAACATCATGCTACTTTACTTCTACACATTTTATTCTACATCAACAACTACTAGACATGGTAGATTATGCATGTGAATAGCGTAAAGATTGCCCGGGTGGTGTTTTGCTCCTATTCATCTTAGCTTTTTCAAATTGGACCAGTACTTCTACAAATTAGCACATTCAAGGTTTGCTTGAATGTGCTTAACAATCTCTTCAGCTTTATATATTATATTTGTATAAGATTTACTATTTCGTATGGCCTTAACCCTCTCCTGAGAGGTGACCCGAGCCCAGCAGTGGGACATTATGGGTTGTTGTTTTTTTTTTTTTTTTTTTACTATTTCTTTTACTTTTTGTGGTACAGGGAACAAGTAACTGGTAAGTGACTACCAGCGCCCATGGATACTTGCAATCTTTCTGACAACTTCCCAAAATGAGAAAGGAGAGGAGGTATCCAGTACTCTAAATTATTGCTTAACATTGGATCAGATCAGACATAAATGCGTTTTTTAACGAGACAACACAGTGCATAATCGGCCACGGTGTGTGCGTAAGCGCGTGCGTGTGACTGCAACCCACAATGGCAGTGGTAACGAGTCGTGCGCAGTAGGCGACACAGACAGTGTGCGTGGCGCAGTCGGCGGCGGCCAGCAGCTCGGGCGCCATGTAGTCGGCCGTGGCCGGCGCCGCGCCCCCCGCACCCCCCGCCCCGCCCTCCGACAGCCGCACGCTCGACCCCAGGTCGCCCAGCTTCACGTGCCCGCATCTGACCACAACATGACCACACTTTTATCACATATTCTGATGTTCCAGTAGAACTGTGGCCTCTAGAACTTTGTGTAACATTCACAAACGAAAAGAAAACTTAAATTGAGAGTTACTAGAACACATTAATATAATATCTGAACTACTACTATTTCATCTTTACATATTAAAAACGAAGCCGATTCTGGGGTATGTTCACTTAGATTAAAACGATTCAACGGAATCTAATGCAGTTTTCAACAATAGATACAGTGATTCAAGAGGAAGGATGTGTAATACATGTATATTATAGTAGAAGATCCTAGAATTTCGGAGACTTTCGTGCGAAATCGGGGAAACCCGCTAGTTAATTACATAAAAACTACGTAGGACAAATTCATTGCAAAGTGAAGGCGAACTTGAAACAAACCCTACACCAATTTTTCTGGCTAGTGTACTAAAGTAGGCCTAAGCCTCCATTCAACGGAAAGGCCTATGTTCAGCAGTGTACCACTAAATGCTGTTAAAGATTAATGTACGAATAATGTTTACCTGTCAAGCAGTATATTACTTGGTTTCACATCTCTATGCACATAACCCATTCCGTGTAAGGCCTTAAGCGCATGAGTAACCTCCGCCACATAGAAGGCCGCTTCCCGCTCTGGCAGTGGGTGTGAGCGGCGAGCCAGCAATCCCGCCAGGTCACCGCCGCAACATAACTCCATTACTAAGTATAGATTGTTGCTGTCCTAATAAAGAAATATTTTTACTTTATAACGTAGTTGCTATCAATTACTGATATTATAAATGTGAAAGTTTGTGAGGATGTTTGTTACTCTTTCATGCAAAAACTACTGAACGGATTTGGATGAAACTTTACAGTAATATATCTTATACATCAGAATAACACATAGGCTACTATTTACCGTGATAACCGACATTTACGCGGGCGGAGCCGCGAACATAAACTATTATAACATAAGTTTGGTCGATACTAATCGAAAGTAACTCTGTTTGTTACGCATTCACAGCTAAACCAGTGCACCTATTTCAATGAAATTTCGCATGGAGATACTTTGATTATTAAGGACGGATATATGGACATTGGCGCTTAAAGCAAAGCTAGTAATAATTTAAAAAAAATCCTGTACAACAAAATTTCTGTGTTTGTTTGTTTGGGTCCACATACTAAAACTAAGAGAAATAAATAAATATTTCGGACATCTAACACACAACGCCATCTAGTCCCAAGCTAAGCCGAGCTTGTGTTATGGGTACTAGACCACTGATATAAATACATATATACTTTTTTTTGTAAATACATACATATTATAAATAGAAAACACCTAAACTCCGAAACAAATATCATATAAACATTTGAACTGACCAACAAACCGCACAGCAGTCGTTTACGTTACCACTGCACCACCGAGGCAGTCAATGCTAGTTTTACAGTAGAGTATTATGTTCATACTTAAAAGAACTCTTTTTATTTTTTACTTTCAAAAGTAATAAAAAAATACATGAAGAAATCGACAAAGACTGATCGCATTTGAAATTAAATACTTTTTAAATCTATAATGAACTAACTTGGAAAGCATATTGCAGCTTGGGTAACCATGGTCCAGATGCAGTTGCCAGTACGTCGCGCTCTTCGTCAGCCGCACGCTTTCGCGACTGCTCTTTGCGTAATGTCTTCAATGCGTATACATCACCTGTTTGCTTTTCTCTCACCATCTGAATTACAATACATTGGGCTATTGTATTAGTAGATTAAAAGCAAAGTTACTGCCTAAAGATATGGAGAAATTTAGTGTCGTAAAGTAATAAAAGGTATCAATACACTGTTATTAGTATTTTCAATTCAGAGGTGCTTTGAAGTGAACATATTTCAGTTTTAAAAATATACAGTTCGGGCCTTTCCTTAACATACTATTTACAAATAATAAACGGATGATTTAGGATCACAAAGGCAGACAAGGAATTTCGGCATGCAGATATTATTTTGTCTCATCAACAAAGAAATTAAGCTTTTAATAAAAAGGACAATCAATAACATTTTATTTAAACTCTTTATGTGTCGATTATTCGAGTACTTTAAATAGTTTCTGGTTTAAATTTAAATACATATAAAAATCTGTTACTTACATGAACTTCTCCAAAGTGTCCTCGGCCAATAGTCTGTAGCATGTCGAAGTCGGAAATGCATACTCTAGTCCTGCGTAGCTCTGCCAATGTGCTGCGATCTGTAATATATAAGCCAGATATTTTTTTTTATATATGATACAAGTTGAAGTATTTACTGCCTTATTAGTCTAGCGGTAGTGTATGCCGACCAAGAGGTCTCTGGTACGATTCTCGGGTAGAGACAATGTGTCATTGAGTTTGAAAATTTTAGAAGGTTTAATAACAGCCCGGAGTTTGAAAGTTGGGGTCTTAACCCTCATCTCGGAGGACTCGTAAAGCTGTTAGTCCTACGCCTGAGTTCTCCCCAGTCGTAATGGATGGCTGTCTGTATGAGAGTGAGGGAACAGAGAATGAACCTGGATTTACGCACACATTTGTGCGCTATAATATCTCCTGCGTCTTTAGCTGGTCTCCGTTGAGATTGACCGCCGTGGTGGAAATCGGCTAAGCGTACTTGAAGTATTTATATACTTATTTTTAAATATATTGTTGATATAGAGTACATAATAATTGGTGTGATAGAACTACAACATACATATTACCTTGCACACTAACTTCAACTTTTTGAGATGAATAGCTTGACATATTTTTATTATTTAGAAGAGAAACAGACCACTGTGCACTGTTCTGCATTTGTATTTACTTTGATGAGTTCTACTACATATTGTTCACTGTTTACTCATCTCTCAAATATGTTTGATACATCTATATGATCAAATTGATATTATTATTGCCAAGATGCATTGGTTTAAACAAATACATTATATCAAGATCTTATAGTTACATTTTTACTAAAGCACATTTTCGCCAATTCTTTCTTTATTTGAATAATTACCGAAATATATATAACTAGCTTTACAAGCGGCTCAGCTCAAAAAGTAACCCCTATCCTTTATTAATGTGTAATCTACCTCTATACTGAAATATATTCAAATTAGTTCAGCTATTTAGCCTTGAAAGTTTAACAGACAGATAGACGTCTGTCTATTAGATTTACTTTCGAATTCCTAATATTAATTCATTTAAAAAAGTTGAACTAACATCAAACAATATTATAAATAGCACTGAAGATTATAATATAGTTCAAAAACTAAAATAAGCGCCACCCTCAATATTACAAGGTAACATTATTATAGCTATAGATAGTTTACAATCTGTTTGAAGTAATCTGAGCTTTTTCTCTAGATATGGGTTGACTTTATTGTCATAAATGATATGGCTGAACTTTGATTTTTTTTATGTGGGTCCACTGCCCTCAAATCCTCCACAACCCAAGTACTAAGCTATATCAAAGTTCTGTAAAAAAACTCTTGTCTGATGTTTTAGAGATTTAACTACCTTTAGTGATTGTGAAAAATGTGTTCAATATAATTAAATAATTTAACAATATCAATCTTTAAATGGTATAAAATGAAGTTGCTTACATTGTCTTTTTACTTAGATCCTTTAAACTAAATAACAAAAAATCCATTGAATAGTTTAAAAGATCTCTGAATGATTTTTCAAATATTCATTTTCGACATATTGATGCAAGAGAATTGTTTATATCTGCAATACATGCATATTATAGTAGGGAACATTTGAGAATTTTAAAGACTTCCGAAACGAAGCTGTGTCGGTCTAGTTAAAAATTAAAGCAAAAGTATTATTATCAAACATGAATGTAGAAACAAAGAATACAGTAGCAGTAATATTTGAGTATTCATTGTCATCTTAGCCAAAAAAACATCCTTTACTAGACACAGGCCCGCCCCTAGGTTTCCCAAGGCAGCCAGTACTGTGCTGCCTGAGTCCAACAACTTCCTGCTACTATCACTATGTTGACAGACCATCTTGTGGGTGGTTTACGAACACTGCATATGTGACTCAAATCAAATAAATAATAAATGGTAATACTAAATGTAGAAATCTACAAATTATGTGACTAATAAGAACAATAAACGTAAAAGATAGTAGGGCCATGCTGATGTCAGCACAGAAGAGCCGGCTTGACCGGGCCGATACTACCCTTGCACCGATGATTAATAAAATGCAAAGTTCGTGCTGCCATGTTTTGTTGGTGAGTGAGAGACTGGAGACCCAATGATGCACAACCATCAGTGGTGCGGGTCACCATGCTGCATTCACAATGAGTGTGGTGACCACCACTCTTTGGTTCTGCTTATGCTTTCCATGAGGCGAAGTAAAGTCAGAATCATACATAAAATAGATGGCTACAAAATAAAATGGATATTATTTTGATATAAATTACCTTCTACTTCCGCAGTTAATATACAGTGTTTATTTATATTTTAATTTTCAAACAAATATCTCAGTATTATATAACCACTTATATTTATTGTTTACTGAACATTTGTTTGTAAATACTGTTGACTATCTCTTTAATATTACTCTTATAAGACCAGTGAATCACAACAGTGTCAAAGACAAAACTTGCTTTAAATAGTTTTTTTTTATGAAACACTTAAAACAACAACTTAGGTTTGTACCAAATCATTTTTTTAAACTGAACTGTAGCATTGTAACTCATTAATAAAATATTTTAAATACTTAATCAATTAATTACCTAACTTAAATGTTTTTTTGCCTACGTCTGTAAGAAGTTTGCACTGTACAGAACTTACTTTTGCCCCGGAACTTGTGACAGTTATTATATGTATTTTTAATTTAGTATACTTTACGATATTTTAATATGTTAAATATAACTTTGGGTGTAGAACGTTTTACTACCTCTAGATACATCCAGGACATCAATGCTCTTATTTACTTAAAAGTGGAATATGCCATAGTTCGAATACGTTCCCACCTGCACACACGAGTGGGCATAATTTACTTACATTTGTCCACAAAGGCTTTGACCAAATCATCCGTTCGCTTGACTGGATCATCATTACACTCGTCGTAAAGAACTGTTAGAGCATCCAGCAGAGCTTCGCGGTCTATTGTCTTTCTATTAAACTTAGTAGCACCACCTGTTACTTTCCCTAGTATCTGCCGATTTAACCGTGTGATGCGTACAGCAATCGCTTCTTTTGATGGCTCCATTATGAATTAGAACAATACATTAAGTAATCCAGAACCATTAATTGTTCATTTTCTTTGTTTATTTATATATACAGCAAGGACATATCGGTATGGCATTTAGCCCGGTATTTTCAACGTTAATTATTTGAAAATTGAACTCGCCGACCTTCATGACGTCACGTTGACAGAACTAAATAGGGTTGCTTTTAAAAAAAAATCTTAATAACTCCAAAAGTTCTACAATAAAAATCTATGATATTAGCCTGAACAAAAAGACCGAACCGACCGAAAAAAGACGAAACTTCCGAACGTCATAAAAATGTTTTTTTTTAAATTAATCATCATGTCTTAGTTCTTAGAGGAAAAATCAAGGTGAAATATTACACCTTGTTTACAGTAAATACATAGTATGTTTAATTTCGATATTTATGTGGAAAACCAATAAAATTAAAATATATCACAAAACAACGTTCACACGCTTGTAACTCTAAAGATTCAGTGTATGCAAATGCATGCAGCTTTGTTTGACAGAAATGAATAACTTTTTATGTCGGTAATATATATTTCTACAAAAAATAAAGTGTTAGTAGGTAAAAATTGCGATTTTAATTTTAAGTTTACAATTCATACCAAAACGCTTGGTGGTGAAAATTAGTGTAATGGCGTCTGATTGTGACGTCTCGTCGCAGACGCGACGTCACCATTTGTCAACCAGTGTCAATAATAGCTCATCGAATCTAACCAAACAAAGTGACCTTTATACATAAGTGACGTAACTCGCTCTGATTGGTGTTTAACTTCACATGGCGGATTGCTGTATTTTGTAATTTCACTTTTGTTAATTCAGTATTAATCTCGCTCTAAATATGAAAATAAATACAATTGTTATACTCTATGAACCCCATTTCATCAGATAAATACATAATTTTAGTGGTTCTTGGTTAATGTCATCATGCTTAAGTTACAATGCTTTATCGTGAAATACCTGGGCGTTGTTAAACAGTATTATTGGTAACATGACCGCTTCAAATTCATTGTGTTTATCTATCCCCAAACTGCTCCGATATGTTAATCAGATCTGCTTAAACTACGGCAGCCCGCAAAATATTTTTCATTATACTCTTGAATGAGAAAATATTCCCTTCTAACTTTTATAAGTAGAACTTTATTTTTACCCTCTAACGTAAATGTCAATTACTTTCTATTATTCCTAGTTCAATGATTATAGGTGACAATTTATATTTTGTTAAAATTCGGTTATATGTCACGAAGTATGCTAGACTTACGTCAATATTTAAAACTATATGGAAATAGAATAGATTCAAGTTCTAATGATAATGCTACTTTTTTTACTACTAAAGCAATTCGGAAACATTATCTTCCTAAGGGCCTTATAAGGGCACTGACTACCCAATAACGACCGCCATTGATGTTCATGACAACCGGGACCGATGGATTACCTTCCAAACATTGACTGCATGTGTGGCCTAGTTGTTTAGCGGTCGTAACGCCGCTTCCTACTTCGGTAAGTGTTGTGGGTTCAAATCCTACATGGGACAACACCTTGTGTGATCCACAAATTGTTATTCAAGTCTGGGTGTTTTTGTGCCCGATTCAAGGTATGTTTGTTAAGTCCCCCGCTACACTGGATTTATTCTTAGTGCGGGAGTTGTCCCAAAAAAACAGGTAGGTATTGCTAAAAAAACGGGTTGAACTCCGGCCTCCAAAAAGTGAAAACTTGAATATTAACCATGAGAATTTTTTATATTTTTGAAATGTACAGGGAATAATTTTGCACGAATTGCTTTAATTACCAGTATAAAGGAACTATGGTTTATATGGTAAAATACAATATTCATTTATTATTGTATATATTTATGTATTTATTTGATTGTATAAATGTGTAATCCTAAATCTTTTATTATTATTATTTATCTTAATTGAACGATTTCCTTTATTTATTTATTTTTTCACAACAAATTACCCATGGATTCGAATTTCTATAGTCAATTTGTCCATCCAAAGGTTGCCTGGAAGTAATTGCTTTTTAGCGATGAGGCCGCCATTTGTACATGGTCGATAATATGTTATGCTTCTGAATGTAAACTGTTTTAACTGCTGTACAATAAAGTTTAATCTATTCTATTTATTTATTGCGTTATAGTACACATACATGTAAATTTATTGTCTACTCTCCTTCCGTCTTACGAATTTTCGATCAGGCCACGTGCCCTGACGCGAGCTTAACATTTTTTACCCATCATAAATATCTTACGAATTTACGATCAGGTCACGTGTCCTGACGCGAGCTTAACATTTTTTACTCATCACAAAAAATGCACAACGCCGCTAAAGAAGTTTTCACTGCAAAAAAAAAAAAACAGTGATTACTAAATAAATGAAACTGCATGGATATGTGTAATAAACACTGACTGTTATTGAAGCCTACTAGATTGAGAGTGGCCTTCCTGACTTCTTCTTTATTTTCCCTCTCTTTTTATCTGTATTTATATATCTATCTCTTTCAATCACATACTTTCTCCCACTAGAGTATTACTACCTAAACAAATAACTAAAACTGGAGTGTCTGTTTGTAATATTAAAATATATTTTTTATTTTTTTTGTTTCTTTTTTTAAATAAATATTTTCGTACATTTTAACACACAACGTCCTCTAGTCACAAACTAATCAAAGCAGAGCTTATACTATGGGTACTAGACAACTGATATTAATATATATATACTTTTTTTCGTAAATACATAAATATTATACATAGAAAAACACCCAAACTCCAAAACAAATATTTGCGGGTCATACAAACATTTGGTCTGACTCAGGAATCGAACCCGAGACCTCTAGCACAGCAGTCGCATACGCTACCACTGCGCCACCGAGGCAGTTTGTAATATATAATATTGTTTGGGATAATCTCTGAAACGTTTGGACTGACTTTGACTTTCACTGGCAAATTGCTAATAATATAACTAATAAATTACATCATTAGCCCTACTTTTTTAAACTAGCTTTGCCCCGAGGTGTTACTCTTCGGTTACAATAATAATCAGCCTCACCCCCTCCCCCGTCCCCCTCTCTCATTTTTTCAAATAACCATAATTATTACGGTTAAAGAGTCATAGTCATTATCTAATGCAATGAATAAAACCGCATAGTATATATAAAGACGCTGCAGATGAATTGGCAAAAAGGGGATCGGAAACGACAGTTTGTTGACCGGAACCAATACTACCCTTGCTCCAAGCCCAAATAAAACGGAATGGTAAAACAATGAAGGATGCCCACAAACAAAAAGTGCAGTTCCGGTACAATCAAAAAGGCTAGCCTGCTAAAAGACTAGACTAAAAAGTGATGATCTCAGGAAGGTCACAGGTATCCTGACAGGGAATTGTCTCCTAAACAAGCACCTATTCACTATAGGTGCGACAGACATCCTTCGGTGCAGGGGATGCATGGAGGTAGAAAAAACACCGCAGCATGTTCTCACAGAATGTAGTAGTATGGCAGATCTACGGGCGGACATCCTCAAACCAACATCACTTCCGAAAGCATGTAGTAACCTGAAAAGACTGTTTAGCTTCTGGGATGATCAAGGATAGTTTTAGTAGGAAGATGGCAAAGTCACATACAATGGCCCAATACACAAACACCAGAGGAGTCACAATTGCGTAATTGGCCTAGAAAAGCGCACAGTTGTACACTGCCAACCATATTAATGACGGGGATGTAACTTCTGTCGCATAGGACGATGGCGGAAAGAGGCGATAGGGATCAGTTAAAACAATTCCTCGAAGCACTTCCCATAGTAAAAGCAATAAAATTGGCAGTCAACGATTCGAGTTGCTCTCCGTTGGACTCAGTCTAGAGGGAAGAGCTGGTATTGGGCAGTAATAAGAACAGTATTCCATATGAGGCCAACCTGCGCCGAACCTGCGCCTTATAAAACTGAAGGCGGTGGACCAGAGTCAAATACCGCTTCTATCTAATTAAGCCCTACCCTCCAAAAAGCCATGAAACTGGACTTCACTCGCTATGTCGGTATCAAGTATTCCAATTAATTATCCAAAAAGTGCGTCATAGTACATAAAATTTAGATAACACTTAATATGTAAGTTTAATTTGTATAGGAACCACCATAGTACATAACCAATTTTCGAGAAGCATATGCATAATGCAACCATTTGTCACAGAGTAGGTTTGGTATAAGACTATAAGTACTTACTTGTGCAAGGTGGAGCTAAGTCGTCAAACTAATTCCTAAATATGATAGACCAATTTTAGCTCTCCCAAGGTTAATAGATACTTGTGCATTTTTATTTTTCTCAATGATTAAAAACTGTATATTATATTTAAAAAAAACACTAAAAATACCCTTAGAAGTATTACTCCCCGAATTTGAACCTTAAGTTGGAGTACTACGTTGATCTGATCTTCACGGCACTCAAAGTAGCTTGACTTGATTCAGCAATGCTGTTGTGGAAGCATGGAGTGAGTGGACCGTGGCGGCCACCGATTGAAATTCTGAGCGTGGCATTGTGCTTGCAGCGCTGCCAGCGTGTTGGTAGAAAGAACACGACGCATGATTTTTACAAGTATATTGTATTCCAAATGCCAAAAAGTACTTTTTATTAACTTATATCAGATAGTTAGTGGGGACATAATCAATCAAACCCGGAGGGAGGGGGGGGTCAGCTACCCCTTCCTGCCCCCCCCCTGGGTACGCCCATCATGAATTAGCAATTTTGATAAAAACATTGATTGCGTTTAAACCTACTAATTCAGCATCAATTAAACAGGTAAGTTAGACACTAATTTCTTTATAATGGAGAGAAAAATGTTGTGAGATGTCATTAAATATAATAAATAAATGGTTATATTTTCTTTGTTAATCATATATTAGTTCGAATCGCATTAATACGTGTAACTTTTGTGAATTCTTGAAAAGAATAATCGCTTGCAGCGGCTGCACATTCTGTGACCTTGACATTAAATGTGCAATTATTGACAATTAATTCACTCAAATTCTTGAAAATATCACGCGCGATGCACGCATTCCTTTAGCTTTCGGTAAATATTGTTCGTGCAATTTATTTTATTATACTTTCTTCATGCAGTTGCATAAGAATGAAGTAAGTTATATAAAATGTAATTGTAAAATATTTTATTTTATTTGTTTTTCTTTACTTATTAATCAGTGACTGTGACAAGATTCATTGTATTACTTTCTCGTATGACGCTGTACTAACGTTGTCTTGTCGTCATCTTGTGTGAGGACAATAGATAGGGGTCCTTACGGCGCCAGTCTTTGCGTTTTATAAGAGGTAGCAAACGCTATGCGGTCAGAGTTTTGCTCCTACTCGCAGAGTGCGGCTGAGTGCGCAATCTTGTTGAGTGGAATTAGAACAGAACTGATTAAATAGTGTTCGAGTAACTGTTCGTGTGTAGTGAAGTGCAATGGCGTTTCTCCAAGGACCTTCTCTCAAACAGACGGAGATAATTAAACAAGAATTAGGCGAATCTCCAGGAGACATAGAACGAGGAGTGCGGGACCTGCGCAGCATGCTGGCAGCCTCACCCTATCTGCCACAACCTGAGAACATAAGTACGTAAAATTTTACGAAAATTAAATACATAGATCCCAATTTTTTATAGCGACACATGGGAGTGAAAATTTTCTTAGCTCTCTCACTAAGTTTTCCAAAGAACTGTTAATGATTACAAAAATACGTAATGAGGAAAATCGATTGCCCTTGAATACCTTTCTTGTAGTGAAAAAACTAAAGAATAAACCTACATTATTATTTTCTAGACTACTGTGATTATTACTGATATTTACATTCTATAAATGTAAATAATGCACACTCAAGTACAAAATTGTGCACTCCTTTCTAAGGACAGGTCTATGTTCAGCAGTGAGGCGTGATTTTCTTTTTTTTTTTATGTTTCGTCCTCCCAAAAAGACTCTACTCTGCCTGATGGAAAGCATAAATAAGCAGAATCCAAGAGTGGTGGTCACCGTACTCGTAGCGAATACAGACAATGCAACAATGCAGCATGGTGACCCACACCATGGCGGCCTAGTGATGCTTCTGCAACATTGGGCCTCCGTTCTCGCGCAAAGAAAAATTAAAATATTTTTAAATATTTTAGTTTAAACTAAAAAAAAACTATGAAATGTTCCTCTCCTTATTTGTACATAACAAAATAAATGGAAACGACGTTTACTTTGAACATCGCACCGTATCGTTAATTTTCAAACGTTACTTTTAAAGATTTGAAAATATGAAAAGTTAACAAATTTGTACGCATATTTTATTTCTGTTCAAATAAAACCATTATTAAGTGTGTGAAGACAACATCGATTCGTTTCTATACTATTCTGTAGGTATTCTTGGTATCACTTTATGAATTGACTTCATCATCATCATCATCATCATCATCTAATCGCAGTGCACAGCTGGACATAAATCTCTTCCATAGTATGACATTCCGTACGACTTTGCTTCCCGCTTCGAAATTGTATTCATTAAAATACCTAAACTTCATAAATAAAAAAAAATTAAAGCTAGATATTTTAATACATCAAAAGAATCGTTAGTATTCCTTTTTTAAGCTGAATTTGCTCACAGAGAAATGTGTTGTTAAGTCTTGCGAAACCTTTTTACATAAACTAAATATTTAAATCTAAAATTAGCGTTAACTCGAGGCGATTTCTTCACGGTAATCGGAGAAGTTTCCTAGTTACCCTATTACCGTACGTATAAGGAAGATAAACAAAACAAATAAAAATGATAGAAATTATCATTAATTATGATATATGATTAATTATAATAATATTTACTTAGAACTGCTTATTCATTATGTAACAATCTAAAAATAGTGGAACTAATGCATCCGGCTTAGCTATGTAACTATTAAATAAAATGTCTGCCGTTACATACTATAATATAACTAACAATAATTACAGTTATTTGCTGTATTCATACATATCATATCTTTAAATCTTAAATAAATATAGTTGAAATACTAGCTTTCGCCCGCGATTCTACGGGTTAGTACGGTAAGGAGTACCCTTTGCTATGTCCTTCTAAAAAGGTCGGGTTTTCCTTAACTACCAAATTTCATTGGAATCCTTGCAGCGGTTTAGCTGAGAAAGCGTAAGTGACAGACAGAGTTACTTTCGAATTTAGAACAAATCAAGGGATGAAAGTATGAAAATGTCTTATACATTCCTTATTCCGACTTCTATTATTTTCAATAAGACGAAAGTGGGTTTCTTCTTTATGAGTTATTCGTGTAATCACAACAACTGTTAACAATAACAACTCTCAGCTTTTAGAATACAATACATACTAGTCAGGTTTTTATTTGACATAATAGAATAGAATAAACTTTATTGTACACCAATTAGTACAGTTCACATTTAGGAGTATATTCTATTTAACAACCATGTACCTACAAATGGCGGCCGTATCGCTATAAAGCAATTTCTTATAGCCAAACTTTTTGATGTGTTTTCATATAGGCCTGTATCGTATCACATATTTCTTGTTGTGGTTTTAACTATGAAATTACCTTTCGTCCGATCGTTCATCCATTCAGATACGAGGTGTTCTAAAAGCTTTCTTTATCCTTACAAAATAAATAGCACCATCTCCCAAAATTTCAAGTTTCGAGCCACAGCAGTTTAGGGACCACATTGATGTATCGGTCAGTCAGTGCGTACAATGCGTTTCAATTATGAATAGGATTGGAAATCCGCCATCTTGCCCTGCATTTGTCAACAACTTTAGATATTTTTGTGGAATGTGCAAAAAAACGAAAATTTACAATTAAAAACTTTATTACAAATTTTCTACGCCACTGATATTGTCGTCATCTGAATCAAAAAAAAAAATATAAATGTTCACATAGCCTTTGCCGCGCTTTTGAGAAAAAAATATAAACTATATTTTTTTAAAATGTTTGTATGATCTGCAAATATTTGTTTCGGAGTTTGGGTGTTTTCTATGTATAATATGTATGTATTTACAAAAAAAGTATGTAAGTATTGAAATCAGTTGTCTAGTACCCATAGTACAAGCTTTGCTTAGTTTGGGACTAGATGGCGCTGTTTGTTGAAATGTCCGAACATATTTATTAAATTTATTTATTTTTAATATTATTTGGTATTTATGCCAACGCTACATTTCCAGTGAAGTGAGTCACAAATCCAGTCCTATTCTTATTTGAAACCAATTGTAACTTTATATGTATAGATTAGATGAGACTCGCGATGTTACCCGCGGTTGTTGTACTTTTACAGCAACATACGCGGGAAACGTCGCGGAGCGAAGCCTGAAAAAGTGGCCAAAATTACTCCTTACATCATCAGCTATCTGCCAGTGAAAGTGTTGTTAAAATCTGTCCAGCAAAAATTAGCCGGAACAAACAAATACACAAAAAAATTTAAAAATTTTTTGATGTAAGTAAAGCGTATAATTAGCCATGCTTTATTATGACACTCCAATTTTATTTATTTGTAAAGATTAGTGTACTTTGCTTCTTAAATATGCGTGCTAGGACAATCTTCACCCGGTCCACATCACATTAAAATCGAGACAGAATCTTATAAATCTGAATTGACATACTTATACTATTGCATACGGAGTTATTTTGATGTTGCAACTGCTAGTAATACTACTCACCATAACAAATTAAACCGGTGTGAGCGCAACGCTAACTTAACGAGCTGTTGGTTTATATACGAACTAAAATAACCGCAAGTTTTGCCTTACTGGGTTTGTTTTTTAAACATGATTAACTAAACTAGATTTAACTATTACAAACAAACAATTCAATGCGCATCTACAAAATAAACACATATCAATCCTACTAATATTATAAATGCGAAAATTTGTAACTATGAATGAATGTTTGTTACTCTTTCAGGTAAAAACTAATGAATGGATTTTAATGAAACTTTCCAATAATATAGCTTATACATCATAACACATAGGCTACAATTTATAAAGATACAATTCACACAACATCTTTCTACCGCGGATAACATGGTAGGGCTCGGCTAGCACATAATAATAAAAAAGGAAGGGGTAATAAAGAATTTTTCCAAAGTTAAAATACTTAAAGTTATTGTCCTCTGTTTGTGTCTGTGTCTGTGTGAGTGTTATTACGAATGTTGGTTTTAACGTTTTACGTATGTGTTAAAGATACAATGATCGATATCACATTTCATTTACCAGTACATTTCCGAAGTTAAGATCATACCTTTATCAAGTTTAGTATTTTTATCCGACTACGGTTTTTTTTTTTTTTATATTTAAGCTGCCAAAATGACTCTGCCCTGCCTGATGGAAAGCATGAGCAGAATCCAAGAGTGGTGGCCACCATCCTCAATGCGAAAAAGAACAATGCAGCATGGTGGACCACACTATGGCGGCCTGGGGGGAAGGGGGATGGTGAGAGGGATAGGGGGCATTGGATTGGGATATGGGCCTCCGGTATCCTCACTCACTCGATGAAACACAGCGTAAGCGCTGTTTCACACCGGTTTTCTGTGAGGCCGTGGTATCAATCCGGTCGAGCCGGCCCATTCATGCCGAAGCGTGGCTCTCCCACGGGAAGGGAACTGAAAGGTACGGTAATAGTTTTGGCAATCTATGTGTGTTCTGTGATTGTATGTTCCACAGTAGCGCCCTATCTATTGAACCGACTTAGATAATGAGGTGTTAAAGATAATAAATAATAACAGCCCGGGTGACGTAGGCTATATAAATTTTATCAACAGTTTTTACGTAGCCGGGTTATATTTTTTACATATTTATGGGATAAACATGTAAAACATATTATTAACACTTATTGACCTCCTTCTTTTGAATTAGTCGGGTAACACGTAACGAATTGTTTAAAAAACCCCGTCCCCGTCAATATCTGCCATCTTTATGAAATTCATTGAACAACGGAAAAGATAGAAAGAACTGTAAAGATTTTTTTTTATTTTGATGTACCCAGTGTCACTCTCATGACTAAGACGAATCTATTGACACCACTTATATAAAAATATGACAAGCCGTTTAGGCTCTAGGGCGTGTCAAAGAAATATACATACATACATACACTCGAAAACGTAACCCTCCTTCTTTCGCAGTCGGGTAAAAAGTCACTTTGAATAAAGTGTCAGTTCTACTTGAGGAAGTAATTGTAATAAAATATTCACGAACAGAAAAGTATTGTATTTATTAAATAACTAACTGAGCGCTGTGGTGTCACCCGCGATTGTTGTTGTACGTTTACAACAAAAACCACGTACAGCGCGACGGGGCGAAGCTAGTCTAAAAAAATTCGATTAAGTTACTCCTTATAACATCAGCTACCAGCTGTAAAAGTTCCGTTAAAAACGTTCAAACGTTCCAGACATTAGTCGGAACAAATAGACAAACAGATAGACAAAAAAAAACGATAGTTTCATGTAAATGTTGAAAAAATGTACTTTCATATGCATTTACCTAAGAAAAAACTGTAAATTAAAAAACTACAAACAGACACTTCCATTTTATTTATTTGTATAGATGTCTAACAACACAAATACTTTGTAGTTAATATTATTGACGTCAATGTTAATAGCCAAGTAATATTTAAAACGGCTATTAAAATGCATGATATAATACTTGTAAAACGTAAACATGTGTGGAAGAATAATTTAGTTTTATTCCAATCGGAAGTAAATTAAACGTAAACAAGCGGACGCTTGTTTTGATCAAACTAATATCCGCTATGAAAAAAACATTCTATGCTGTCTTGCGCGCCTTTTAGTCCATACTAGTACATTGCGAATAGGACATATTTAAGGAAATAGGATGTTAACAATTGGTACCTCAATTATCCAAAATGCTGACATGCATTTATGTTTGAAGTGAATATTCTAAGTACCCATATTTTCCAGTGCTTGATACTAGTTAACGATCCTGACCACTGAACCCGATTAGTCATGGATCCGATTACCGTCCAGAATTCTCTAACGATAGTATTTTGCTCTATGCCTGGGAATTGGGAGTACTTCTTCACATAGTATAAAATGGAGTCGCTACTACTGTCTGTTCGCTTAGATCTTTTAAATTAAACATATATCGATGGAGTTTTCAGCAATAGATAGGGTGATTCTAGCGGAAAGTTTATATGGTCTAACTGTTTTTGTTGCTTTAATAAAATCTAGCTGAGCCCCGCGGTGTTACCCGCGTTCGCTATTCTAACAGCGGGCAAACGCCACGGGACTAAGCTAGTTTATACATATAAACCTTCCTCTTCGATCACTCTATCTATTAAAAAAAACCGCATCAAAATCCGTTGCGTAGTTTTAAATAAGCATACATAGGGATATAGGGACAGAGTCTTTGTTTTGTACTATGTAGTGATGTGTTTTGTGTTGTTGTACCTTTACAACACCTTTAATAAAATATTTAAATTAGATTTAGAGAAGTTAACATGTCTTTTTTAGTTCATTACTACGACCTACGACGCTGGTTTTGTCTGCCTTAGATCCGACAGTCATGTGTGCAGATTTAAACCTATCGATTTAGATTGCCATTAATCACGAATACGTCTAATAAATCGATAAATCAAACTGCACTCGATTAAAAAGGAACGCATTATAAAGTTATTATCTACACGTACCATTGTTTTTGGACAATAGGGTACCTCATGAGAACGTTTCTTCACTCAATGAACGTCAGGTGCATAGTAATTGCGACTGCACGGCTCGTTCTACGCAAAAATACGTGAGTAGTAGGCGCTCCTTGACCAACTTAGTGAAAAGTGTAATTGCAAAACCATTATCACTGACACTTACATAATTTAAGTGTTATACTTAAATATATTTATTTACCATGATAATTCATAGCATTATTCTGTTATATACATATATATTTTGCTACTAAGAGAAACGGATAAGTAAATATGATAAATGATTTAGAACTTAGACCAAAAAAGATGAAAATTTGTAAGTCAGTGGGAGAGTAGACCACAAATTATCGAATAAAGAGGAATAAATGAATATTGTATTTTATCACATGAATAATAGTACTTTTATACTGATTATTAAAGCAATTCATGCAAAATTATTCCCTAACCATTCCAAAATATCAAAAATGCACGACGTTATTATTCAAGATTTCCTTTCTGCCGGTACTCTTGGATTACACAAACAACAACCCATAATGTCCCACTGCTGGGCTCGGGTCTCCTCTCAGGAGAGGGTTAAGGCCATACGTCCCCACGCTGGCCAAGTGCGGATTGGGGACTGGCATGAATACGTTGTGGCTACGTATTAGAAATCATGCCCGCCTCAGTTTCCCACAGGAAGTGTATAGTCGCGGACAAAAAAAAATCACATTGCATCCAGTTCCTGCCAGTCATCTTGCGCTAGTCATCACTCGTCCTGGCCTGGGGTCGCCTTCCACTAAGTTTGCGAGACGCGGTCTCCACTCCAGAACTCTTCTACCCCAAAGGTTGTCAGTTTTGCGGCTAATATGGCCAACCCACTTTAACTTGCTAATCCCCTGATTCGAGCTAAGTCGATGACTTTAGTTCTCTGCCGAATCACCTCATTTCTGATGAGATCCTTCAGAGAAACGCCGATCATAGCCCTTTCCATTCCAAAGCACGCTGAGCGACTTTGAGCCTATAAATCAACCGTACGGTTTCGGCTTCGTATCTCATAACGGGTTTCATCTTTAGGTGTAAAGTCCGCTTGTTTTGATCAAACTAATAGCTATATCATGACGGGTTTCATCTTTAGCCACTGTGGGATCAGCGACGAGAAGACTCGACGTACCTAGCTTTGTGCTCGATGATAAAAATACTTAATAATTTTTAAAACAAAGATATTTTTTAACTCGTTACCTAAATAAACTTAATCTTAGTATTAATATAAGGATTAAGTTTCATAATTGACTAGATGAAATTAAATTAATTATAATTTATAAAATAAATTTCCTGAAGAATCATCAGTTTCAGTAAGGTTTCATACATTTCTGCAATAGATTTCAATTTGGCTCAGGCTATTCATAATTTTATTACTAAGTTGCGTGTTTTCACATATTTAAAAAAATCTTTAGCCTTGTGCGTTTATTTTTTTTAAAAAACTTAATTAACGGGAGCATTAGACCTTGTTTTATTATATTTTTGTAGACAACAATTAAAAAAATCACATTAGTTTTCTTAATAGAACTTAATAGCAGGAAATTGGTATTATGTTTTAATAAAATCTAAAAATAGTGGTTCCTGTTTTCTAGAAGAACTATAAAGTATCCGGTTGAACTGGTTAACAAAATAGACAGCAAAACAACCTCTAGATTTGAGGAAAAACAACTAGTTGTTTAATCATAAACAGAACAAAGAGTTTTGTACTAATAAATAGCCTTGAGAACTATGATAGTTGACACTGATGTAACGGAAAAACGGCTTTTTTCTGTGGTAAGTTTCCTTAATGAGTAATTATTTATATCAGATGGAAATATAAAGGCCGATGCCGCACAAAGAATGACGTAGACTGTTTGACAAATAGATTTTTTAGTCTTTTGTTTAGCTTAAACGTAAACATATATCTATAAATAGATATAGGTACCTATTTATGTTGCTTTTTATTTAAATGATAGCATGCCAACTTACTCTGCCTGATGGAAAGCATGAGCAGTATCCAAGAGTAGTGGTTACCATACTCAATGCGAATGCAGACAATGCAACATAGCGGCTTAACTATAGTGGCCTATTGAAATACTTCTGCATCATTGGGCCTCCGGTCTCACACTCACCAACGGCCCACGATAGCACGAATGCTTATTTTAGGTTGATATTCTGTAAGAGGGTAATACCACCCCGATCGAGTCGACCCGTCCGTGATGTAATGTACACTAGCAAAGTTAAATTAAATTATATACTATAGGTATATATCGTAGGTACATGCGTAAGTATATATTATATATAATAAAATAAAAGTTTACAAAGCAGAGACTTGCTAACAAAAACCAGTTTAATTACAGCTACACGAACCTGATCTACCCGAACTATTACTCCCACTCCCTAACCCATTCGAATATGCAATATACTAGACCTAGTATTGTTTGACCCTCTTACGTACTTTCAATATACTTCATTTTTTCATCTACATGCTGAACTGACCTGCAGACGACAGTGGGATTGCTTACGTCGACGTAAGTAGGAGCAAAATGCTACATAAATGTAGGCCGTAGGCGTTTCATACACTTATTCCTACACTTAAGCGTTGGCGTGTATGTATAAAAAGGACGCGAAACGATCATTGTTCTTTTGAGAATCTTATCCAACAATTAGTTTTTTTAGTAACACATCGTCAGGTCACGAACATGTGCGAAACAATAAGAGGCCTTAGATGTGAAAAATAGTGAATGTCGTAACGGGCACGCAATCTCAAATTGTTTTTTTCCTAACTAGCTCCTGAATAATCGATTATACTAACGGAAATCAAGAAATTATAACTTTATGGGTGGTTGAGAATGTACGGCATAATAGCTATGGCTTATATAACGATCTTTTGCCCAGGTTAGGCAGTTCGTCGAAAAAGCTTATTTCAGCTGTCTGTTAGTCCGTTATCCGCCTTTTTTTTGTTTTTTTTTTTAAAGACAACTCCCGCATTAGGAATATACATTCCTGTGTCACGGGGATCTTTACAAACATACATGAAACGGACACAAAGTACACCCAGACTTAGAACAACAATTTATGGATCACACAAAGTGTTGTCCCATGTAGGATTTGAACCCACAACACTTGGCGCAGTAGGAAGCGGTGTGGCGACCACTGAAACCACTAGGCTAACCGAGCAGTAAACTTTTATTTCGTGGAGTGTAATTTTTTTCATTAATCTGCACATTTTATTTAAACCCAATACAAATTACAGTGTAGCTATTCCAAAAAAGCGTAGGTGGAAATTTATAAAAGTACACGCTACTTTGACGAGTAAACATATTTTTTTAAGATAACATTCACTAAAAATATTTTCTTCAACGGAGCCTAGAGGAGTCCTATTGTTGCCCTTGTCATCTTAGGCAAAAGCCAAGGTCCTGGCCGGCAGGATTAGGCCACTTGAGGCCTTAGAGTAACATTTGAGCCCGTGGTTTGTTCGAGAGGCAAGGCCAGCGGCGTTATTACCCTCCGGCATGGTGTGTAGGATCCCTTATGTAGGTTTTTAAAAGATAAACATAATATAATTACCATAGCAAATACTATGTGTGTACTAAAGTCCTTTGCTATTAGTGATTATTGTTGTAGGTATTTTATAATAACAATAATACAATACCAGTTGCAATGCTTGTGTTACGTAATTGAATTTAAAAGCACGCAATTTATTACAAATAGTGTGAATCACTTTGTTACTCGCGACGGTTTAAGTTAATTAAAGGACGTGATCAACCTCTTTGCAGAGAGTGATGATTAATAGATAATGACTTAAAAATCCCTCATCAATCACCAACCTTTACAAGAATACTTTTTTATACTATAGCATACTAGTTTACCGTGGGAGAGCCACGCTTCATCATGGGAGAGCCTCGCTTAGACATAAATGGGCCAGCTCGACCGGAGAGATACCACGGTCTCACAGAAAACCGGTGTGAAACAGCGCCTGCGCTGGGTTTCACCTAGTGAGTGAGAATACCGGAGGCCCATAATCCAACAATTCCCCTTATCCCCCACCCTATCCCCCAAGGCCGGCAACGCACTTGTGACGCCTCTAGTGTTGCGGGTGTTTATAGGCGGCGGTAATCGCCAACCATTAAGCGATACGTCTGCTCGTTTGCCCCCTATTTCATAAAAAAAAATACTGCTGAACATAGGCCTCTCCTCAGAAATTCTTTCAGAAAAGAGGCCTATGTCCAGCAGTATTTTTTTGAATTGTGTCAGACGAGCTGGTACAAAGTTGGTATTAAGTTCCACTTCTCTTTGATGTTATCTTGCGTAGTTTCCTCCCTTACTCGACTCTATTATTAAACTTACTACTT
The DNA here is from genome assembly GCA_003709505.1 of Hyphantria cunea. Taxonomy (NCBI): domain Eukaryota; kingdom Metazoa; phylum Arthropoda; class Insecta; order Lepidoptera; family Erebidae; genus Hyphantria; species Hyphantria cunea. The sequence continues at coordinate 229,351 of PKRV01002418.1, forward strand.
AATAATACTTACTATTACTATTAATACTTCACGTTATGAAAATCTACAAAATCTGTTCGTCTGTAATATCTAAATCCTTCTTTCTTTGTTCCCAGGTCTCCGAGTACTAGAGCTCTTCGTTCGCGGTTGTCGCATGGACTTGGACCGAGCTCGTACTAAGTTAGAAGCATATTGTTTGGCCCGTTCACGTTGTCGAGACCTTTTCGAGCATCTCTCTCTCAATGTAACACCTCTCAGCGACGTTTGCAAATTCATGTACGTAACATACTATTCTAATGTACAGATAGATTAAAATTAAAATACAAATTAAATTACCTAACTGCACGTATAGCATAGTAGTTCAAGCGGTCACCTAGCCGATTGCGTCAATTGTTGTGAGTTAGATCCCCACACAGAAAAACACTTTGTATAGTCCAGAAATTTATGTTCAGTTTTCATAAATGTTTGTATACAACCCTGCGCACGATATTTGCCTACTTCGTAGCGAGAGAGTTGTTACAAAAAAAAAAAGAAAGCATAAGACTTACACTTTATGTCCTTTATGTATATAGTATACGTAAGTATTGAGATTTTGCCTATTAAGATATTTAAAACACTTTGTTCTAATATCTATTTTAAAATATAGACGAGTTAATTTCAATTGAACTCTATCAATTCTATCGAATAGTACACTAATTACACGTTTTCGCATGAGTTTCAGAGGTAGAGATTAATATTTAAATACAAGAATGATAACGGTTACAATTTAAGTGACCAGAAGACCAATTTCTTACACAATGACATTACTATTACTTTTTACTAGAGGGCTACACCATATACTTTTATTCACTGCTTATTTAAATATTTTTAAATTCAGGGATATTATAGTCCTCCCAAAGCTGACAGATGAAGGCTACCGAGTGACCATGTTCAGGATAAAGGCCAACTACCCGGAGGGGACAACTGACATAGCCAACACAGCGCGTGCCGTACTTCTTTTGAGTGATGTCAGAATGCACGATGAACATCTCATATCCGGAGACGTGTTCGTGTATGAGGTTAGCTACAAAGTTCTATGTATTCCAAATTAAAATAGATTAAAATACTAATAACTAATAAAAGTTAAAAATATTGATTACGTTACTTTTATAAAAAGTCATGTTTCATCGTTTAACTGTGAGGCAGTTTATTTTTCTCAATAGGTTAAAAAATCTTCAGCAAGAACGGGTCGGTCGAGTTGCGAAGAGGTTTAAGCGACTGAACACGCAGTTTGTTGGATTAACCGCTACCCTGTCTTTAGTTCTGTATTGTAGAAGTCTTCTTCTTACTTCGTCGAAAAAGCGGATTCTAAACCGAGAGATCGGCAAACACGTGCGACACGACCCCCAATGCTCCAATACTCTTTCGATCGAAAGAGCGATCGAGCACAATCGGGAGTCAAAAGTGTTTTTACAGTCTCTCGGAAGAAGCCACCTGACGAAGTTGGCAAGTGGAGAAGTCGTTGTTTCCAAGTCGGCCGTCCATTCGGAAGTGGAACGTTTCTATGGCGGTTTGTACGCTTCGCATGCATCTCGACCTGATCCCGAAAATGAGGGCTCTAGAGCCACATTAACAGGCCCCTATACCGAATATTTGCCTGAAGTCAGCACTGACAAAATCGGGATGGCTCTTAAGCAGTTGAAAAATGGAAAAGACCCTGGAGAGGACGGCGTTACTACAGAACTGTTAAAGGCTGAAGGTAAATCCGTACTGAGGGAGCTCCTAAAGCTTTTTAACGGTGTCCTGTTCGAAGGGAGAACTCCAGAGGCGTGGAGTAGAAGTGTGGTCATCTTATTCTTCAAAAAAGGTGACAAGACCAGGTTGAAGAACTATTGACCCATTTCCCCTCTAGGTCACATCTACAAACTGTTCTCAAGAGTCATCACAAACCGTTATGCTCGAAGACTCGACAAATTCCAACCACCGGAACAAGCTGGATTTCGGAGCGGATATGGCACCATAGACTACATCTACACAGTGTGGCAGATTATACAGAAGTCAGAAGAATATAATCAGCCCCTGTGCCTAGCATTTGTAGACTGTGAAAAGCCTTTGACTCGATCGAGATCTGGACTGTTCTGGAGTCCCTGCAGCGTTGCCAAGTAGACTGGCGATACATCCAAGTGCTGAAATGTCTCTACGAAGCCGCCACCATGACCGTCCAAGTACAGAATCAGCAAACAAGGTTCATATCATTGCATTGAGGAGTGAGACAAGGGGATGTTATTTCTCTGAAATTGTTCACAAATGCATTGGAGGACTTGTTCAATGCGCTACACTGGAAAAAACGTGGCATAAATATCAATGGCGAGTACATCTCTCACTTGCGATTTACGGACGACATTGTCATCATGGCGGAGACGTTGCAGGACCTACAACAGATGCTGAACGACTTGGCCGACTCTTCTGTGCGCATCGGCCTACGGATGAACTTGAGTAAAAACCAAGGTCATGTTCAATGAACATTTACTACCGGAACCGGTCGCGATACACGGTGCCATTCTTGAAGTTGTTCAACAATATGTGTACCTCGCCCAGACTTTGCAGTTAGGTAGAAACAACTTCGAGGATGAGGTGAACAGGAGAATTCGGCTGAGTTAAGCAGCGTTTGGGAAACTTCGCCAACCAATCCCCAGCAGTGGACTGCGATGGGCTGTTGATGATTATGATTTTTTTATATTATATGGATAGACACCTCAGTATAATTATTTGTATTATCTCCCTAGTAATCACATTGTTTCTATAAGCCAAACCCATGCTGTGCATATTATTCATAGACTGCTTAAATGATGTTGCTCGTCGTTTTACTATATAAGATAGGGGAGCATAGCGTAGAAATACTTCTCGTGTGTCAGATTGCAGGTACTTCATACTTTTATAAGATCTGAAGCATTTGAATTATAAAGTATAGCATACTACGCCGGAAACAATACCCGAAATCAGATCATTTGTAACTCTGAATAGTGGAATGGTCTAAAGTTACTTTCTGTGAGTTAATGCTTGTAAACCCTCCGACAGTTCAGAACTATCGGAGTTCTGAATACTGGAAGGGTTTCCATATACGCACCAGGGCAATACCACCCTCGCACAACAGATCAATCTAAAATGACAGCATTCGTGTTGCCGTGTTTTGTTGGCGGGTGCGAGACCGGAGGCCCAATGATGCAGAAGTATCTCAATAGGCTACCATAGTGTGGGATACCATGCTGCATTGTCTGCATTCCCAATAAATATGGTGATCGCCACTCTTGGATTCTGCTTATGCTTTTCATCAGGCAGAGTAGAGTCACTTTTGCTGGCCTTTACATAAAAAATATGATAAAAAAACATTATTTTGAAAGTTAAAAAAGTACATTTTTGTTAAATGTATTTCTCTTTCGTATAGGTGTCTCAAGTACGTGGCTCTATTGTTGCTCACGTAGCAGCGGCAATCAACACAATTCGTCGAGCCATTCATCTAGCGCAAGCGGCCTACCCTCAAAGACTAAAGAGGATCCACGTGGTCGGTTCTCCACCATTCCTGGCCTCAACTCTGGCTCTCACACGTAATTGTGTCAACGAGAAAATCAGAAGACGGGTAAATTTTTTTATTGGCTCTTCCTTAACCTTTGAATTAACAGTTCTAAGATGTAAAATAGCTGGACAGTTTCGTTTTATTTAATATAAATAAAACTGTAAAAAGTTGTCTTTATTTGCCAGCTAATTAATGTACATTCTTATTTTTGTTTGCAGTACTATCTACATCCGAAATTAGATGAGTTAAAGGATCACATTCCTGCTCGAGTGTTGCCAAGAGAATGGGGAGGTGAAGAAGAATCCATAGAGGTACTAGGAAAGAAATGGCGACGCCGTGTCGACGAGATCAGTCCATATTTGCGTGTACTAAACGAAGCATGTAATATCGCACCTACACCCCTTAATGACGTCGATATCTATGGTACTGTAGGCGCCTTCAGAAAACTTGACATTGATTAATTGAATGCACGGGAATTAAAATGAGAAATCTACCCAAATATAAAGATACACCCAAGTGTAGTCCTTGCTTCAAAGTTAACAGAGGACCATGAATTACTTACCACTAACTATACGATAGACATAGTTCCTTTGAAATACAGGAACCTAAAATAAAATCAAGCTAACTCCATGAAAATTTTCTATCGATGCATTGGCACCATTGCCGTAAACATTCAAACTACCCATAATTATTTGATCAAATTATTTTTTGCCGAGTTCATAAAAATGGATAGCAGGATGTTAAACGTTATCTTTGTTTTGAAACAAATGTTTCCGTTAGTTTAATGATTTACTAACTAAGTTTGATCTTTAGGATTTAGAATTATATTAAAATGACTGTAGTATAAGTTGGTGATGAACAAAATATGCTTGTTCATTAAAAGGGATAACGTTTTGATTTTAAGGCTTCATGTATGGGCATAAAATGGGGTTGGTTTAATTTGGCGCTATTTTAAATGGACAGGACTTCAAAAAATGACTAACTAGGACAATATATTTACATGTTTTTAAAGGATCTACACATGTTTTCACATTGCATTAATTCATAATAAAGAGGAGCTAAATTTGGATTTCCCATTTATCATTTTAAAAAAATTATCTATTCTTTCAATTAAAAAAAAATGAGTTATAAAATAATGCCAAAATATCTTAATTTTCAAAACAAACACGGATTAACGTTTATGACCCAAGAATGGCTGGACTGATTTTTATCAGTGTGTGCCTTTAATCGTTTTAGCACCAAAGAGCTAGTAAGTGAAAACAAATTAGTGGCCAGAGTATCAACAAACGAAAATGTTGGCACCACAGAACAATTTCCTTATTCTCTGTTCCACGGTTGCCACGATCTAATTTTCAGTAGGTAAGAGCTAGGGAATTATTATGTGTAAGGAAAATCTTAGGATGAAGTAAACACATTTTAAATTGTGATATACAAGGTTGAATATAATTTACGTTTATATCCAAGAATGTAGATCTAACGCCTGCCTAAGTAATTACCTAAGTATAGTTTTGTATTCATTTTATATTTTTAAGTCGTAACGTTGTTTATATAAAACGGTTATGAATAAAAGCAGATAATTTGAACTATATGTTTTATTTTATAAATACACACAGACAATCACACCATAGACACACACACGACTATACTTATAACTTATTACCATCCGTTTTTATGTAGTAAAGTGTAGTTCTTAGACAACTTCTAAATTTTGCCGTTAGAGGCGCGCGGATAACCATTGTATCGCCACTAATATTACTACTATTACTTCTGTTTCTGTGATATACGTTAGTAGGCTTCACTACTACGTAGTAGTAAGCCCGACTTGTTTACTAAAAATATTTGTAGTAGTAATACTTTTTTTCATATGTTCCCACTTCACATATTTTCCTATATAACTTCTTTAAAAAGTTGCATTGACGCTAAATATTTGACATCTGATCTGTGGTATAACAAATCAGCAGGTTCTCATTCACACGTTGAGGTTGAACGATGCACTCGTAAAGTCGTGATGAGAGGAACAACAACATTGAATATGCAGTCTGTGGGGCCGTTCGGAATCGAAACTTCCGAAAGGTCCGTATGACGTCATGACGGCTTAAATGTATTCCGTACAGAAAAGAAGGTACGTGTGCGGCAATCTATGTGTTTTCTATTGATGTGATGCCTTCAGATAACCGACTTCGGAAAAACGAATTTGGATTACGTACGTGTGCGGCTGAAACACCAACATCATTTTAGTAAGACATTACGAATGGATATTACTATGGAAAAGTTTATGACTAGTATTTGAGTACAATTCCTTCATGAATTAACACAGACAATTTAACAATAACATCCAATGACATGGTAATTTGCTTAAGCAAATGACATGTCTGAGAGATCGTTTTTAGTTTTTGCGAAAGACGGTCCCCATTTCATGTCATCCACATTTTTTATATTTTTTATCATTAATTCCATCACGACGAAGACTTGAAGACTCGAAGACTTAGAATTGAAGACTCGAAATACTTGACATTGGCAGAAATAGCTGATCCGGCTGATTGCCATATCACTAAAAGAAGAAGTATTACAATGAAATTTGGTAGTTAAGGAAAAACTGACTTTTTAGAAGGACATAGCAAAGGCTACTCCTTACCGTACTAACCCGTAGAATCGCGGGCAAAAGCCAGTATTTCAACTATACTTATTTAAGATTTAAAGGTATGATATGTATGAATACAGCAAATAACTGTATTTGTATCATTAATTAATTCCATCATATCCATCGTATCATTAATTCCATACCGACGAAGACTTGAAGAATCGAAGACTTAGAATTGAAGACTTGAAATACTTGACATTGGCAGAAATAGCTGATCCGGCTGATTGCCATTCATCAAAAGAAGAAGACATGTCTGACAGATAAGAGATGTACATGCATGTTACCTATTGATGCATGTCTTTAAATTAATAAATTAAATGAATACATTTCACCTTACATCCGTCCATTACTGAACAGAGGCGTCTCTCATTGCATGCCACTCTGATCGATTATGGGCATCTCGCATACAGTACACATCTTCACATAGTGTAGGACACCTATAGACCCACCGACTGACGCAGACACTCACCGGACATGGTTGCTTTAAGTATCTGAATAAGATTAGACGTGAAGAACCGGCACAACGCCACGGCACAGCCAACCGGGACTCCGCACAGCAAATGCTGGAGTACTGCCCTGCACCTGAACGCGAAGTTCTAGTCGACTAAATTGGACGAGATCTGGCTCTGCCAGCAATTATTGCTGCCATGCTGGCGGCTGAGGATGGCTCTGGTGTAGTGGTCTTTTTCCACGAAGCTATTATGCTCGAGAAAGAGACCGCTGAATGGAAGAGAGGGCCGATCTCGTACGTAAAGACGTGGGCGATATAAGCTGTTGACGGGACCGCGGGCCCCTGAAGTATGGGGACCTTTAATGCCACTTTGATTGCTGCGGTCGGGATAGCGGCATGATTACAATCAGCCTACCACACTGGGATTGAGGGCCGGAAATAATTTTCTTCCGAAACAGGACTTGATAAGGCACGGCGTTGACTTGGGAGGGGCCTGAAATAACATGATCCGGGTGCCAGAGGCTGGTCGTCTGGGTGTTTTTAAGTAGAAACACTACATATTCCTGGTTTATTCCGTTAACAAAAAAAAAGTGCAGACATAGGCCAGGCTGAGTAACCACTCGCACAAAATGGCAAGCTGCTACTGAATAAACACATATATACATACACACAACACACAACACAACGATTCATACAAACATATCATTTCCAATGTTTATTTAAATTCGCTCAGTTTATGATAGTTATATTAATTGCTATTATTAGTAGATTTTCACCTTGAGCCGGTAGATTATTGAAATCTACACACACCACTAATGCTGTCAACAGGACGTCATCGAGATCTGAGTTGTCATTTGTCAAATTACGTGGCTTTGAACGAAAGGAAAACAAGCCTATGTTCTCCTTTTTATAAAGAAAATTCATAATTTAAAGAAATTATAATCAAATAATCAAAATGAAGAGCACATGGAGATCTATTTCACTTGTATTAATGTTAGTGTATACGTTATTTAATACTGCGCACAGCTATACTATTACAGTTGATGCACACGCCGAAGAGTGCTTCTTCGAAAATGTTGAAGCAGATACTAAAATGGGTAAGTACATATTTCGGTAAACTAAATCTGTACTTAATTATATACCTTTACAAGCATTTTTTATTTTCCTAATAACTTGGTCTATTTATAGAATCAAATATTTTTTATTATTGCGTATAAGATCGTTAGATTTACCGGTAAATTTGTATTTTATTTTAAAAACCTAAATTATATTTGTTTCGGTAACATATTAGCCTCATAAGAAAATTACAAACAAGTACATGAATCAACAGCTGTTAGTTATTGAACTGATTATCATGGTGTCTTTAAATAAAGTAGGTATGTTGTGAAATTTATATTAAACAAACTTGCATTAATTCTTATAGGATCAACAAGATTAATATTACATACTGTTTTTGATAAGAATCTGATAACTATTTAATTTTATTTCATATAATTTGTTTTTGTCCAGGTCTGACATTTGAAATAGCAGAAGGTGGATTCCTAGACATAGATGTAACAATCACAGGCCCTGATGGTGCAGTTATCTATAAGGGAGAAAGAGAATCATCAGGAATGTACACATTCTCTGCACCCACATCTGGCAAATATACTTACTGCTTTAGCAATAAAATGTCCACAATGACACCTAAGGTGAGTTAAATATAATACTGCATGTTATAAGGAGGTTCTCAACTCACTTATTATCTCATACCTTACCTCATGTTTCAAATTTTCTGAGAAGCATCTTAGGCCCCTACACACCATGTGTGCTGGCGGCACTGCCACTTGTTAGGCCGTTGCTATGTCCACTTCATCATTCATCTGTGATTTTGAGCAGCATGTGTCGGTGGCCTGTACCTGCCTTGTATGGTGTGTAGGAAGCCATGGAGTCAATATGTAATAGTCTAGCTTTTAAATAAAATGAAGTTGAATCAGGAAACAAAACAGAATGTCATATGTAATTCTAGTAATCTTTAATGAAAATGAAATTGATTTATGTAAATTTAACTGCACTGGAATTTTAGTAATTTCCTTTAGTTACCAAAAAAGGGAAGGTGTAGTTAAAATTTGCTTTAAAAAAAATTATGTGTAGAACAAAAGTCAAAAATTATGATTATTAAAAAAATTATGTTGGAGCTTTTGATGGCCTCATAGCACTACTATTAACCATTTAATAATTTTCAAAAATAAGGAATCAACTTCTTAGGATATTATTTTTACTGTGGCCTAACTTTTAGTTCCATGCAAATGCATAGAATTAATAATGTTGTGTGTATATACTAATAGATATTTTATAACAGGTGGTAATGTTCAACCTGGAGATTGGAGCACCCCAAAGCCACACGGGCAATAAAGACGAAGAAGTGAATCACAACAAACTTGAGGACATGATCAAAGAGCTGGCTACTACACTCAAGACTGTAAAGAATGAACAAGAGTATATGCAGGTACTTTTAAATTTTTTGTATTTTTTTTCCAAGTCCTGTTTAGAAATCGTGAGAAAATTAAAAGTAAAAAATATAATTAAGCAGTTTATGTAGTTATCCTTTTTCGTTTATTACAAACACAAACAGCAGGATGCTATTGCAACTGTTAACTTTCTAAATAGGTCAATTTTTTTAATAATTATGCAGCAATCATGAAATTATGACTTGAAAATTGACTACCTGGTATTAACCAGTTCAAGATGAAACCTATAGCTTCATCATCATCATCATCAGCCTATCGCAGTCCACTGCTGGATATAGGCCTCTACAAAACAAGATAGCTAGCAGGAGCTGGATGCGAGAAGCCTTGGCATGGGAAGTGGCGTGCAACCATTAGCTTACACTCTAAAATAGGTTCATATTAGAGATGTCCCTCAGTATTAGTTTACTTTTACCCACAAGTTTTATTTCTTACTCCTAAAGCATGTATAGGATAGTCCCCCGTTTTATAAGTAAGTCTAAAATTAGTCAGCAAATAATTATATACCTCATGGAGGCTGTAGATGTGAGAGTATGTCTTTAATTGCTTGTTTCCTGTTACTAAACATGTTGACTTGGAATGTTAAAACATTTCAAAAAATTTGTAAACAATTAAAATTAACATTCAAAATGTTAACTAGAAAACTTGGAAATATCCAGGTATGAAAATACATTATATACCTCAACATTTCTTTCTTTATTATGGAAATATTGTGATGTGTGGCAACCTCTTTCGGCCATCACCCTACCAGGGTTTGCGGAGAAGGGGTGTGGGAAATCAGCCTGACTAAAAACACAGCATGTCCCTCTGCGCGTGAAATAGGAGGAGGTGGTTATATATCAAAAATTTAATATTTTTGCAACTGCACTAATGGCGTAGTGGTATAAGTTGTTACCTCACTGCTTTCTACTGCGCTAAGTTTGTAGGTTCGAGGGCCATGCGTGACTACACTTCGTGTGATCGAAAATTGTTGTTCTCAGTCTGCCCGTTCTTTGTGTCCCTTTCATGTATGTTCGTAAAAGCCCCGCGACAAAGTAATGTTCCTAGTGCGGTAATTGTAAAATAAAAAACAAACAAATAATTGATTTATGAATTGTAGTTGTAACTTTTTTAGGTCCGTGATCGCATACATCGCTCTATCAACGAAAGCACGAACTCACGTGTTGTGCTGTGGTCTGTCTTCGAGGCGTCCGTTCTCCTCGTCATGACACTCGGTCAGGTCTACTATCTCAAGAGGTTCTTTGAAGTGCAACGTGTAGTTTAACATATGTCAAATCTACTTCCAACTGCTTTTCCAGACTTTCATCGAGAAGATTTGTGGGCAGATTTATTTTATAATGAAATATTTCTATCTTCATTCAACATCAACTTCAACATAGAAATATATGCAATGAAGTATAATAATATCTCGCTCCTACCTATTGTGAATTATTTATTATTTCATCTAAGTAAATATCATTTCTTTAAAACTATACATATTATTTACACACCGACATATTTATTTCATTCGCATATGTGACGACGTAAGGTGTTTATATAATACTTTACGCCCGCAATATTTGTACCTATTAAAATAGTGCAATAAAAGGAAAGGAGCGAGACTTCGAGTGAATATTTTGCGACCTGCGCTGTGAATGAAGTAAGTCGTGGAATGTGATGTGTGTAGTTATACGTTGTGGACTAAATAAAATAATATTGTTTGTAATGTGATATTTCATTGTAGTATTAATTTGGTCCTGTTTGCATTTTAAAATATTTTTTTAGTTTATACCAGTTAGTTGCCATAAGATGGTAAAAGTTTCTGTATATATATATATATATTTAAAGGTTTTTACAGCCGATTTTTTTTTTCATTTTTTTGTCATTCGTGGCCTACTGGTATATTGGTATAAAAAACTGTAAAAAATACGCATAATACTAATACGTTAAATTCTATTCGTCTGCCGCCTTCTTTGCACATATCTGTGACGTCGGCGTACTGGGTAGATATTCGTCTCTATTTATAGTTCAGTAGATCCAGAAAGTACCTTTTTTTTTAACCTGTGTAAACCCCCTCCGGCCTTCACCCCACCGGTGTTTGTGGCGGGGCGTTGTGTCGGAATCGAACCGACTTAAACCACACGGTGTGCCACTCTGCGCCTGAGACGGGAGGGATCCGAAAACCGCTTTCTTACGCCTTCCAGATCCGGAAATTACGTCCTACACCCACACAATGATATGATGTATACATGAGTAATCTAAATTCAAAGTATTATTAGTCTGCTAACATGTAGGTCTTAAATTGTCAAACAAAATACTAAATTAAAAGTAATAAATTTACTAAAAATAAAAACAACTTTTGAACAATACAAAACAATTCTCTGAATATGTGAACGATGTTCTTCTAAGAGAAAGATTCATTTATTAGATTCAACAATCAGATTATCTTAATAATAACCTACTTAAATAAAACATTTAAAAAAGAACAATATTAAAACTCTATTCTAAGTACATCACTAACAACATCTAGGATCTCACTTATAACTTGACATATCCTTACCCTTAAGGTTCCTTCACTCACATGATCAGGCCGCTGGCACCAGTTTGCGGTCGGTGGCTAAACTACCCGCAACTTTTGTTGACAGCATAGTGAGTAGGATACTTTATAAGGGGTGTTTTTATTTACTTCAAACTTATAAGGACTAAGGCACATCGACATTAAGGCCATTAGACTCGTAACGACGGCCAACTGAGCCAGCCATTGTTCATACTCAGTTATGTCTCGGTTCGGCGTGAAATAAGCGGCCACGACCGCTGTATCCCCAACAACTGCTGCTATGCAACCCCGTTCCCTTGCTATAACGGCAAAGGGATGGGTGCCAGCAGCAGTGCCATGTACTAATGCCGCCGACCCATCTAAGTCTGTTTCCCACGCAGACCCGAGAAACCGGTGGGTATATGGCTCGGTGACAGCGGCAATGTTGATGGACCACTATGCCATACTTTGGAGCAGAAGAGCCTGAGCGGCGGCACCGTGGCCCGCATTCGCTTGGAGGATACGGAGATGGCGGAGCTAGAGGTAGACGATAATGAGTGCTCTCTACTGCAGAGATGCGCTTCATTAATCGCTCCTCCATCTCCGCCATGAGCCGCACTATATCCGGCTCCACCCGGCAGGACGATGCCACTGGTGTCGACGACGTCAGTGTGTCACTAGCGTCGATTCCAGTGAAACCCAGCGCCCTCTTTCGTGCTTCCGCGAGCTCTTCTTCGAGGCTGGCTTTCTCTTTTTCGTGGGCCCTACTTTCAGATACGAGGAGTTTTCCAGCCTCGACAACGTTTCGCACAATCGTTAATAGGTCACTTTGTTCAGTACCCCCGAGTGTCTTACTCATTCTTAGAAAGCAATCGGCTGCGCCAATTGCCTCCTCGAGCTGGTCCACGGGGTTCCCCACTCTGCTGTGTACCTCTCCTAGCTTTGTGTCATCGCGCCTCGTGTCAGAGGTGCTCGTCTTGTCGGATTCAACTTTTTCAAGAAGAGCCCTGACATAGAGCTCCTCCTCGGCCTTCTTTGCTGCCGCAGATCCGCGTGTCTGTCTTTTTTGGGCGACACGCCCGATCTTGGGAGGACGACCTACGCTACGAGTCCCTCGACGGCTTATACCTACTGTAGTTATGATGCACTCGTCACTGGAAGCCACCCGGCCTCAGCCCCTTCCATTGGACACAAGGCCAGGCCTTGTGTCCAATGGAAGGGGCTGGCGCCTTTTTCGATTTTGCAAGCCCCGTTGGTACCGCTCTGCCACACCTGCCACAATCGGGGTGCTCGCACCACTCCTTTCTGAGGCAGTGTCAGAATCTGATACTGCCCCACGTTTATCAGCGTCCTCCGCTATAATTTCGTCACCGGATTTACAGCTCGTCAACGGGCGGGTTTGGAAGTGGTTGCTCCTCCCAGAATACGACTGGGAGCTGCCGGAGCCTTTTTGCTCCGGGAGGGACTCCCCAGGCGCAGTGCGTCTGGGACCCTCCTGGGTAGGTAGGGGGCGGACGGGTCCAACACCGCTGGCTCTAACCAGAGGTAGTGGACATTGGTCTGGTGACCACCGTCCGACCAAGTCGTAATCCTGACTGACAGTAGTCAGGAGCGACAGCTCTGCCTGAGCTACGAGGAAGGAAACCTCTATAAAGAAGCTCGGGCGGACGGATATGGTCTGGTGGAGACCCCGTCCGGCCCAGCCGTAATTCTAACGAACAGGACCGGTGGCTCTTCGAAGCCGCGAGGATGTAAACCTCTATAAAAATATCCCAAGCTCACGTTTTGAGGCCCGGCAAGGAGTTGAGTCGCTGGAGGGAGTCCAATGCCGAGGGCGTCCTGTTGTCGGAGGACATAAAACTCAAAAACTATGGCATGGGTACCAAAAGTTTCGATCTACCCTGTATCTCATAAATGTCATTAAAATATTAACCATCAAATATTGACTGTAATGTAGTTATTTCGTATGATGATGGAAAGTTCACATCGGTAATCTGCCAACCTTCATGAGACTTAACTATTAAAATACTTTTTATAACATTTGTGAGTTTCAGTGTTGATTGCTACTGAATTTTGACCGAACTTCATGAGTTCGTTCTTCGATGTTACCTGTTATTCAGTCGGGTGATTAACTATACAAAGTTGTCTTATGTAGATTGAGACTGCTATTTACTCACGTGTTTTTGCTAATTAACATTTTTTTAAGACGATGCACCTCTACTAAATTTTCCTTTGGAACAATAAATCTTTGTCGAGAGTCATTAGTGTTACTTTAGAACGTAAGTGAATTTTTATATTTATAATAAAATTGGTCGCAAACAAGAAAAATATAGGTGATACAAAAAAAACGTTTTTTTAATTTCGACGGTTTCTTAGAGGTATGTTACAGAGATCAAGCCAGTAAGTACACACAAAAAAACCTAGATTTACTGTTAAATGGGCAATTAATGCATCGTCATCATTGGCAACACAGCGTAAGTAAATAGCAACCATAGCCTACGTACGAAACAATATACAGAGTGGATATGCAATATAATACGATATTAAACAAAACCATGGGCTATTTAAATGTGTTGGATTACTTTTGATTGTTTACATTACCGAAAATTTTAATAAAAAAAATTTTTTTTTGATTCAAAAAAACTAAATATCTTAAGAATTAAAACCAATAAGGACACCGTTTGTAATTTAAGTTCACTAACCTTCGTACCGACCGTAAAATAGGTAACTTAACGACGCGCGACGTATATAGATATCAACAGCTTTCATTGATAAAGTAGGTAAGTAATAATAGCACGCAGCAATATTATGTATTCACGTTTTTTTTAATTACACGGTCACAATAATAATCAAACAAAAAAAGAAAATCGGAAGTTTTGAATGTATTCTTCGGCTATCCTTTTTATTCTTCCGCGTGATTCGTTCCAGCATTACTTATTGTATTTAACTATTATATAATTATGTGTGTGAGTCTTATTGCTCAGACATAAGGCATATTTCAGAGTGAAAATTATTAGAGTAGGCGTAACGTCGGTCTTTAACCCGTTGACGATAGTGTTTCATTAGATACATCGTGTATTTAATTTCAAAAACGAAAAATAGTGTCCTATAGCTAAACTACATAACCTACTTTATTGAAATTTTTTAGGTGAACTTGTAACATGTGTAGCTAACGTCTAGTTCAAACAAATATCGTATTGTCATATCCACCCTGTATGATTAATCACAGTTTATTGTAATTTTATTGCATCACTAATATTCGGTAGAGTAATAAGATGGTAGAAATGGGAGTTAATGCAGCCGGCCGGTGACGAGGGCTGTCACGACGGAGCCCGCGGGCAACTCCTGAGATATGGTGCTAGCGGGCGGCAGCTCCAGCAGCACGCTTGCGCCACATGCGCTTAGAAGCCGGCTGCTGCACTGTAAACGGAACTTCACTTTAATACTACGTCAATAATACCATAAGACAGAGTGGGGCCGATTCGACCGTCATGGTACGCGCATTGGATGTTGCAATCGACCTTCGCTGAATTCAGCAATTACAACGCCGAACGCAGTTACCGTGACGAATGAGTAGGAGTGAAATAAACTTGGTACATTGAGCTCACTGATCTCAAACTAAAAATAGTCTGCACTATAGTAACCAGATTATAGATAAACATACTTATATATTTTTAAATAAAAATATATATAATAGATAAATAACACAGATACCTAACATGATGCTTATTGTATAAATATTTGTCCCATGTAGAAATCGAATCCACGACCTCTAGCTATGCAGTCAGGATCACTACCCATTGGACTATATATAAAATATATATATAGTATATTTTTACGAAAAAGATTATTCGCGAACAACGAACGAAAATAATTGGTCGTTACGCGATTGCTTACATCGAGTTCGCCGGCGTGCGTGTTCTTCGTACGGGGAACGCCCTCGTATGTTCGAGTCATTTTTATAAAACGCTAGCAATAGTAAAAATGGATATAAATACGAACTGAACAGTCAGTTCAGCTTGTGATCAACAATCGGTGATCAACCTAGCGACCTCAGCGACCATTAAGGATTGTTATTCGGAGTGATATTGTGTTTTTAAGTGCGTTTTTTAATAAAGTCTCTTGTACACGTCAGAAGGTTTATTTCCCAAATCCATCGCACCCTAACACGTAACAATTTAATTATATACTACAATCAGAAATTTTAGTCGTGTAAGGAATTCCGAATAATTACTTTAAAGAACCTGCAGCTATTTATTTGGGTCGACGATATAGCTATTGATGCGATTTAGTGTCATAAACAAATAATTGGAAACAATGATTAGAAATTAGTGAATTAGACATTGTTTAAATACCTGATTGCCTAACAGCGTGGCAGTAGGCATGTTCCCGTCGGCCGAGAGGTCAAGCGAGGCGCGCGCGTACTCTGGTCGCGGGTCGAGCTTGACCGCGTGCGCCAGCCGCACTCGCAGGCGAGGCCAAAAGCCCTGCAGCCCGCAGCTCACACGGAGCGCGCGGATCACGAACAGAAGTGAACATACGTACGCTGACACCGGGTTGCCTGTCCATAATTCCAACCTATAGTACCTATTGTCTATTCACTTTAAAATAATAAGAACCCATCAATCAAGTTCACCCCCTCGCCCACCAGATTCCAAGAAATATATCGTTTCGTACGAAATCTTGGAAGCTAATTGATCATTATTTTCTTAACGCGAATGGGCTATTTATACAGATACATTGGAATATCGTTACAAAAGTCATGTCACCTATGTCTACGATTATTGGGGGTTCTCAGAGTTTGACCACTATGACTATTTAAGTATGTACCTTTAATAATTATGCCACATAGACACACCAGGAGTACTACCTTATCCATATATCTAAAAAAATGTAATCTAGATTTGTTCCAACATCATCAAACAACACTAAAAAGCACCGTCTAAATATAATCTACTCTACTTTTTAAGGAGTTAAAGTTCATTTCAGTTGGGCCGATGGTGGCACCATACAACGTGTCACGTAATATTGTTAATGTAAGACTTACCAGGCAACGCAAAGATATATTTCGTTTTGCCCTCAAACTCGCATGTCGCGAATGTGCTTGGTTTGCCGGGTTTCATTTGCACGCGTCCAAAATGTATAGTTGCATCGAAGACCTGCAAACGTTATTAAAACATTTTAGCATGTATTCCTTGAAGGAAATTTATGAGCGTTGATACTACATATATCATGAAATGGAGTGTTTAACACGCTATGGTACTTTTTTAAATAACATTGATTATTAACAGAGGAACAATTCCGATAAGACACTACCCGATAAATACTACTAATGACTTTTTCAATTTATATAACTGATAAGAGCATAATATTTGTATTAATTATAGGTCATTGCTTCTTCTTATTTAGACTATTTTGTTACAAAACTCTTGTTTTGGCCCATAATCAAATCTTTCTCTCATCCCTTTTCCCATCCCCCAAGGCCGGCAACGCACTTGTGACGCCTCTGGTGTTGCGGGTGTTCATGGGCTGCGGTAACCGCTTACCATCAGGCGATACGTCTGCTCGTTTGCCCCATATTCCATAAAAAACTAGTTCCCTATTTTTGTCGATCTTAATGACAAGAACATACTGCTCATAGAAGTGATCAGATTTAATGGAACCTAAACATAAAAATTGCTAATAAAGTTATGTTTCGGTTACCTTTTGTAAAACAGGCTTCAAAAGGTCTTTTTCACCCATTGACACTCCTCCAGAACACACAAGGATATCTGCAATCTTTAACGCAGCGGAAATGGCAGCAACTAGTTCAACCGGAGAATCGCGAGCAATGCCACAGTCTATACTATCATAGCCATGTTCCCTAGGCAGAAAAACATATAAATTAGTGTAGGCCGGGTGAAAACGCCCTTGCAAAAGATTTTTTTGACAACTCCCGAATTAGTTATACATCCTGCGTCGCGGGGGACTTTACAAACATACATGAAACGGACATTAAGAACACAGACGCAGGATAACAATTTGTGGATCCCACAAAGTGTTGTCCAATTGCCGCAGTACAAAGCGGCGTGGCGACAATCTCAGTGCAGATTATGACTACGGGATGCTGGTTACTTACCTAAGTAAAACTCTGAGCATGGTTCTGTTAGAGTCTCTTATATGCGAAGGCTGTAGTTTCACCTCGGAGGGCTCTTGCAGCTCGTTCCCCGTCGACAAGAGCGCCACCTTTGGAGGAACCCTCACTGTCACTTTCTGGTGACCAGCACCCGCTAATAAAGCAATTTTTGGTGGATCTAGAACAAAACCTGTAAAATACAACAAAACCTAAATTAGATGCAAGATGCTTCAGGAACAAAAGTTAGATAACTAGAGAACTATCATTTTTGAACGTGTAGAAATTTTCATGATCATCACAGCTAAGTCTTTCGGACAGGTAATGATAAAACTCGGAAACACTTACAGTGAGCCATATTGCCCTTATCTGTGCCATATACTCATATTGCCCTTTTCGGTGCCATAAGCTCACATTGCCCTTATCTATGACATACAGCTCACATTGCCCTTATCAGTGTCATACAGCTCATATTGCCCTTATCTATCTCATAATTTTGTAACTTTAATCACATTCTTCTGTCCTGCTACAATATTAACCATGAATATTAAGAGATGAAGTTACTATTTGTTTTGATAAAGGTAAACAGCAATATCAATTATCTATTAAGAATAGAGATGGGCGTTTTCGTTAAATCTTGTCATCGATGCGCATCGTTATTTAGTAAACCGCATCCGATGCCGGCATCGTTTTTTCTGGCATCGATTTGATTATGCGATTTCCGTTTTGGCAAAACTAGTTGCCGGCTATAAATATTAGTACTCGGTAACGGTGCCATAATGAAATTATTTAATACTTAATGTTTAATATTATTTAGATACAATATTCAACATTACGACTTCTGCAGGTATATAAACGTAAACATAAACATAACTTTATTTTTCAAAATAAACCTTATACAATACT
Source organism: Hyphantria cunea (assembly GCA_003709505.1). Classification (NCBI taxonomy): domain Eukaryota; kingdom Metazoa; phylum Arthropoda; class Insecta; order Lepidoptera; family Erebidae; genus Hyphantria; species Hyphantria cunea. The sequence goes on from PKRV01002418.1 coordinate 248,015, forward strand.
GGAGAGAATTTTCCTAAGTAACTTACATTATTAAAATATAGATATATTGATAAAAAAGAGGTAAAGAGGTTATAAAATAAACTTAAGGTAATTAATATTAGTCTTTACTTTTAACAAAATTAGAGTTGACATTAAGAAAAGAACTTAAATTACTGTATGTCGCCCTCCTTTAAACTTCGTGCGTAATGATGACAAAAAAATCAAAACATGAACAAACTTAACCCTGAACAAGTGGCAGCATTTCTCTACCCAAGATATCGCTTTCACAAGAAGAGACTTGAGCGCAATGAAATATCGATGCATGATTGTACCATAAAAATAAATAGGAACATTTTATTTATTACATTACAATTATAAGAAATAAAAATTAAAGTAAAAGTTTTTTTTTCCCATCAGCTGTCTGCCATTTTTAGAGACATGTTAGAGAATATAATTAAATACGCTTTCCTTTTAACTAGGCACTCAGATACACACATTACGCACTGAAGAAAAGTCAACATAACATCAAATTTTAACTGGTTAAAATTAAATTTTAATGCTATTGTAGTTAGATCTATTCACCTCAAATTTAATGTCGCTTCTAGTATTGCAACACTAATGACTCATGCACGCCTTTAATTATATTTCGATAGTTGTTTACCTCGCACAACTGCCGGTCCGACCGAGAGTGAGCGAGCGAGCTTCAATATCGATGCTTCGACTTGTCATCACCGCGTTTTCTCGCTCGCTCTCATTCGGTGAAGCATCGGATATTGCGAGCATCCGTTTTTCAATGTTTCGGCATCGGATGCCGGCATCGTATACTGGCATCGTTGCTTAAAAACGTTTTTATAAAAACGACCATCTCTATTAAGAACATAAAATCTCAATAGCTAACCTTTGTCCACAAGCACCGCCCCCATAGCGATATCGAAACCGACGCATCTTACATCTTGCTGCGGTTCTGGTGCTTTCATTATTTCTACTTCTATCTCAGTTGCACCATCTTCTGACGCTGATACCAGTTTTGTGTCTTCTACCTAATAAGAAATTAGACTTATTATTTCTCTTTTCCAAGGTGTACATAGGTACATGTTTAAGATACTAGGTTGTTCAATAAGTTTTGCGGTTTGATAAGAGAGGGCGTTGCTACTAGCCAAAATTTTATTTTATTGGTTCTCTCTTCAGATGAACGTATGTTAGCTCGTACACGTTGGCACGAGTGCGTTCGGTAGATTTTCGTGCTACTGTTCATAGGTTGATCTGTTTCATTCTGCATTGGTCGGTAAATAAAGATGGACCTCGAAGCGATCGCGGCCGCTGTAATATATTTGTATAGTGCTTTCCCTTTTCTTCAATTACTAGTGCTTTTCTAAACTTGACGATTTCCTATCTAGAACTATCAGAAATTTCATTTTAATTTCATTCAGTCTTTAATTAAAAATACTGTGACACGTTGATACTAATGTATCAACTTGTCAGGCTATTTTTTACAATAGAATAATCAAGTATCGTGCAGTGATTGAATTTTTATTTTTCAAAGGTTTAAAAGCAAAGGAAAATTTATGAACGAATGTTAAAGTGTATAAGGACTCTTTGCCTTCAATTAGTACTGAATAAAAATGGGTGGTTAAATTTAAACGTGGCCGTACAAGCGTTGAAAACGATCCACGACAAGGACGTTCAAAAACAGCAACAAGATCAGAAATCGGAGAAAAAATACAGGACATCATATTGGACAAGCGTCGAGTGACGGAAACAGTTTGTGTAGAAGCTCTTGGCATCTCATTCTGAAACCCAATACGTCAGTCAAAATATTGTTTACACTGCCCGTAAACAATATTTTGACTGACGTATATTTTACCGTTTTATATATTACCTTCACGTAAAAATTTTTGGATATCGAAGATAAATTGTTGCACATAACGATTATTGTTTATCGTTTAAATAGACATACACATTTGTATTAAGTTTCAGTAAGTTTTGGCCTTCCAAAATTGTTATAATGTTAGCTTTTTATTGTTATTTTTTTTAACTGTCAAAATAAATCTTTTTTTCTTTCTATTTTCTTTCTTTCTAATTCAATACTCTCATTTAACCCTGTAGTGATGGATTAAGCATACGGAGTTTCACTAACCCCTATCCTATTAAATCTAGTTAATCTATTATGAAGGAGTCAACTATAAAGGACAACAACATGGCAAAAGAAAATAAAAACTTGACACAAACAAACACATGGCTGCGTTTTTTTATTTTGTTATTTTTATTTTAATGTACCCAGTGTCACTCTTACGACTAAGACGAATCTATTGACACCACTCGCATAAAATACGTGTACATGTCAAAGAAATATACACACATTAAGAATGTACCCTCCGGAGATCGTTTTTTGTTTTTTCGAAAGACGGTCCCCATTTCATGTCATCCACATTTTTTATAATTTTTATCATTAACTCCATCACGACGAAGACTTGAAGACTCGAAGACTAAGAATTGAAGACTCGAAATACTTGACATTGGCAGAAATAGCTGATCCGGCTGATTGCCATATCATCAAAAGAAGAATGTACCCTCCTTCAGAATCAAAAAGTGTTTGCAAAAGAGTTTTATATGTATAGTGAAGCAAAAACTTTGTACCTATTTTTATGAAAAAAAAAAGCAAATTAATTTTTTTTTAACATTCTGCACTCAAACTCCTCCATATGAGCGCAGAATATATATAAAAAAACGTTGAATGAATTAACGTCGACTTCGAAAGTCGGAGGGGGGGGGAGCACTAGTATAAATGTTTAAATATATTGAAAAATAAAAATTATATTATTAAATCAAAATATAAAAATCGACAACTCGTTTTAAAGAAGTACTTGTATTTGTATGTTTATATAAGTATCCACAAATTTATATCGGGACGCGTAAATATGCATTTCAATGATAACGACCTTGTTATCTACCATACTTTTTTATAGTTTTTTAAACTTTTATGGTTATTGCGTAACTAATCCAATTATGGTTTGGAATTACACATAAGCCTACTATTAATGCCTAACTGATAATAACAAAAATAAACATAAACCTTATCAGACTAATATCTTATCTTAAATCGATGTTTGGGGCTACTTTGATTGGATCAGTTAAATACTGATTAACACATGCAGCTTAGTCTCGTCATTGTCAATATTCATTACCTTCATAAATATTTTTCTCTACTTCATCACGTTCTTATCACTGTTGTATGTATTGTATGATGTAACATCACTAACTAGTTGTACAACTAAATAAACAATGTAATGAAGAAACAATACAAAAAAATAGATATGCATATTCATATATTTATAAAATGATTTACGACACTACAATAAAAAAATCCGGCCACGTGCGAGTCGGACTCGTGCACGGAGGGTTCCGTACAAACCTGTAGGTACATTATACGATCTAGCAAAAAATTTATGCTTTTCGCATGTTTTTTTTCCTTTATCTGTGCTTTAAGACGTTGCTACGTACCAAATTTCAAGATTCTGAGTTCTCAGAAAGTACCCTATTGGTTTTCATTCTCTTAATAAAATAAGAACAGTGAAACTTGGTTAAGTAGGACCTGGATAGGTGATAAACCTCCATAGTTGGAACTCAAGCTGAGGTCCTAACTCTTTGGCACTACATTACCCCTGTTAGCGGGACGAAGCAAACCTCAATATCTGGGATTCGTTCTTTCGACTTATCATCATAGTTACCTCTATAACTGAGCCAGTAAGTGAATTTTATATACATTAACCTCTGTAATTGAGATAACATCGTTTTGTATGTTTACTTATTTATTCTTATTCTACCCGTAAATTCTGCGCTAACTACGTAAGTAATTTTGAGCCTCAATGACCTCCAGTTTTAGTTTCGCTTTACTATAATACGGTTGTGTATTTGAAAAATGTTAATACGAAAGCAACAATCTTTATCAGTACGTGAAAAACTGAAATTAATATCCGTTTATGAAAGTGGGAAGACACGCGATGAAGTTTGTGTCGAAACATATTTGACTGCCTCGGTGGCGCGGAGGTCTCGGGTTCGAATCCTGGGTCGGACCAAATGTTTGTATTATCTGCAAATATTTGTTTCGGAGTTTGGGTGTTTTCTATGTATAATATGAATGTATTTACAAAACAAAAAGTATGTATGTATTAATATCAGTTATCTAGTACCCATAATACAAGCTCTGCTTAATTTGGGGCTAGATGGCGTTGTGTGTTAGATTTCCGAAATATTTATTATTATTAATTTAATGTGCCAAAATCTATTCTTTGTAGAATAATTAAGCGTAAAGGTAAAATTCAATACAAATGTTCTGAAGGACAATGAAAACTAAAACGTGTACGTTTATCAGAATATCCTGAACTTGAATAGTGTTTGCTAACATCTTCAAGCAACTTCGTAACAAAAACGTTCCGGTAGGCATGCGCCCTCCGCCCGAAGAGGTACGCGAGTGGCGTGAAGCCGCCCATCGAGCCACTATGGTTCGTTGGTCGTCGCGGCTGGAGGCTCCACGTGCTGGTTTCGCCACCGTGGAGGCGCTCCAGCCCGTCATCCTCGAGTGGGCAGGGCGGCAGCACGGGACCCTTTCCTTCCGACTGACGCAGGTGCTTTCCGGGCACGGTTGCTTCGGGAAGTACCTGCACTCGGTCGCGCGGAGGGAATTGAGTCCCGCCTGCCACCACTGCGACTGCAGTGAGGACTCGGCCCAGCACACGCTGGCCGCGTGCCCCGCTTGGGCGCCGCAGCGTCGGGCCCTCACTGCAGTCATCGGAGGAGATCTCTCGCTGCCGGCCGTCGTACGCTCCATGGCCGGCGGCGAGAGCAGTTTTACCGCGGTCGCGACCTTCTGCGAGGAAGTCATCTCGCAGAAGGAGGCGGCGGAGAAGGCCCGGGAGGACGATCTCCACTCGGACCCGATCCGCCGCCGGCGAACCGGGCGGCGGAGGCGCGCCTACCAGCGCCTCATGCCGCCCTGAGTGTGGCCGCGGATGGGCGGGACGGGTTTTCCCCCCCATCCGCTTAGAGGCCACCCGCGAGGGGGGGCGACGTAATGCGTGTGCCGTACGTCGCTCACCTTGAGAGTTTACCATCGGAGACGGAGCCCGCCTCAGTGCGGGCTGGCGCTGGGAGGGGTCCGGATGGCGTAAGAAAGCGGTTCCCGGATCCCTCCCGTCTCAGGCGCAGAGTGGCACACCGTGGTGGTTTAGTGGGTAGTCTGGCTGGTGTCAGCCAGGAGTCCCACACGAAGCGAACCCCCTGTACCCGCAGGGGGGAGCGAAGCGCGTAAAGGCATTCCACCACGTAAAAAAAAAAAAAAAAAAAAAAGGTGGACCGATGTTTCAAGAAAAGGTACAAGATTTTGCGCGATGGCACTATAAATAAAAATTTCTAGGCAGTAAAAGCACTAGAAACTTCGCACAGTTACTTTGAAATGACATCAATTGGTGACCAAAGTATATTTGATAAAATTTATAACATTGAAAAACATCCGATGGCTGATACTTCCAAAAGACGAACTAAAATGATAGATTTTTATAATCGATACATTATAAATCCCTAATCTACATAGATTTGGTTGCGAAGATCGCGAAAGAAAGTTCCAGAAATTGTAAAATCTTACCTGTACAACACAGTCAGCCCCAGCGGGTAGTGCAGCTCCAGTATTGATTCGAGCACATTCACCTGAAGAAAGAGGCGTATTCGGTGCATCACCGGCCGTTACCATCGTACGCACTTTTCGAACGCCGACACCGTCGATACTCAGGCACGCGTAACCTGACGATTTAAATTTAGTAAGAAAAAGAATCGCACGATAAGCCGATGAAATATTTTGCAGAACGAAATAAATTGTAAGCATCGTTACTTGGAATAATGCATAGAATCTAACGAGACTGTCATTAGATACATCCTTTTTTTTCAGGCAATTCAAAGTTATTTTGTATTGGTCGTTTTTGAAAACATTGGGATCAAAAGAATATTTTTGTTTGACGAAAGCATTTAATTTCTTTTTACCTAAAGATATAGTTATTGGGGAGGCCTATGTCCAGCACTGGACGTCTTTTGAATGAGATGATGAAGATCAAAGATATCCTTTAACAAAAACTGCTATTGTTTAATCTGCTGCTAAAGAACTTCTACTATGCCTCCGAGCCATTATCCCAAAGTAACAACAATCTCAAAGAGTCCCAGAAAAACCTAGCAGCTTAATAAACGCTATCTATAAAATCTATATAAATAAAATTGTAGTGTCTGTTTGTAATATTAAAATAACCGCTTTTTACTAAATGAATACGTATTTACACGGTACATATATATATTTTTTACATTTTTTGTCTGTCTGTACCGGCTAACCTCTGGAATTGCTGGACCGATTTTGACGCGACATTCACTGGCAGATAGCTTATTATATAAAGAGCAGTACTCGCTAAGCTAAAGCTAGTACTACATATAAATTTGCATGTCATGCCTACAAGTTACATTTTCATTGTGCCTAATTACGAGACACCTGTTTAAATGGAATGAGATCGTTTATAACGATTATTTAATTTACGTATTTAAAATATTTTACGTGTCATGTTTGATTTGAATTTACAAAATTTAAACATCGAACAACGACATTATGAGTCTTCTAACTATCCTGTAGCATGATTTACCGACTATTACCTAGTTACGTCATAAGCCTTTGTACAGGGCAATTACAAGCACTCAACAAAGCTATTCATTTGCAATTTTTGAATAGGAAAACGTTACTATTTTCCGCTTTATTACAATGCTTACGCTAAATAACATTGACTTGAAGTAATCGAGGGAAAGTCGCGATCGTGTAGGGTGCTTTCAGAATAAGTCCTTAAAAGTAAATTCAATTACTTAAACTAAGAAATGGATCAATTAATTACAAACTAAGAAAGTATATAAACTTTACTGTTACTTGTTGTTCTGTGATTTTAGTCACAGTCCAACACTATTTAGGCGCTTCGTTCCCATGGTACCTACAGAACACACGGGGATTTTTACTTAAGCCCGTTTTTTTATTTCACAAATCAAGAAAAACTATTGTTTTTTTTAAAAAAAAAGCTTAAGCCTGCCAAATAATAAAAAATAACTCAAACATACAATACTACATAAAGTTCATTTTATTTCAGCAAATACATTTAAATTTAATTAGACTTTCATGTATTATTTAGTCCTTGTATGAAGTACAGGTAATTAAGTGGCACCAATTTTAAGGAATGCCTGAAAATAACTTTTATGCAATATAATAGATCCATTTGGTTAAATTTCATATATGTACATCACTGATATTGTTCTCACTCGTTGTAATTCAGACTACATATTATTTAAACCTACAGGCACATAGTTAAGGCACAAAGAATGCCTATCTTTCTTAGGAATAAATGCCGGAATCTGGGGCTACTTTGTGGCTATAAGGTTTATCCAAATTATTATTGGTATAAATATGTACATGTACAAACATATTGTTCAGTTTTCTTAATATGTATATTTCTTTTTGCTCATTGTACTTAATTTGACAATGTATGTAATGTTGTGTTATTTATAGAAATAAAGATTATTATTATTATATCTTGGCAAACCTTCCCAAGGGAGTATTCCTTGTTAAAGTAAAGAAGTCTTACAAAATACATAAAGGTTGAGTAAAATGCAAAAATTCTTACCATCTTTAACTGATGCTGGAAATGGTGGCATTGGTTCTCTTGCACACAATTGTTGTGCTACAACACGGCCTAAGCCTTCTTCAATAGTGACAATCTCTACCCTTTCTTTCCATCCTAACATAATATTATGTACAGTATCCCATGCTTCAGCCATTTCAAATAGTGGGAAAGGTGACTCCCGGGGCCTTAGTGCCACTTTTGAAACATCCACAGTACTGCTGTCACAGGTATGTTTAAACTGCATTGATTTATGAATAGAACTCACTTGTTCTTTCTCATCATGTATCATTGCAATTGCATGAGGTAATATAGGTTTTACAACCTCAAAACATTCTATCACTGCTTTTTTACTACCTGGGAAATTTACTATTAAGGTTTTATCCCTAACACCAGCTACCGCTCTTGACAGCTGAGCCATGGGTGTCTTTTCCAAGCTTGCCACAGTAATAGCAGTAATTATACCTGGTATTTCTTTATGAAGAACTGCTTTTGTTGCTTCAGGGGTAACATCTCTAGGTGTCAGTCCAGTACCTCCTGTTGTTAACACTAAGTCTAAATTGCTTTCACAGAAGTACTTGAGCTCTCTTTCAATAATTTCTTTCTCATCGGGTATGATGATTGTGTGAAGATTAGCATTAGGGAAAAGTTCTTTGGCAAATTCCGCTAGAGCTGGCCCAGACGTATCTTTTGAGTGGTTTTTAAAACAAGTGTCGCTTATGGTTATTACGGCAACCGCTTTGACCATTTTGGACTACCTGTTTCATAAGAAAAATCAAAAGAATATAATACGAAACATAATATTGGCAGGTACATCAACAAAAAGTCACTAATCATACTTGACGCTAAAGTTATACGAATGCAAATAAATACTGGGATTATTTTATGTATTCTTGAGTCGATAACATTACTTCAGATCCGAATGCGCCCACTTTATTTAACCATTTCACTAAACAAAATAACTTGGCACAAATAAATGATAAAAATGTTTGCTTACCTTCAATTTCTGTCTAACTTGATATAATTTATTTTCTCTAAACTTTATTTAATTGTTATAGTGAGCAAACTATGATTATTTATTGTATTACAATAAAGTGTGGATATTAAAATTTTAAAATTAAACTAAGTTCAACTCCGGTAAAAGCTAATCAGAAACTAATAACAAATATGTCAAATATCTCTGACACACAGCTGATAAAACTTAATTTGACAGCAAAAAGTTAACCAGGGTTGCCAGTAGATCAGTTTTATACTGCTAACTCTAGGATGTATTACACCGTATTTCGTGGTGGCAGATTAAAAATTCAATCACCCAATCATACTCATTCGACGTCTATATTACGGCTATGAGAGCAAACTACGCAAGCCATCACTGCAAAAAGAAGGAAAATTTGAAACAATTATATATCAACCCATCTAGCCTGTGTGATATAGTAGGCTTAAAACCTCCGTGCTGAAAAGAAATCTAAGTCACGTATATGGCATATCTATTCTTGATATGAAAGATCATTTTATTTTGACTGCCTCGGTAGCGTAGTGGTAGCGTATGCGACTGCTGGTTTGAGGTCTCGAGCTCGATTCTCGGGTCGGACTAAATGTTTGTATTATCTGCATAAGTTTGTTTCAGAGTTTAGGTGTTTCCTTTATATAATATGTATGTATTTACAAAAAAAAGTATGTATGTGTTTATCAATTGTCTAGTACCCATAACACAAGCTCTGCTTAGCTTGGGGCTAGATGGCATTTGTGTGTACTAAATAAATATTTAAATAAATATTTTTTGGACATTTTAACACACAACGCCATCTAGTCCCAAACTAAGCAGAACTTGTACTATAGGTACTAGACAACTGATATTAATACATATATACTTTTTTTTTGTAAATACATACATATTATACATAGAAAACACCCAAACTCCGAAACAAATATTTGCAGATCATACACACATTTGGTACGACTCAGGAATCGAACCCGAGACCTCTAGCACAGCAGTCGCATACGCTACCACTGCGCCACCGAGGCAGTAAATATTTATTTACTTTATGATCATATAATATAATTATTAAGAATATAGGCAGGGATAGATTTAAAAAAAACACTATTTAAATCTAAGCTATTTATGTTCTTTAAAAAAAGTAATTTCTTAGGTCTTATGCAACATTATTTTTCGCTTAAAAGAGATTGTATCTAGAAAACAATTATCCATGATTTTAAAGCGTATAAATAACCAATAAGATTGAGTTACTTTAATAGCTACTTTTAATTATGTAATTTGAATTATTATTTTTACATAATTTGGGCATAATATACACCTTGTCTCATTAATTATTATTAATATAGTACATAAAGGGCTTTACATTTGTCATTCCTTTTACAAGAAACAGGGCTCTGTTTATCGATTTATTCTCGAATTAATATGTATTCGAATAATAGCTGCATGAAAAACTATAATAATTGAAACATCTACTTTCAAGGAATACCATAATATTTGTATGCTATGCAAATTTAAGTAGAAGAATTTAATGTTTATGTCTTAAACTTAATAAGTTGCACAAAAATTGATCACCTTTTACAGAACACTCTAGATTTGTTTCTTCTTTTTCTTTTCTTCTTTTCCATCTTCTATCGTTATATCTATGCTATTCGTTGCAGCTATAATGTAAGTTTGGGTAGTAAAGTGTAATTATAATTATAGCAACTAGATTTTATACTATATAATTAGTATAATTACACTATCGATACACTTGCAATATCGATGCAACGATAGTATAATATTGAATTTGTATTTTAATAAATATTTTAATTAACCTCTATTGGCTGAGTATTTGCTAATACATGGTATGAGAACTTCATAGTGGACCTCCATGTCACCTCAACTAACATATGTTTTATATTTATTTTGAACTTTATTTACAACATTTTTATCTAGTTCAATTTTATGACAGGTTTTTAACACTCGTTGGAATGGTGTGTATCGTTGTAAAGCGATTGAATTACCCACGATGAGCAATTTGTGTTTAGCACGAGTAACACTCACAGCTAACCGACGTTGGTCATTTAAAACTTCCCCATCCTGTAAAGTGGAAAAAAAATATTAGTGTACAAGTTTGGGACAGCTGGCAATTAAAGGATTACGAAATATACTGAGGTTAGTACCGCCCCGGTCGAGCCGGCCCTACCGTGTTTGTTTTGTTTTTTGTTTTTTTTTATAAAGACAACTCCCGCATTAGGAATATACATTCCTGTGTCGCGGGGATCTTTACAAACATACATGAAACGGACACAAAGTACACCCAGACTTAGTACAACAATTTATGGATCACACAAAGTGTTGTCCCATGTAGGATTTGAACCCACAACACTTGGCGCAGTAGGAAGTGGCGTGGCGACCACTGAAACCACTAGGCCAACCGTGTAGTCAAAGTGTTGAAATCAGCTTGGCTCTATTACCTCTGAGTAGTAGAGAATACTGGACAACGAAGTACTAGTGGACTACTGCTGATAATATGATGTAACTATAGTAGTCATGTGAGATCGCGATGAATACTTCAGACGGATTAGCGAATGAAGATTCTGAGAAAGCCTTGTCACTCACAGGCCCCAAACATATAATATATTAATCTCATAGTCATTTGATATAAAAAAAAAATAAGTTGCGATGCAGTAATTTAATCTACAACAATTAATTATTAGGTACATACCTTAACTTTGTCTATATCTGCGCGTCCAGCGCGTTTGGTACACGAGTATATGATTACAGACTTGTCTCTGCCCTGGAACTGGTCGACAGTGCTGACCTCTACACCGTGACTTGTTAACGACCGACGCAGTAATGACACTTGGTCGCGGTATGGAGCTATTACGCCAATATCCGATGGCTTTACGTTACCCTGTTTTGAAAATAGAATTGTGCACATAGTTATTTATTTGACGAGAGTTATGAAATATCGGCTAGTAAGGATTTTTTTCTTATCGGTTAGAACCCGAATCTAATATATATGAAAGAAGTTACAATACATTGGTTCTTTGTTCTAGGTATAAATATTTTGTTTTTAAAAAGACAACTCTTCAACTAGAAATATGACTCAGAACAACAATTTTGTTTCACACAAACTGCTGTCCCATGTGTGGATAAGACCCACAACACTTTGGTGCGGTAGGAAGGGGCGAGCTGGCCGCTTAAACCTGTACGTCATCCGTGCAGTGCAACAATACTTTCTAGCATTTTTCTTTATATGGTATCCATATAAAGAAGTAAAGTTTGTTAGTTCATGTGGTGGTAGGGATAAACTCTAGATCTACTGAACTTCTTTTACCAACAGAAAGCTACATTATTCGTGAATGTCATAGGCTATAATTTAACCTAAAAATGATTAATATATCTTTTATTTTTCAAAAAGACAACATCCGTATTAGGAATAGACATCCTGTGTCATGGAGTGTCGGGTGTTTGTGGGGACTTTACAAATATACATGAAAGGGACACAAAGAACACTCAGGCTCAGAACAACAATTTATTTAGGCTTTGAACCCACAACACTTGGTGCAGTAGAAAGCAGCGTGACGACCGATTAAACCACTAGGCCAACTGTGTAGTTAATCTGACATACATTTACATACATTATTTAAAATAAATAATACTAACCTGTTTGAGAGTGTTCACGAGCGCTAATACAATACAAGCTTCAGTAGTGCTGGTACAGGAATATTTATTTTTAGAAGTATCGATAACATCTTCAGAAGTATCAACATCGATAAATAATACAGCATGTTCCAATTCTGGACTGCAAGCTTGAGCCAGCCAGGGTGAGTCCGATTGAATATTTGATATTTTCTGAAATACAAATATTCATACTGAATTCTAACTTAACAATTTCATTGTGTCATTTAGATATAGACAACTCCCGCACCAAGAATATATACTAAGCCGCGGGGAACTTTACAAAACATCATGAAATGGACACAAAGATTACCCAGACTCAGAACAACAACTTACGTATCACACAATTTGTAACATATAGGGATCGAACACAACACTCAACACTCACAACACTTAGCAGAATATGGAAAAAGCGGGGTGACCTCTTTTTTTTATGATATAGTGGGCAAACGAGCAGACGTATCGCCTGATGGTAAACGATTACCGCCGCCCATGGGCACCGCAACACCAGAGGCGTCACAAGTGCGTTGCCGGCCTTAAACCACTAAAGCAAACCGTGCTTTATAATTTAATACTTTTTTCAAATTGAAATATCAAATGGATTGAGAGGTGTATTTCCTTCCATACTCCAGAAATATTTGCTTATTAATGTGAAAGTACCAACTAAAACCCTTAAAATTACTTTTATTGTTTTAATGCATTATCCATACTAGACTATTCTAAATTCAAAAGTAACTCTTTATGTCTATTAAAAACCGCTGCACCGATTTTAATGAAATTTGGCTAACACTTTGAATTCTGACGAAGGACACACTACTCTTTACCTGATAACGCAGACGGAGCCGCGAACGAAAGCTTGTTCATCAACAACCCATAATGTCCCACTGCTGGGCTCGGGTCTCCTCTCAGGAGAGGGTTAAGGCCATACGTCCCCACGCTGGCCAAGTGCGGGTTGGGGACTGGCAAGACAACGTTGTGGCTACGTAATCTTACCGTTGGATGTTTTTAAGCCGCCCGAAGGCCTCCAACTAAGCTTCACGACTGTTATCGTATGATAACAACCGGGACCGACTGCTTAACGTGACCTCCGAATCACGGAGACGCTCATGGTAACATGCCACCAGCGGTCACCCATCCAGGTACTGACCGCGCCGTCGTTGCTTGCCCTCGCTGATTGTTTCTAATCACCGAGTGCAACTGGGCTATGAGCGCCTCATGAAAGCTTGTTAGTGCGACATTATTAAATTATAGATTGAGATTCACCTGCAAATCAATGTCGAGTCTTGCTTGAGCGATGTTCTGGTTTGCGCATTTAAGTTTGCCATCATACGCGACCTCATTGGCTATGTCCACGATTGCTTGATTCATGCGGTACTGTAATTGTAGTGTGGATGTGGCTTCTTCGGTCATCAGCCTGTGGAAAAGACTCTCTTCCATGCCTAGACGCCTAGAAATAGAGAGTAAAAATAAAGACAGAACTTTTAAATCACTGTGATTTGTAATTTTTACATTGTTTTAATGGTCGCTTCTGCTCTCTGTTCACTTAGATCGATTTTAATGCAGTTTTGTATGTATGAGAGGAAGGTTTGTATGTATGTAAATTCGAGAATTTAGAAGATTTCCGTGTTTTTTTTTCATCAATTACTATAAAGAAAAAAATGGATTTGGAACTTAAGACATTGGCATATACCTGTAAATATTTATTTTATATAAATATTACTCAGGTATCTAAATTATTCTTATTATTTTAAATGATTTTAGAGAAGTATATTATATAAACCTTCTAAGAAAAGACTGCTAACCTGAGTTTATTGCGTTTATATATCAAAAGGACTTGAAGTTAAAAATATGAACTTAATGAAATGAAAATAATAACACTTACTCGATTGGTTTATCACTGTATGCAGCGTGTTGTAAACAAAATTATTAGTTACTTGGTCAACAAATTAATTGAAAAGGCATGTTAGTACCAAATAAAGAATGACTGACTTTATTCGGCATTTTTTTTGGTAAATTTTCTAAATACGAATCTTAGTTAATTCTTCGATTTATCGCCCCCAAAACCCATTGCATACTAAATTTCATGAAAATCGTTGGAGCCGTTTCCGAGATACAGAATAAATATACATACTAGCTGTATTTATCAACGGAATCATTATAAATGACTAGTTTATGCCCGCAGCTCCGCCCGCCTATGTGTTATTCTGATATATAAGCCATATTACTGTAAAGTTTAATAAAAATACATTCAGTATTTTTTACGTGAAATAGTAACAAACATACCAAACCATACTTACAAACTTTCGCGTTTATAATATTAGTAGGATATACAAGAACCGCTAGTTTAAAGGTACATATTAGATGGTATTACATAATATTTGATAGGTTTATGTAACAAGCAGTTAAAAATGTTGGAACCGTTCATAGATCTAGACATTATTATTTTTTAGTTAACTTTTAATCAAGTTAATAAAAACAAATCGTCTGATCAAAACGTTTAGCTAATATTCTGTACTTGGATTTATTTACAGCTGTTCTGAGACCAAATTTTAACCTTTCAAGAAATGTTTCTTTTAACTTTACTGAAAGTGGGTTTTAATTTGTTTTCTTAATGTATTTAACAGGTAATATATCTAATTATGTGACAAAATTAATGTGTAAGGTATAATAAAAGCCAGTGGTGGGGAGTTTTATTCCCACCAAGGACAAACCTTTGTGTGACGGACACGACAGTTTTTTGTGTCTGGGTTTAATTTTTCTATAATATGTAAGAAGGTTTGGTTTCCGTACAGGCTCGTCCTAGCTTGGGACCAGATCGTGTGTAAATATTATTGTTATCTTGTAAGTTAGAAAACATTTTAAGAGATTTCTGTTGAAGTATTTGTCAATATTATACTAATAAAAGTAGTATAAGTACCTTGCAACTCTACTCCTGACTACGGGTGGGAGTTGATCAGGGTCTCCAACTAACACGAACCTTTTAGCCGCATATAAAGGGCGAAGAACTGTACTTTGTAAAACCTGTGACAAAATAAAATCAACATCTATAATTTTAATACCTGATAGTATTGGATATTTCACAGAATACCTCTATAATTAAGTTAAAACATTTTATTCAGATAGTTCTTTTCACATTAGAAATAGGCATGTTGACAACAACCCAGAACCACTATTATGTATTTGTCTGATGGAATGGGGTACGTAGAATATAAAAATTATTGATTTTAATATTTAGAGCGAGAATAATAGTATAGAGAATAGTAGAAAAAATAAAACTACAAAATACTGCAATCTTCCATGTTAAGTTGAACACCAATCGGAGCGAGTTACGTCATTTACATGTAAAGCTCACTTTGTCCGAATATAATCGACGATCACTTTACTGTTTTCTAAGAGCTATAATTGACTAATAGTGACGTCGCGTCTTACACAAACAGACGCCATGACACCACCGAACATTATCTCGTGAATTTTCAACTAAAAATTTTAATCACCTGAACCATTCTTTTACTATTAAAACTTTATTTTTTTGTACAAATATAACTGTTTTTGACAATAGTAGATACTTCCGAACATCATGAAACAATTTTCCAAAATTAGTCATCAAGCCTATTCTGCAAGTTGATTTGTTCAAAGGTATTCGAGTGCGTAGAGGAGTTTACTCACATCAATTTGATCATCTCGGTGAAATTTTCACCAAACGCAATCGCATCGAACGCTCGCCGTCGAGAGCGAGTTGATGTGAAATAAATTCACACTGGATCCTTTATATACAGTCAAGAGTTCAATCGTATATTATCGTACCTGAGTTGCTTCATCAACTATACAGATGTCGAATGTAGTTCTAGCGAGCATGGCGTGAGTTGCTCCTAAGCATGTTACTCCAACGACTTCCTGTTAAAATGATAATACATATTTATAACTAAGTAATAGATAATATAAGTATTAAATATACAGCTTGAAGATTTTTATGTAAAGCTTTGGATAAGTGATAAAACTAACATCATTCATGACCAAAGAGGTATTTATTTACCTTTATTGTATAAACATAACAAGTAATGATAGAAAAGATTATTTACTACATATGTAAGTTCAAAAATAGGCAAACTTATCGCTTCACATTTTTTATGTGTTAAAGTTTCAAACGTTGCTGTCTTTCTGCTATTGAAATTGCACAGGAATTTCATTTCTTTAATGTTTATAATTATCTTTCAATTATGGTTGCTATTTTTTTCTAAAAAAGATAGCTTCCGCATTAGGAATGTATACCATATATGTCGCGAGGGACTTTACAACATGCATGAAACGGACACAAAAAACACAGACTCGTGCAGAAAATATAAAATTTAATGCACAATACTAAAACTTTTTTGTTTTTTTTTTTATGTATTACCCTGCCAAAATAACTATGCTCTGCCTGATGGAAAGCATAAGCAAAATCTAAGAGTGGTGGTCACCATACTCATTGCGAAAGCAGACAATGCAGCATGTAGACCCACGCCATGGAGGCCTAGGGATATTTCTGCAACATTAGGCTTTGGGTTATTATTTCGAAGACAGAGCATCGGCGATACAATTTTTTTCTTAGTATCATATAATCCAAGTCCAATATGGCAGATTAAAAAAGTTAAAATATATCTTCCATGATTGATTATAAAATATAATTATTATAACAAACCTACTTTCTAAAAGGCCTTTGTCCAGCAGTGGACTATTGAAGACTGCTGATGGTGATGGTGATAAAAGGATTGGCCGTGGGAGAGCCACGCTTCGGCATGAATGGGCCGGCTCGACCGGAGTGATACCACGGTCTCACATAAAACCGGTGTGAAATAGCGCTTGCGGTGTCTTTCACCGAGTGAGTGAGAATACTGAAGGCCTTTTTTTTTTACCTGTGGAAACCCCCTCGGGCATTCACCCCACTGAGGTTTACGGCGGGGAGGTGTGTCGGAACCGAACCGACTAAAACCACACGGTGTGCCACTCTGCGCCTAAGACGGGAGAGATCCGGGAACCGCTTTCTTACGCCATCCGGGAGGATACCGAAGGCCATGCCCCAACCCCTTCCCCCATCCCCCAAAAGCCGGCAACGCACTTGGGACGCCTCTGGTGTTGCAGATGTCCATGGGCGGCGGTAATCGCTTAACATGAGGCGATACGTCGGCTCGTTGGCCGGCTATCCCATAAAAAAAATACTAATGTTACCCTACCATAGAGTCATACATTTGCGCGAGTTGTTCAGGAGTGCGGCAGTCAGCAGCGAGGGCTTCTTCGGTCCGTTTGTTCAACGCAGGAGCGACGCGAGACGACGAGCCCAGTCTCAACACACGCACTGATTCTGGAATCCTGTGTTTAAACAAAGCTCTTAAAGTAGGGGTTACAATCTAATTAGCCCAAATTACTTAAATATTTCAGTATAGAAGAATTATGGTTTCATCTGTAAATACTGGTAATGATTATAACCTAACCAAACATCTTACAAAGTCCATCTGATCTCATATTAGCCAGAGTCTACACCCGTAACACCAGAGGTGTCACAAATGCGTTGCCGGCCTTTGGGAGATGGGGACGGGGATAGGGGTAGGGATTGGGATACGGGCCTCCTGTATCCACACTCACTCGATGAAACACAGTGCAAGCGCTGTTTCACACCGGTTTTCTGTGAGGCCGTGGTATCACTCCTTCCCAACCTTCCCCTCATCCCCCTCCCCATGTCCCAAAGTGTTGAGAGTATCCATGGGCGGCGGTAATCGCTTACCATCAGGCGATAAGTCTGCTCGTTTGCCAGCAATTACATTAAAAAAAAAAACTTTGGCAGGCCTATATAAAATGGATGGATAATTTTGAATTAGGGGGTATATACATCGGCTTACCTAGTTAGCACGGTGTCGACAGCTGAATGTGTATGGGCAGTAACTAGAACACGCTGTTTCAAACTCACCAACATCTGTATGAGCACGCTGATCGTTTGTGTTTTACCTAAAATAAATAATATATTCACCAAATATAATGAAAATCATCACCAAGAACAGCCTTTAACATTTTGCTGAACCTAGGCCTCTCCTTGAAATAGAGGTTTTGGTTTACTTTATCACACTGGCCAGAATGGTAGGTACAGGTGTTTTTTTTATAATAACAACTAAACGAATCAACTTACGACCTAGCCCTGCTTCACACGGAAGAGTATTAATCTATGACTCTAGAATAATATACTATTAGATGTACCCCTACTTTACTAATACACTATGAAGTGCGAACATATAAAGACACGGTGTTTGGCTATGCCCACTCTCTTGCTATTGGGACAATAGCCTATTGTTAGGTCGTGCGGCATACATCAGCTCTATTTTGTCGTATAATTTTATTACATTGTAAAATTTGTCATTGTTTTACTATTGATTTGTTGTGTAATTTGTGAATAGCCTGTTAATCATATTTAGAATTATAAAATCATTTTATGTGACATATTTTTTGTTTTCATTGTAAAAATAAATAAAAACTGAGGTTAGGCTACATGCAATTTGTTTTTTTTTATTTAATTCTCACTCTTGTTTTCTAAAAATACACATATTACATATCAATAGCTAAAACCTGCATTAAAATCCGTTGAGTAGTTCAAAAGATCTAAGCGAACAGATATTGGGAGCAGCTTCATTTTATATAATGTAAAAATATAGCTACATGCACGATCTTTACATACATAGATAGGTATACATATATACAAAGTTATTAAGTTGCAAAGCAAGCTTGACTGGAGTGATACTATTGCTTCATAGAACACTGGCGTTAAAGAATTTCTTATCCATTTCAAGTAGCAAATAAATATTTTCGGACATCTAACACACAACACCTATACACACAACAGTGCCAAGCTAAAATGAGCTTGTGTTATGGGTACTAGAAAACTGATATAAATACATATATACTTTTTTGTAAATATTTATATATTAATCAAAAAAACCACCCAAACTCCGAAACAAATATTTGCAGATCATACAAAAATTTGGTCGGCCCCGGGGATCGAACCCAATATCTCAAGCACAACGTCACCTACGCGGCTACGCTACCACTTGCGCCACAGACGCTGTTATAAAACATGACTAATGAAATGACTCCCTATTTCTGAGAGGCGGGAGTCAGAGAGTCTCAAAATATCTAAAGAAAGAAGATGAAAAAAACTTTGATTCTAAAGTCACATATTTTTATTTTTCGTTCTTGTGTAGCCACTTCCGCATAAAGTGCAACACAAAAAATATGCTACAGCGCCATCTACCAAAGATACGTCGAACTACGGAGTAACGAAAGAAACGAAGATACTACCAATCCTAAATCGCGCAACAGAAATTCTTGCACCGATTAGCAAGTATACAACATCCCAACATCAACCGTTTGGCAGTGGCCCGCCAGGCATGATCACTTCGCCTTGTCGAAGGATCCTGCCTTTGTGTTGGAGGAACATGACACCCGTTCCTCCACACTTGCAACAACATTGCTGGACACAAAACTCTCTTTGGAAAAGAGGCTTTGTATTTGCGTAATATACGAGAATTCAGTATACAAAGGAAATAAATAGAAACAGTCAATAAGATAAATTACCAGTGCCAGGTAATCCCTGCAGCAATGCGTAGTCCTTAGTAGCGAGCGCTTTAAGTACAGCGCGCTGTTGTTGAATGTTGAGCGAACGCATCAGTTTGGTGCCGAGCCGACCAACGTCACGGGGTAACTTATTATTGAACTCTGGACTCTCCTTGTCTATAATTAACCTGATAAATAAAACGTCTGTTGTTAGTACATCTACATGATGTCTGTATCTAAAAGTTAACCGAAACTCCCTCCAGTGTAAGGTATTTTTTTAATCACTTATTTATGATCACTTATATATGGCAACATTATCTCTGAAAGACGAGTGTACTAGTAGATTTTCTTGAAAACTTGTGTTATAAGATTTATTAATTAAATTAACGTGAATTAATACGCTCACATGAAATATTAAGTAAATGCTTTTAAATGCATGAAAATGTTTTTCATTTCTATTACATACTAGCTGAGCCCCGTAGTGTAACCAGCGATAGAACAACAACCGCGGGTGATGCCGAGTGACAAAGCTAGTTTAAAAAATGTACGCTAAGTTACTCCTTATATCATCAGCTATCTACCAGTGAAAGACACCTAAAATCAATCCAGCCGTTCCAGAGATTAGACGGAACAAACAGTCAGACAGGAAGAAATTGAAAAAAAGTTAGTTAGATATATGTACCTGGTATACATACATATGCATTTAGTAAAAAGCGATTATTTCAATATAACAAACCGACACTCCAATTTTATTCATTTGTATATTAATTACATAGTAAAAAAACTTGTTACATATAATACACATCCGCTATGAAAAACTGGTTCAATCAAATAGACACATTATATTTAATAATATAATGTGCTCATAGCCCAGTTGCACTCGGTGATTAGAAACAATCATCGAGGGTAAGCAACGATGGCGCGGTCAGTACCTGGATGGGTGACCGCTGGTGGCATGTTACCATGAGCGTCTCCGTGATTCGGAGGTCACGTTAAGCAGTCGGTCCCGGTTGTTATCATACGATAACAGTCGTGAAGCTTAGTTGGAGGCCTTCGGGCGGCTTAAAAACATCCAACGGCAAGATTTACGTAGCCACAACGTATTCTTGCCAGTCCCCAACCCGCACTTGGCCAGCGTGGGGACGTATGGCCTTAACCCTCTCCTGAGAGGAGACCCGAGCCCAGCAGTGGGACATTATGGGTTGTTGTTTGTTTGTTTTTTTTTTGTTTTTATTTAATGTTTACAATATTAATATTTACAAACTCTAAAACTATCTCACCTTCCATTCTTAAGTTCACCTTCTACTATAACCAGTATGCAGTATTGATATCATAAATTGACTTGGAGAGATAGTATTTTCCTGTTAAACTTACTTTCTTAGTCGCGCAGCTCTTTCTGTATCCTCCATAAGTACCCCCACGTTAGTCAAGTTCTGAACAGTCGATGCGTAAGACTCGTATGTATCTATGTGATAAGTTGTATTTTTGTCCAAGCGCCGACTGAGATCTCTGAAATCAGATATTATATAAGTATATTTTACAGATGGCGAGGGACATAGAGGCAATTTGTTTTAATTTATTTTACAACTTACAAAACTATAGACAAGAATACGCAACAGAAACTATACATAAAAATCGCAAAAGTCTAAAAACACGTACTAGTAACTGTACTATGTACTAACAAATATTTCGTACCGATTCGATTTCTGGATGTATTTTACACACTCCGCATATTCTGAGAGCTTTTACTCAAACAATTATTTAAAATTATTAATCTATACTAATATTATAAAACAACTATAGGAAAAGCTTGCTTGTTTGTACGATTGAATGCGCTAATCTCAAAAACTACTCGTCTAAATTGAAAAATTATTTAAGTGTTCACCCTATTCATGGAGAAAAGAAAAATAACATCACGCTACTAGCAATAAAAAAAATAGATGCCAAGTACGCACATATCTATACAATGAAAGAGGTTTATACCTTTCAACTAGAATGTGTATCTCCTTAGAGTTAGAAACAATGACGACGCCTGCAGCAATCCACGGTCTGTGTTCAATGCTTACTATTGAGAACTCTCCTTCTTGTGGACCCTTCGTCGTCTTTTCTGAAGTGCCTTTATGGGAGAAATAAAAAGATTAAAAATTAAAATGTAGTGTCGTGGGACACCAGGTAGGAACGAAGTTCCTTCGGCTAATGTAGAATCGACACAAATTGCAAAAAAAATCGTTCTCGAAAGAGGGAGAAAGAGAAAGGTATTATACACTACTCGCTTGTGCACACGTCTCATTTAACGGTTTTATTCCACGCACTTTTTTCCACGGATTTTTTCTTAAAGTTTTACTAAAACTTTTTTTCAGTTCGGTCGCGCAGCAAAATCCCTATAGGGGATAGGGATTTTGCTGCGCGATCGAACTGAAAAAAAGTTTACTACCAAGCCTGCCGTAAGGAACTTCGTTCCAATTACTCATTTGTTCAATATCTGTAAACGCCCAGAGGGGGCGTTGAAAAATAGGAAACGTGTCCTCAAAAGAAATCCATTAAAATGTGAAAATCTGATTCTTCAGATTTTTCAGATTTTAATGCATTAAAAACAGGATCATATATGTTTTTTAGAAACTTATTCAGTTACTTTGTGACCTTTAAATTTGGTATTTTTGCACACCATTCAAGCATCCCCTCTACTCCTACGAATAATTTAAAAAATCACAATAAATCTTCCACGTCTAACCAGTAATTTCCGAGTTTTAGTGAGACTAATAAATATTTTTTTTGGATATCTAACACAACGCCTTCTTGTCCAAAGTTAAGCAAAGCTTGTATTATGGGTACTAGACAACTGATATAAATACATATTTACTTTTTTTAAATACGTACACACTATACACAGAAAAAAATCCCAAACTACGAACTACGAAACAAATATTTGCAGATCAGACAAACATTTGGTCCGACCCGAGAATCGAATCCGAGACCTCAAGCACAGCAGTCGCATACGCTACCACTGTGCCACCGAAGCAGTCATCAACTAATGAACATCAATTCTTTTTTTATGTATGGCCCAGCCAAAATGACTACTCTTCTTGATGGCAAGCATAAGCAGAATCCAAGAGTGATGGTCACCATATTCACACAGACAATGGAACAATACAGCATGGTGACCCACACCATGGCCCCCGGTCGAAAAGCTTCTGCATCACTGGGCCTCTGGTCTCGCACTCACCAACGAAACACGACAGCACGAACAAGGCTAGTACTCCCGGTCGAGCCGGCCCGTTCTTTTTTATATATAACATGTTAAATGTGTTTTGGCGCTGTTTATGAATGTAATCTATTAATTACTAAGTTTTTACTTTACCATCGTCTGTATCATGTCGCTGGAAATTATGAAGGAATCTATCTCCTGACGCTTGGACCGCCTTCAATTTTAATTTTGCCGCACATGTTCCACGTTTTTCTCTGAAATACACAAAAATAATTTTAAATACATTGAATTATTACCTTTGTAATATAGATACCTGGCATGTAAATCTAGTGGTTAGTGACCCTAACTGATGAGCCGGGGTGGGTTCGATTCCTGGGTCGAACCAGCTGTTTGTATATGCAAATATTTGTTTCGGAGTTTGGGTGTTCTCTATGCATAATATGTATGTATTTACAAAAAAATAATATATGTATTTATATCGTCTAGTACCCATATTACAAGCTCGGCTTAGTTTGGGACTAGATAGCACTGTGTTTGTCACCCATTCCATCAAAAAAAATACAAGTGTTGTCTCATGTGGGATTTGAACCCACAACACTTGGTGCAGTAGAATGCGGAGTGGCAACCGCTTACACCACCAGGCCAACCGTGCAGTCAGATATGTAAAATTATTATTACTATTGTATTATTTATAATTATAGATTTGAAAGGAACGCGAAGTATTAAATTGCTTTGATTCACGCGGTAGTAGGTGTTTGTATAATTCTGACATTTTTATTTCTGGTGTACTGTGTAACAAACGTGTAGTAGAAGCGTATAAACTAAAAAGAAATTTTCTAAATAAAAACATACTCCACCTCTTTTCTACGCTATCAGTCCACAAGGAATGTAGGGGTGATGACGTCATTTGAAATTTTTCCTCCATCTTAATTAACGCGTTCCAGTGTAAAAAGTATTTTATATGCTCTTGTGATAAATGACCGAGTGCTTCTTCGCGTAGACGTGATAGAGGGTGAGATTCAGACACGCTTGGCCCATCCGTGTGCCTATAACAAATCGTCTGCATGTTATAAATAAATAACAATAAATCTATATATTATTATACTAGCCGCACCCCGGCTTCGCACGGGTAGACATTGGTATTTATCCAAAAAATTAAATATTAACTTAGAACACTTTACCAAGTCTTGAAGTTTTTATACCGGATGCCTAATTTTTTTGCAAATGTAATATAGCCTATGTTACTCGGGGATGATTTAGCTTTTAATTGGTGAAAGAATTTTTCAAAACGGTTCAGTAGTTTCGGAGCCTATTCAATGCTTCAAATCTCAAATCTTTCCTATTTATGATATTAGTATAGAGTATAGATAATATTAATATAGATGTCACCGGTAACCTGTATAATTCAAATGATCTATACAACACCTGGGGCGTCCAGAAATACGCGAAATATTGTCAATATTATTGTCCATTACATATTTTACCGGCATTGCGTAAAACAGATTTTGGTCTGCATTTAGCAACGTTATGCAAGTACCTTTAAAAATGACGGGCAAATTAAACATGTTTATCCAGGATCACGTAGGTTTAGGTAAGGACAGTGATTATCAACCAACCAACAGGCCAACCGCTTGATCCTCTCTGTTGTTGTTGAATTTTTTAGATTAGATGAATTTGAGAAAAACAATTCGTTTTTGAACTGTTACCGTATATCGGACATTACCGGCTGCACATTAGATATTGTGTAGGATATAATACCCAATTAAAGTAAAAATAAATAATATTTCATAAATTTCCTACATGTTTGTTTTGTTGTGTAGTGCGTAGAACACCGAATTATATAGATTCCCGGTAAAATGTTTAAACAAATATTAAGTTCGTTTAACTTTCTTTAACTTGTTTGACCGACTTTAAAAGCGGGCGGTTCTATTGCCACTGTATTATTAGTCGATTTCACTTACCATAGATGTAAAGAACAAAGAGTGAGGTAAGGGCACTTAGAACAAGCGTTGTGATGGTCGACTGGCTCTGGTAGCTTCTGCTGTAGTATAATCGCGGCATCTTCAATATCCGTTAATTGTTCTAAAACCAAATCACATTTCATTCATGATTTTAGAAGAAGGAAAATTTTCCTCTTTTCTTAAAATCTTCTCTCTGTACTTGGTATATATTTTTTCAGACATTTTAACATACAACGCCATCTAGTCCTAAACTAAGCAGAACTTGTAATATGGGTACTAGACAACTGATTTTATTACATATATACTTTTTTTTTTTACAAACATATTATACATAGAAAACACCCAAACTTTTCGGAGTTTGGGTGTTTTCTATGTATAATACACATTATACATACATAGAAAACACCCAAACTCCGAAACAAATATTTGCAGATCATACGACCATTTGGTCCGACTCAGGAATCGAACCCGAGACCTCATGTACAGCAGTCACATACGCTACCACTGCGCCACCGAGGCAGTTATATTTCAGGTAACTTATTTTTTTAGTTTTTGTAGAATATTATTTCAGTATTTTGGTTCTATACGTGAATGGAAAGATATACCTGTATCAATATCTTGAGGGGAGGCGGAAAGATACTGCACAAGTTGATTTCGTAGCATTATTAGATCGCGCCGCTCTGGATAGCCGCAACTCACTTCGCGTAGTTCTACACGATCTCTACAAATGTCAATATTGGAATAACTTTTTCACACATACCTATTAATGTGCTATGTGTACACATAACATCATCCACTTGGAAAACAACAACAGAATGCGGCCCCGCTAAAAGATCTACAACCTTTTCATTGACGTACCAACATTTAGTTCACTATATAACATATAACAACTTTGCCTGCACTACTAACCTTTAAACTTTCGCGTTACATGTCATAGTAATTATTTTCATGGGAATTAACGGGATCACGGCAATGGCCTTGGCCACAGGTCAGGCAAATCAGAGGTATGTAATACCTTTAAATAAGTGATCGTGTTAACTATGTCTGTCTGTTAAGTGTTTAATGAAATTCGGCATAATGACTTTTACCCTTTACCTTCATAACTGCATATAGGTGGGCAGAGACCCGAGCAAAAGCTAGGAATTAATAAACTCACTGAGCACGTCGGATTTGTGACGTGATTCTCTAAAATAATTCGGAACAAGAATATTTAAACATTCAGTTTGAATGTCATTTCTGATCATGGTTCGACTATTTTAAAGACGGTTATCTTGAGAAAATAAAATCTTACTTTAAATACAAGAGTAAACCTCTCTGCGCCGCTTGTGTAGGGTCCTCTCCATTGAGCAGGTTCAGCATCATACCATAGAGCACTAGTTGGCCGCGGTGCTCGGCAGACATCGAT
Source organism: Hyphantria cunea (assembly GCA_003709505.1). Lineage (NCBI taxonomy): Eukaryota > Metazoa > Arthropoda > Insecta > Lepidoptera > Erebidae > Hyphantria > Hyphantria cunea. The sequence goes on from PKRV01002418.1 coordinate 274,494, forward strand.
GCTTTGCCACTTTTCAGCTCCATCGGTACGACTGCGCGCTGACGACCTACAACAATTCGATTCTTAGGTTTAAAATAATTTATACAGACTAAATCATTAAATGGAAAGTCATAAAGTAAAGTTTGAATTGTCCGATATTAAGGATTAAATGATGTGGGACAGGTGGATCATCGTGAGGCCCGGGGTTGGTATATCATTAACAGGCCTCGGCCTGAAAGATCATTGCGAGGCTTTCGTCTTTGTGGGGTTAATCTTAAGATAAGATACTTGAAACAAAAAAAATCCACGCAACACAAACACAAACACAATACTTTTGATAGATAAAAATTTGTTATCAATATAAATAAATACAAATTGGGAGTGTCTGTTTGTAATATTCAAATAAGCGCTTTTCAATAAATAATAATAATAACTTTGCAATTTCGCCTGACTGTCTCTTGCACTTGTAAACTAAATTTCTAAGCTAACGCAATCAAAAGATACAACCATTTATTATAATATTCGACACTCGCAAGGGAATCAAAACCTACAGGGTAATGCCCGTGAACTCAGAATCTTGAAATTTGGTACGAAGCAACGTCTTATAGTACTGATAAAGGAAAAATTGCGAAAAGCATAAATTTTTAGTTACATCATATATTAAGCCGTTTATGCTGCAAATTTTCGACACTCACAAGAGATTCAAAGCCTACAGGGTAATGCCCGTGAACTCAGAATCTTGAAATTTGGTACGAAGCAACGTCTTATAGTACTGATAAAGGAAAAATTGCGAAAAGCATAAATTTTTAGTTACATCATATATTAAGCCGTTTATGCTGCAAATTTTCGACACTCACAAGGGAATCAAAACCTACAGGATAATGCCCGTGAACTCAGAATCTTGAAATTTGGTACGAATCAACGTCTTATAGCTCAGGAAAAGCAGCTCAAAGAAAAATTGCGAAAAGCATAAATTTTTAATGACATCATATAATACATCTACAGGTTTGTACGGAACCCTCGGCGCGCGCGTCCGACTCGCACTTGGCCGGTTTTATTAGACTAGCTTCGAACCGCGGTGTTACCTGCGATTGATGATATACCACGGTTAAAACCACGGGATTCAGCTAGTACCTACTAAAAATACTTCCTATTTAAATAAAACTTATATACCTTTCCTTTCGTGTATAGTAACTTGTAGGGTGGCATCAATTTTCCCTTTTAACCCCAGTTTTGGACAACAAAGATTCTCTTCAATATCTAGAACTTTGTCTATATGTCCTTGCCAGTTGTTTTTATCCTTTTTCATATTCTGAAAAATCATTAAATCATAGAGAAAACACTTACCAAAAGATATTTTGAAACTTTTTACTCAAAAACTAAAGTACAAGAAACAAAAAATTCAAACAAATAATTAATTAGAATAGTATACCTATCGTGAAAATAACTCGAGTCAAACTTAATAAAATCTTTGCCTTTATTAAAATTAAACCATTCAAATGGCTTTAAGATAGATATTATTTAAAAAAAAAGCTATATATAAACGTAGTGCTCAGAAGAGATAAGACTATTTTAGAGTCTTACCGTAACTGTAGGAGGTTTTGCAGCTACGTAAGTGTTCATAAAATCAGCTAGCGGTGGTATATAATTCAATATACTGGTCCTAGCTTCATCTTCTGTGACGCCAGCATCATATAGTCTCTCTATGGACTCTTTTATAATGTTATCTGTCAGAATTTTTAATTGATCCATGGATGTTATATTTTGAGTGAGAGCCGTCTGTACCAGTTCGTGGATTAAAATACCTGTGGTCATCTGCAATTGTATTAAGATTTCATAAAAAGTTATATGCTCACTTTACATATGTTGTTAACAGAGAAAAGCTATAAGGGATATGCCTTAGTCGGTTTTATAAATGGATATGAAAGATTTTTTGATTAAACATTTTTGACTACCTCGGTGGTGGTTTGAGTGGTAGCGTATGGGACTGCTGTGCTGTAAATGTTTGTATGATCTGCAAATATTTGTTTCGGAACTTAGGTGTTTTATATGTATGTGTATTGTACTTATGTATTGTATATTTAAAGAAAAAAGTATATGTGTATTTATATCATACATAATAGACATACGTTTATTATGGAAAAAAAATATAGTGCCTATCATTTATTCAATGTGGAAATCAAACCTACTACCTTGGTTTAGCGATCGGTAACAAACATTCCAGTAAAAGGATTAGCGTAAATTGTAAAATATATATATATATATAGGTACGGGACTCGCCGCTCGGTGCGGCGTACACCCACAAGCAAGTATGATTACTCAGTTTACGCCGTTATTTGAATTAATATGTTCTTATTTCATATCAATAACCACAATTGCGTGCGGGTCTACCGACACAATATATCGAATAGACAATACTATAAAAATTTAATATGTATGTATGTTTATACATTTTGTGTATTACTGTATGTATTTGGATTATTAAGGTCAAATAGTATAATTGTAATAAAACCTTCATCGATTAGTATTCGAAAGTAAGTGCACATATCTTGTTTGTCTGCATTTCCCAATTAAAATGCCATAGGCATTAAGTTATCAGATGCATTTATTTGTGCATAAACATATAAATAAATAAACTAACACAATACAAACCGCAATGTTTGCAGAATCTATACCACGCCAGCGCTCCTGCAACACCGCTTTTCGCTTACAGAACACACCAGCTACAACACTGGTGCTCGACATCAAGTGGTCAGGCCTAAGCACTAACAGTCCTGAAGTGTTGTTCACACAGTACTGGCCTTCACTATTGCGTGATGCTATGATGCTTATTATCTCACCGGGCAATAACGGTGTGTCCAGCCTGCAATCAAGCGATAATTGATCATGATTGTGATGTTCAAGTGTTTACTAGACAGCATTGAGTGTTAAGAATTATTCCTATATAACTGTTTTGCTATCTCTCTAGATAGCAAAACAGTTATGTAGAACTTCTTAGTAGTCATACACTCATAATTCTTTTGCAATTTTTGCCTGTCTATATATCTGTTTTTTGCGGCTAATCTCTGTAACAGCTGGCCGATTTTAACGGGACTTTCACTGGCAGATAGCTGATGATATAAGGGGTTTTTGCTTAGGCTTTCTTTAGACTAGCTTTGCCCCACAGTGTATCCAGCAGTTGTTGTAGGACCGCTGGGCTCAGCTAGTCATAATAATATTATATATTCGAAAGTTACTCTGTCTCTGTGTTAAGCTTTCACACCTAAATCGCTGGACCTATTTGGATGTATAGAGAAAGATAGGACCTTGGGGAGGAGTAGGACATAGGGTACTTTTTGATGCAATAATTGACATACCATAAGCAATATCACTTTCCATCTGTTGCCTACCTTTTTTTCTACCTTTTCCTTATTATTTTGCTCATTTGTTACTATTTCAAAATAATTCTAATACTACTGTAGACAAACAAAAAAGGAGAAGAAACTCAGCCAAACAGTTGACAACTTGAACTGCACCTATTTCTTAAATATAATAGAGAAAAGTTTTAATTTAACAGCCCTGCTAATATTATAAATTCGAAAGAAACCACGATTTCAATTAAATTTGGCATCTACCGCGAAAATCAACATACACGCGGGCGCGGGCAAAGGCTAGCGCGTTAAGATAAGTTTATTTGCAAAAAACATGTGTTAACAAGATGTCATAGTATAAAATACAGTACAGTACTTAAAAACATGTTTTGCCAAAGCTGGTGTACACGTGTATGACGTACAACAATGTTAAATATTAAAAGTAAAAAATAATAAAAAATAAAAGCAAACAAAACAATCACAAAAATTAAACAAACACATACACATATAGGAGGATTAATTTATAGGATTTGCCAAAAAGTCCCCAATGCTAGGCTTTTTGTTATAAGATATTTACTTACCATATACCTTCAACTAGGCAAGTAGCCTTCTTGTCACCATTTTTCAGTCTTAGTTTAAAAGTGCCGCTCTCTTTCAGAACAGAGAGTATTTCACACCGCTGCATTATAGTTAAATCTAGGTCTTCAATAGGGTCCTAATTATGAAAAATACAGGAAATTTGAATAGATGGTAAATGCGCTTTTATGACGAAGCCTACTTAATATAATCTGTGTAATATATCTACTGATCTAATAGAGAATATGCATGATCTCTTCTTGTTTCCTAATCTGATGATTTATGTCTCTATATCATAAAAAAAAATATAAATAGGCTTTGAAAATAGTCAAACTAATATTCAAAGTGAAATTTAAAAAACTGACTAAATTTGAGCTATTCAAACGCCGCCAATTTGCGCGCGTTATTGAAACAGCCAATGACGTCATTGCCATTTTGTGTTTGTTTACTATTCAGTGTTTCAGTTACTTAATACTTATTAACAGTTTTGATTGCTGTAAAAACCTTGGAGGAAGGTAATTTTTCTCACAAACACTACTAACACAGTCTGAATTTTGACTTCGATAATTTCTAGGAAGTGACCATCAACGTCACATTTCCTTTCAACTAATAAATAAGGGTTTTGTAAGTTTGAATTTCCCTCCCTTAATTTTCAGTTTTTATTTAATGTTTTCTGAGTTTAAATAACCACTAAATAAGAAAACATTCTTAAGTATACTGTAAAGAAGAGTCCAGAAAAAAATATTTGAGACAAGTAAAATTTATATGCATGTTCCCTATTGTTTTGTGTTGTGATAGCATATCAAAGAGTTCTCATCCTAGGCCTAGAAAAAGAAAACTTAAAACAAACTGTATATAAGCCCATTAGGCCAGTGTGGTATAGTAGGCCACAACTGTCTTTCTCAAGAGAGGCCTATATCCTACTGTGTACTGTTAAAGACTGCTGATGGTGATAACAAGTTTTAACACAGGTTACCTCTTCAAAATCGTCCATATTAAACTCATCATTGAACTCATCTATTTCTTTGGTACTAAAATCCAGCATTGTCACAGTTGAACCAGACTTTGAGGGTGATGTTAGCATTTTGTTGAGTGTCGTCAACTGGCTGATTGGAGAACATTTGAATTCTGGAAACCATAACAATGTGTTCATTATAGAATCTGGAGGAAAAATAAAAGATTATTTGTAAAAGTAAATGCATAGATAGTGTTACTAGTTCTAGAACATAGATTTAAATTAATATTTTCTAAATTTATACATAATTTACTATGATACAGATTATGAATATGGACTGTTGATTGAATTTGATTCGAGTAAACAATGCAAGGACAACACCACTGCTAAAGAAGGAAAACTTGATACAAACCACATAGTAGCTATCTTCCCAAGATATTAAGGTAAGCCAAAAACTCCTTTTATAGGAAAGGTCAATGTCGGGGTATAAATATTTGCACTGAAAAGGAATTGAACCCATTGCTACTAAGCTACAGATACTTAAAATGAAGTTACCTTGTATAGGACTCTTGTTAGGCGTACTACTCTTTCTAGATGGACTATTCACAACATTCACCTTACTCGAAGACTTTGTAGGAGTGGTTTTTATATCATAATTATCTAACTCTAGGTCATTCTCAAAAATATTCAGTTCATGATTAATATCTACATTATTTAGAATTGTGTAATCTTTTTTAGGATCATTTTTAATTAGTTTGACATGCGATTGTCGCTTTTCATCTATAGCATCATTATTTAATCGTTTTAATTTCTTAGGTGACCCATATTGTGTATTTAAATCAGGTAACAGCTGCTTTTTAGGTGACAGCCACAGATTTAGAGTATTTTCTTTATTTGGAGACTTTTTAGTTGGACTGGAGACTTTTGTTTTTGTAGGTGATCCGATTTTCATAGTTTTTTCTGTCTTGATTTTCTTTGGAAGATTTCCATGAGATCCACTTGCTATACTTTTTTTTTCTTTGTACCCTTCATTCGTTGAGTCCGAATTTCCCTTTTGGCACTTTATAGGCGAAAATGCTTTTCTTTTTGATTTGTTTATTTCGGTGCATAACTGTTTGTTTAAATTTTTATCAGGTGAACCAAGGCTTTGGGTAGTTCCAGCCTCTGTGTTTTTAAAAAATGCTGTTATGGACTTCTGATTCTTGGCAAGTGCAGCCTGTTGAGGCTAAAATAAAAATAAAAATCTATTAAATTTGCGCCGGAAACGTTAAATATTAAAAACATGAACATTTTTAACACGTAATAAAAAGTAGAGTACCTTTTTTAAACTCAAAGCTTTAGGCATTATTTATTTAGATTTAAATAATTGAATTTACAAATGATCGTGGTTTATAAACAATTCTCCCGCTATTCCATCCAATATTGATTGACAACGAATGTCATTCTGACAGCATTTGTGAAAATGCCAGAATTATAGAGACAACAATATACTCTCTAGTACATACATTCTAATCTATGAATATACTGTTACCTACACAGTCATGTTCTTTTCAGAGTTATGTAAACTGAGTAAGATATTATCTGAAGACCTATAAACGTGACTTATCGATTTTTTATTCCCTGAATATATTTCTGTTTGTTAAACTATTCCTGATTTGTTTCACTGTATTTAATTTTAACTCTAATAGCTGATTTGAGCTTTTAACAACGACGAGGGCCGATGTTCGGGATCTATACAAATAAAAGAGAAATTTGACTGCCTGACTAAGATACCCAGAGATCAACGCACAGTCCAAATCGCTGAACCTAAAATCCTGAAATCTTTCATGTAGGTTCCTTATATAACGTAAGTGAGTACTGAGAAAGGAATTTTGGAAAGGCCACTCCTAAGGAGGTACAATGAGGGATGAAAATATCTACTTCTGTGCGAGTGAAGCCGCGGGCAAAAACTAGTAGTTTAAAACTCCAGCTCTAGGTAGTTGCAAAATATTTGTTCGTCCCTTTTCTCATCCAAATTCTGTTTAACCAATATAATAATTTAAAAAGCTTTAAACGTAAACAGATCCTAAAATGTAACCTATTTAACTAAATATTTTTTACAATAACCATCTCACATTAATACGTTAAGCTATCGTAACTAGTGACATGAAAAGACGAACACTACTTTCATACTTTCAATCTGTCAATGTCACTCAGAGCATTCATAGATTTAGTTGGCGTGTTTAGAGGTTATGTCTCATGTTGATTGTTTACATTTTGTGATAAATTATTACAAACTATAATCTCAAAAATGTCTAAAAGACCAGAGCACCAGGCACCTCCTGAAGTTGTAAGATAATGCTTATTATAGTCTATATTTTATTTAGTAATTAATTATATTACACGAAATATTTTCTTTTTTCAGTTCTATAATGAGGACGAGGCCCGAAAATATACACAGAAGTATATGTTACTGTACTATTAATGTTCTTTCATGTAAAAAATCACTTCGTGTTTAATATTTATGTTATATTACTTTCTATCCAGCTCCCGTATTATGGAAATTCAATCACAGATGACAGAAAGATGTCTGGAATTGCTGTTGTTACCTGAAGATGCGCCATGCCTTCTTCTGGACATAGGATGTGGTTCTGGACTATCTGGGACAGTGCTGGAAGAAAATGGTCATATGTGGATTGGCATGGATATATCATCAGCTATGCTTGGTATTATTTCTTGATAAATTTTTTTGTTGTGTTTTACTTTTTGTCCATATAAAGCAACTATATATGAATGCCACACATGTACAAAAATTAAAGCCGATCAAATCTTAAGAAAACCTCATACCATCAAGTTTCATTTAGTGTTTTACTTAAAAACATTGAAAAGAAGCATTTTCATTAAATTCAAAACTATCATCTTAGGTAATGTCCACTGTTGGACGTAGGCCTCCCCAAGGCTCTTAACAACAACTAGTCCTGTATTGCATCCAGCTGCTGCTCATGACCTTCATCAGATCATCAGACAACCTGATCAGAGGCCTGTCATTTTATCTTCCAATTTGAAATCAAAAGCAAATTGTTGATTTACTTTTTTTCTTTTACAGATGTTGGAAGAGAAAGAGAATCAGAAGGAGATGTGATTCTGTCAGACATGGGTGAAGGAGTACCTTTCAGAGCTGGTTGTTTCGACGGGGCTATATCTGTATCTGCTTTGCAGTGGCTGTTTAATGCGGACAAGAAATCCCACAAGCCTGTCAAGAGATTGTACCAATTCTTTAGTACATTATATGCGTCACTCGTAAGTAATTATTGATATTTGTCACCATTTAAGGACTATTCTCTCACATTGGATAGATGGATCAGTATAGAGTTTATTCCAAGATTTCCTTCTTTTCTTAGTCAGCTGTGTGTTTGAGCTCAAACCTTCAATGGTATTACTGTTTTTTTTTTTGTTAGTATGTTAGCTTTTGAAGCATTTCATTAAAAATTCAGGCTATATAGGTTCCTACATACTTCCAACTTTATAAGTTTATGTTTATTGGGTTGTGATACTACCCTCTGTCATAATTGATGTTCCTACCTTACTTATTATTCACTTGTATGTCTAGGCTAATTACAAATTACGGTATTTGGTGTTTTATTGAAGATGTAATACATGTAATGTATTGTTTTATTACAGTCAAGATCAGCCAGAGCAGTATTCCAATTCTACCCTGAAAACGAAAGCCAATTGGAACTTCTAACATCACAGGCAATGAAAGCTGGCTTCTATGGAGGTGTTGTCATTGACTATCCAAATTCTGCAAAAGCTAAGAAGTTCTTCTTAGTTTTGATGACTGGAGGATCTGCACCATTACCCCAGGCATTAGGTAATACCTACTATCAAGGCTATAATATTATTTATAAAATAAATTAATATGATATTGGTTAATACGATTAATTATATGATTGAAATTCCAATTTATAGGGACTGATGAAAGTGATAACCTTCAAATTAAATATGCTAAAAGAGAAGCAACAAAAAATATCAGAGGCAAACCTGTGAAAAATACAAGAGCTTGGATCATGGAGAAAAAGGAAAGGCGAAGGAAGCAAGGCAAAGAAACAAAGGCTGACACAAAGTACACTGGCAGGAAAAGAAGTGGTCGCTTCTAAAAATAAAACATATAAACTTGTATAAACAGAGTATATTTAGTCTATTAATGAATACAAAACTATTGTTATTTATTACATTTGGGTTATTTTTTGACAACATATTTCCACACTGTATCAATACCACTCCCTATAGTCTCTACAGGAATCATATTTGGTAAAGGAAACCTGCAAGCCACTACCACACTATCATTGTTCATCTCTTGTATTAACTTCCTTTCAAATTCTGCCATCATCTGCTCAACCCCAAAAATGACTACATTATTGTATGGTTTCATATCAAATGTCCATAAATTGTGCCGATAGAACTTAGCCCCTCGGTATTCAGAATTCAGCAATGAAGCTATTCGAGAATAATAGACTAACCAAGGATTCAATTCTACTCCATCTGCCCTAAAACCTAGTTTGGTAGCAGTGAACACAATTCTGCCATCACCTGAACCGACATCTAACAATTTGCCACTTCGACCAGATAACGCCCTGGTAACTCCAGCAAGTTGTTCCGTCGTCGCAGGAACGTAAGGCAAGCAAACTTTTCTTAAAGCAGGAGAAACAAATGGTATACAAATAATACTGACACCAACTGCTAAACCACCGGTCGTGTAAATTAAGACTTTACCTACAGGTGATAATTTAGATGGCTGCTTTAATTCTGAAGTGTACAGTAATTCTGATTCCATATTTACTTTAATTATACCTTAAAACAAAATGCATATGTAATGAATATTATATTATTATTTTGAATAATATGAAAGTATCATGCGGTACACAGCATTTTCGTAAATTGTGATGTAAGTTTCTGCTGCTGTCATGAACCATCATGAACTGTCATGTGCCAAACATGAATCACAGGTAAATTCACAATAATCCCATCACATTCACAGAATGAATAAGAACGTCAAGCTGTCAAGGTAAGAAAAAAAATCAATTTGTGAGATTTATAAAGGTAAGTTCTAATAAAGAAAAAACCTTTGGCAGTTTATACTAACAAATTACACCAAAAGCCTGTCATCAGACCTCCACAATCCAAGTACCAGGTGATTTCGAAGTTCCATAGAAAGACAATTGTCGGACTTAATGGGGCTCCAACTACCTATAACTATTACCATGGCTACAGATGTTCGTGTGGTAACCGGAATCGATGGGTTTACGTGCCCTCCGAAACCTTAACATATTCAGCTACGTACGATTGAGCGACTAGCCCCTTCTTCTGTGGAATGTTACTATTGGAAATTCTGTGGCAGTAGACCCTCTGGAGAATATTTAATGAAGTATTACAGAAATAATTGAGTAAACAGGTTTCAGTTGGAGGGGGCTTATTATGTCAAACAGCATGGCACTTTGTTATGTTGAGCGAGTTACATTTTTGTACATTTGATAAAATAATAAATCCACATAGCAAAATATGGACTAAATTATTTTATATTATTTATTTGGCAGCACTGCTATAGGTGTCAAAATGAAATTTAATGTTTTCTTCTTGTGTCATTGCGTCAGTCAGCCCACACGAACTTACCGAGCGATACCGGCTTCATTTTTATCAAAGCAATCTATACCAATAATCATTATTTCTCAGTGATTAGAAATACTTCACCATGACTGCCTTTGAGGAGTTCGGAGTACTCTCCGAACTGGCCAAAGCTATCGACGAAATGGATTGGACATTACCAACAGATGTTCAGGCTGAAGCTATTCCTCTTATTTTGGGTGGAGGAGATGTGCTAATGGCTGCTGAGACTGGTAGCGGAAAGACCGGTGCTTTCTGTTTGCCTATTCTGCAGATTGTATGGGAAACGATAAAGGATATGCAGGAAGGGAAGACAAGTAGGATTGTAACGCCAACTTCTACAGAATGGACTATGTCGTATTTGGATCGGACGGACGCATTAGCCGTCACTCCAGATGGACTAAGATGTCAATCGCGTGATCCAAAGGGCTGGCATGGATGCAGAGCTACTAAAGGTGTTCACTCAAAAGGTGCATATTACTATGAGGCTACTGTTACAGATGAAGGTCTTTGCCGTGTTGGATGGTCCACTCAGGCTGTAAGTACAATAATAAATTACATTAAACCTATAAATAATAATATCAATTGAAAGTTTCATAAATCACTGGCTATTGGCTTTGGAAAAATAATTGTGTTAGTATTGCACAATGTTAAAAAATAAAATTTTATATTCTATTAAAAACAATTATGTACACTATACTTACTATTATTATTACTTACGTATTACTATATACTTTGTAGCTTACTTCATATAATCTTCAGATTAATAAAGGAAGATTTATATATCTCTTGTCAGTCAATAGTATAGTATATATACATCAATAATGTATACAATATACAATAAATTTATGAAGTAGGTTGCTATGTTGCACTAAGCTGTTAACTGAAAATTTTTCACAATACTGTCTGTAAATGGTCTTAATATTAAAATCGAGTTCTATTTATATCTTTTCAGGCCCGATTGGATCTTGGTACAGACAAGTTGGGATTTGGTTATGGCGGCACAGGGAAGAAGTCTAATGCTAAAAACTTTGATGATTATGGAGGTCCATATCGCATTAATGATGTTATTGGTATGTTGTTGTTATTGTTTTGAATTTACTAGTATTGTAGGTCTCACTTGTCTTATCGCTGACTGAACCAGCATTGCCCATGTAAATAAGTATATTGTTTACTATTGAAGTTAACTGTCTGACTTCTATTGGAAATAGAATTTCGCAAGCAAGGAGTTGTCTCTTCTTACTTCATAATGAGTTAAAGTTACCCTATTAGATTTTAATTAGATTAACCATAATTCTTATTCAAAGTCTAAAGTAATTATTATGTGCTACTACTATGTGTTATTCTGAGGTATAATCTATATTACTTTGAAGTTTCATCTATCTTTGTTCAGTAGTGATGTGTTTTTGTGTGAAAGAGTTACAAAATTTCCGTGAATCCATCTCCTCAAACTATTACATTATAAATTATTACTAGCTGACCAGCAAACATTACTTTGCTATAAAAAAAATAAAAGCTAAGGATGGACTACCCTTAATATTTAGGGGGATGAAAAATAGATGTCTGATTTTCAGATCTACCCAATATGCACACAAAATTTAATGAGAATTGGTCAAGCCATTTTGGGGGAGTTTAACTTCAAATACTGTTACATAAGAATTTTATATATTATTATTAAAAAATTGATAAAAATTTTACTTTTAACAGCGAAAAAAAAGAATATTGATTATTTGTATTGTCATTTTAGGTTGTTTCTTGAATTTGAACAACGGTGAGATCAGATTCTCAAAAAATGGTGAAGACCTGGGGGTTGCTTTTAAACTTGAACAACCTCGGCGAGCTGACTGTTACTTCCCTGCAGTTGTACTCAAAAATGCTGAAATGAGTTTCAACTTTGGGAAATCACCATTTAAGGTTTGTTTTAACAGTAATATGGGATACCCTTAGTCCTTATTAGATTTCTGCATTGTCTATCTGGCTGATGAGCTAATATCAATAGACATTAGCAATATTTATATAATATAATATATATTATAATTTTACATATTACAAATGTGTCTAATTTTGAGGAGTATTTTACAAAAGTGCCTATGCTAGGAAAAATGATCCCAAATTTCTTTCGAGAAGTGATGTCCTGTTGTACTTTTTCATTAGTATTCAATTTTCATTTCATTTCTATAAGTAAATATAATTTGAATGTATGTTATTTTTGTGTTTTGAAAATTATGTAATATAATAATGTAACACTTTTAAGGTAAAACATAAATCCAGTAAAATAAACTTACAATTATGTGCATTATCAAAGTAATATAATTAAATATTCCAGTACCCACCTTCTGGTGAATATGTACCGATATATGCAGCACCCAAAGACAGTGTGAAGCTGAATGTAGTGGCATGTGCTGCGGCTACAGATATGAAGCCTGTCAGCAATGCACCACAAGCTATTATTATTGAGGTAAATAATTAATAATGATATTTTTCATTATCATACTTTTTTTTTTGGTTTGCCACATTTAAACAAATATTATTATTATAGAATACTCACATTGTTTACGGAATCTTTGCAAAATATTGTATAAAATCTCTTAATATAAAATTTTGGGTTATATACTATTCAATGTAAAGTATTAACAAAATTATGACTGTGTTTAAGATGAACAAAATAAAAGTATTCCATTAAAAAAAACTTACATATTTTGTTCATTCCAATTATTTTAATTATTTACAAATCCAAATGTCCAGCCAAAAATAGATTTGTAACAATATAAGTTTGATGACATTACATATTATATCTTATTTATGTAAAAAAATAAAAATATAATAATATTTCAGCCTTCTAGAGAGTTAGCGGAACAGACTTGTAATCAAATCACTAAGTTTAAAAAATATTTGGATAATCCCCGAGTCCGTGAGTTATTGGTGGTTGGTGGTGTAAATGTTAAAGATCAAATCAATCAACTCAATGCTGGTATTGACATTGTGGTCGGTACCCCAGGGCGACTTGAAGATCTTATTCAAGGAGGTAATAATATTTTAATACTCAGCATAAGAAGGTGAAATTGTATGTTTGGGTGTAATATGATCAAGTAAAGATGGAAAAAAGACGAAATATTCAGAGATACATAGAGCAAACATACAACACGCTCAATGAAGTGCATCTGTCATAGAATGAAAATAATATTTCATTTAATTGAATATCTTTGTAAAATTAGGTCTCCTTCTCTTCTTCTGCTTGGATCAACAGCTTCTTACTGAGTGTAAAAAAATACAGTAAATATTTCCTAAATATTTATAAGGAGTTGTTGTTCATAGGTTACCTAGCACTTACCCACTGTCGGTTCTTCGTCTTGGACGAAGCTGATGGTCTTCTCAAGGCCGGCTATGGAGAACTTATCGACCGCCTACACCGACAGATACCCAAGATCACGTCAGATGGCAGACGATTACAGATGGTCGTGTGTTCTGCCACTCTACATGCATTCGAAGTTAAAAAGATGGCGGTAAGAAAATTCATGATTGATGTATCTACTTGACCAAACTATTCAATGTTTTTTATTATTTTATATGTAATTTTAACCTATAGTGATTAGTGTTATTTATATTTTGTTTTTCTTTTGTATCACCGTTTGTACCATTTTCTATTCTATTGTATTTATTGTGTGACAGGAGAAACTGATGCACTTCCCTACTTGGGTGGATCTGAAAGGCGAAGACGCAGTGCCGGAAACGGTTCATCACGTCGTAGTCAACGTTGATCCGCAAAAGGACCGCTCTTGGGAGACTCTGCGCAAGTATGTTACGGTTTCAATAAAAAAAATACAAACAAGTTAACCAATCCAAAGTAATAAAAAAAATGATAAAATTTTATTAGGCACGTGCAGACCGACGCTGTTCATTCAAATGATAATATTCGAAGCGGCAACACTACACCTGAGACTCTGTCTGAGGCTGTCAAGATCCTCAAGGGCGAATATTGCGTTCGCGCTATTAGAGAACACAAAATGGATCGGTGAGTACACATACATATGATTACATGTATATATAATAATTAATCACATAATAAGTGATTTGACGTGTTTGTAACAGTAGTAAGTTTCTGTTTCGCTCTTTCTACAGTTGCTTGTCGTCCTCCTACAAAGCGAACTCATATTTAATTAACTAAAAACAAATGAAAATTTAACTAACCTTTTTGTGCCAGATCTTCATATATTTTTGTCCAAATTAAATATGTAATAAAACCATTTTGCATCACAAATACACAGTCAGTGTTTTACGTTAAGTATTTAATGGTAAATAAACTATTTGTTGGTGCAAATATACATATATCTTACAGTGCTATAATCTTCTGCCGAACAAAACTAGACTGTGACAATTTGGAACGCTATTTAATGTCGCACGGCAATGAATTCACATGCGTGTGCTTACACGGCGATCGTAAACCCGCCGAAAGGAAAGGCAACTTGGAGAAATTCAAGCAGAGCCAGGTCAAATACCTGATCTGTACCGACGTAGCTGCTAGAGGAATTGATATCACAGGACTTCCTTTCAGTAAGTTTTTTTTTTTTAATTAAATGAGTGTGTAAGCAATATTTCAAATTTTCTTGATAGTTGTTGAAAATTCCTGACTTCATGTGAATCAACTCTCTCACTACTGAAAATTCGGAGCTAGTTAGTATTTTGGACAAAATTTAACCCACAAAGCGGTACATTTAAACAACTGTCAATTTCCACTATCTATTTTCTATGAAATTAAAAAGTGAGTTTAACATAACATTTTTAGCAAATTTTCTTTAAGAAACACATAAGATTTCAATGGCAGACTATCGGTGTTTATTCGTACTAAGTACTATCAAATGTTCAATTATACAAAATTAAACCTGATGATTTTTCCACCAGTGATCAACATAACTCTACCAGACGAGAAATCAAACTACGTCCATCGCATTGGACGTGTCGGGCGAGCTGATCGTATGGGTCTTGCAATCAGTTTAGTCTCCAAGGTGCCAGAAAAGGTGAGTTACTCCATTCGACATTCATTTAAAATCAAGAGATCAAGGTAACTGCTATTTATCCATTTTCAGACTATTCAACGTTACTTACGTTTTTTTGTTATAACCTTATTTGTTCTTAGGTTTGGTACCACGGCGAGTGGTGTGCGTCACGTGGCCGAAACTGCTGGAACACTAACTTAATCGATGACAGACCAAAAGGTTGCTGCATATGGTACAACGAACAACAGGTAACTGAAACGCATTTTACAGACTTGTGTAGTTTCAATAAAAAAAAATTGTCATCAGAAACTCACACAGGCCTAGTGTGAGTTTATTTCACAACTCGTTCTTGACGGCGACAGCGTTTTGGCGTGGCGATTGGTAAAGCTTTCAGAACGGGCCAATTGCAACGCTGAAACGCTGACACTGGGACAATCGAATATAAGAAACCCGATAACTTTACTATTTATAGTTTTGCGAATTAAATCTGAGAAGTACATATATGTCGCAGAAGAATATCTACAACTATATGTGAGCGGCTTGTTTACTTTATTTATTTATAAATTATGCACATCATATAAATTATACAAATGTGCATAATTGCCTAAGGCATTCTCTACCAGTCAATCATTGGGTGACGATATTATCGTCTTATATATACTACATCTTATTTCAGTACCTAGCCGATATTGAAGATCACTTGAACGTCACGATTCAACAAATTGAACCTGATATGAAGGTGCCATCCAATGAGTTCGACGGTAAAGTCGTATACGGACAGAAAAGGAAACAAGTCGGGACTGGATATCAGGTAACACAAATAACACGCCAGCCGCCGCATAGTGGTCGTGGATTACATTATCCAGTAGCATCCAAACGTGAAATACAAAACCGTGCAATATATTCCCTCTCTCAGATTAAAATTATACATATATGACGGACACAAAAAACATCCAGATTCATAACATCAATTGATGAATTAATGTTGTTCCACTTGGGGAGCCCACAACAATCAGTAGAAGTAGGCGAGGTGCCGCTTACTGTGGGTCACCATGCTGCATTATTGCATCGTCTGTCTTCGCAATAAATATGGTGACCACCACTCTTGGACTTTGCTCATACTTGCCATGAGGCAGTCACTTTGGCAGGCCAATATATATAAATAAAATAAAAAAACCACTACGCCAACTGATTGATTATTAACCGCTATCTTTTTAGCCAATTTTTCTTATGTCCACTTGCTGTTTTGCTCAATTTTGCATGACACTCAGTTGTTTTATACAGACTGATGATCATCTAGATAGATATATCTAGATTCTTAAGGAAAATCATATAAACTTATTTCATTTACAGGATCACGTGAGCCAGATGGCACCAGTGGTGAAATCTTTACAAGAACTTGAGTCTCGAGCACAACTCTACTATCTCAAGGTGCATCATAACGCCACCATTACGGCTTAGTTTATAATTTTTATGAAGATATTTACCTACAGTTTATTTATATTTCCGCTAACGTTTGTATTGGAGGTATCTCTTGCAATAAAAAGAGTATATCAAAGTTCATTTTCTATATTTCACCCAATTCTCAATTGCTACTGATAATTAATAGGGCAGTGTGTGGCAGCCCGTATTTTAAAATAAATTATTAAGTCTCATAACATCGCTACTTAGGACAATAGCCGTTAACAATACTGTTATAATAATTAAATTTTCAATTGTTTGCTATTCCTTTCTCTTCATATTTCACAAGGAATATTAAATGCTTCATATATAGAAAAATCTCGGTTGCGGCAATGTAATGTTAGATTTACTACTAAAATATAAAATTCTTTTGAATTCAAAATCATTATTTATAACATACAATATTATATAATAATGTTCATTGTGCAATATGAAGGAAGTAAAATGTAATTAAAATTGACGTTCCACTGTACAACTGCTATGTATATAGATATATAAATAATTACTGCGTAAGAATGTGTTTACATGAAAGGCAAAAGAGTTTGTCTTAGAACCTTATAAAACATTCTCAAAAGCAACAAGGATTGAGATAAAGCATGTTAATGTTCAACTATTCAGCAGTCACAGAAGCAGTGGAGAAAACTGTCTAACAATAACCTCAATGATTTATATTATTTACTTCATTATAAATAATTTCTTATCTATCTAGAAAACGTTATCAATATATGTGCTAAACAAATTCTTGCTGCATAGCACACATGGTACATCCATTACTTCTCTATACAGTATTAGATTTTTTATACAATATATATTGTTTTGAAACGATATATTAGAAACTTGAATGGAACTTTAGATACAACACTCAATTCAGCATGTACAAAAGAATTTAATAAAATAATATCAATAAAATTGCGGAGTACCTAATTCAGTCGACAGATTATATTTAACATTAGCACTTCTCAAATATGTGTGTATGAATAAAATTTAATAGAATATCAATTTCACGATTGAACTTAACATTGATCGTTTTAAAATTTATAGTTTTATTATTAAGATGCAAATCATCTTCTGTGAGTTGACAAAATGTTTACAAATACAAATATATTAATCTAACAAACACATTAAACTACTACTTGTAAAACAAATACACCAGAGTATAGTGATAAACAATTTTCACATTTAGACTATTACTAATAGATTAGGTAATAAAATATAAGCCTTTGTAATAGCATTGTATTAATAG
The DNA here is from genome assembly GCA_003709505.1 of Hyphantria cunea. Lineage (NCBI taxonomy): Eukaryota > Metazoa > Arthropoda > Insecta > Lepidoptera > Erebidae > Hyphantria > Hyphantria cunea. The sequence goes on from PKRV01002418.1 coordinate 292,692, forward strand.
AAGTTCACACATAGTTATTTCATTAACAAGTTAAAGGAGTAGGAACTACACAAAAAGCAAAACTAGTATTACAGTGAACTAATACCGCTGGACCTATGTTTGCGGAGACATGATAAATGTAATTTATATACAATAATTTGGCATCCGTTCTAAACTTATATTGAGGGTGAAAAAGTTAGACGTATTTCGTTAATCCCGAGATCCAGCTGCATTAATTAATATTAAATAGAAAGAATGAAGTGCACGATTGGTTAAGTAAAATTACATCTATTTAGTTCGCCAGTCACTAATATAAATCGCTACACCTTGATTTTGATAGCAGTAGTAAGTAAATATAGAACATCAATAAAATTAAATTAGCACAAAAGCACGAACTAAATTTGCAAGACTGGCTAACCGCTAACTATATTAATAGCAATTTAGTTATTACTCTCTTTATGACCACTGCTATCCCATTAGTTGTTAACCTAATTTATACTAAGATACATATAAAAATTTAAATCTTAGTATTAAAAAGAATCTTTCTACTTCGACGTATCAAAAATTGTCCTCGACGTAAAACCGAGGAACAGTGACTCGGTCAGCTGAGTAGGCGAGACACGCCATCTTCTCTATACTTTGAGAGCAAAAATATTTTGGAGCTCTCTCGTATTTGTTATCTATCGAGGAAAGTCTCTATCACACATACGCTTTATACTTACTAACACGAGTCTCGCAAGTGGACACAGCTACATGACTCCACTAAATGAAACTACATAAAGTTCATCCTTAGTGCTCAAATCGTTAAATTTGTCTACTTCTTCGCTTGAACTGGTATAACCCACAAAGTTTTTTTTCAGTTAATTTTACTTAGCATAATAATTCAAGCTTCCGATTTCCAAGAGCCTTGTGTAAAGCGTAGCGTATTCTACATATGCTTAATTTCATTCTTATCAAGACACAGTGTACCTAATTTATATATTTAGATTTCGTTAATTATCTTTTGTTCATTAGTTGTTGAAATCGTTTTGCCGCAAATTTCTAATATTACAAGATAATTGTTCTCTGCGTATGCACTGAAGTGTGTCTAATATTAAATCATTACTGCTATGATAGTGTTCTGTAATATGGGGTACGGATAAGTCTAAATTATGTCACTTCGGTGGGCCATTGTAAAGTAGATGGATAAATGAATGAATACGGCACGATTGACTTTAAATGATATCTATTAAAACTTAAATGAAGGTATCTTAAATATATCAAATATATTTGGGCTTTGGAAAAATTTAGGATTCGAATGATACCATTACAAATAAAGGATAAGCAACGCTAATTAGCTCGCACATTTCTGAAGCGAGACACCTAAGAATAACATTAAAAATAAAGTTACACGTAGAAAAACTATTCGAGATTTTATAGTGACCAGGTTTATATGCTAACTGTGCAACCTTTGTCAAGTTTTGGTCATATTTTGTACCTTAGAAATAATATCTAATATTAATTTCTAGTATTTAACAGACATTTGTCGATTATTGATATTGATGTATCAACATTTTTAATTAGTATAAATTAGATGTTGATACAGAAAAGCGCCTCCATATTTTGTATTTATATAGTACTCGCCCAATGACTTTCGTATATCATATCTTTAGAATAGCTTAGCTTTTCAAAATTACAATTATATTAGGTGTTTTTATTCAATATTTCTTTAGTTGCGATTTTGAGAAAATCAGCGATTAATTGATGGAGTTAAACGCTTCTTAAACGAAAAGAAATCGTTCTTATCACTCCTATCTTTTCCAGAATCAACTATGACGTTAGATCGAAATTGCCGCTACTTTCTGACGATGTTATTCAAAACACTCGACTGAAATTATTACAACGCTCGATTGTATTTGTATGCTACATAAAAAATACAAACGCGATTTGCTAAATTCAATTACAATGAAAACGTACCGTCTAGGGTAATATTTGCAGGCCGGGGTGGCAGCGCGAGCCCTACAAAGTGCTGGCGCTCTTTTCTGAACAGAATAGGGACGCGAGGGATCCTACACAGGAGGGGACTACCTACAAACAGTGGGTGGCCCGTAGTAGTCGGGGTTCCAGGGATTTCCCTCCGAGGGTACACCTGGTTCCCCAGCTTCTAGTACCCGAGATGGTGTGCGATTTTTACACGGTTAGAGTCCGACATAAAAACTACCCTCGATTTCCGCACAAAAAAAATTGCTGTCCGGGCGTAATGTTCATATTTGCACGCCAATTCTGATCTTATCTTTTTGGATACCTATATAAAATAATAAAATGTATAAAGATAAACGAACATCCTTCCATACTTACAAACTTCCGCGTTTATAATATTAGTAGGATTATTAGTAGGATATATCAGGATAACGTATAGACTACTATTTGCCGCGATAACCAACATATACGCGGGCGGAACCGCAGGCAACGGCTAGTATTTCAATATAATATGATAATATACTATTTTAGGCCATTTGAAACAACACCATATAATTTGAAACGAAGCAGAGCTGGTACTATGAAAACTAGACTGATTAATGGAATAAACAAATATTTGCATTTAGTCCGACCCGAGAACGGCCCTTAGCAGTGGCATATGCTATATACTCTGCACCACCGTGGTAGTTGAATGCTCATACATATAGATATATATATATCTAGTTATAACCACGGGACTGCATTTATGACCCTTGACTGTACTTGTCATGGATTATCTTTCACAATTAACAAACTAAAAAGATTTCTCAAAACAAAGAAGGGTATTAAGTAAAAAGTACCTACCGTAACAAATAAGTTTCATAACAAATATTATTCTACTCACAGTAAATTAATTCATAAATTTTCAAGACTCTTTGTTCAGCCCCAATGTAGGCTGAAAATAAGTTAAATCATTTTAAGTAAAGATTGAAGTGCGTGTAGGCAAACCAAAATTCCACCTAAGTTCTGACTTCCAACTAATCTTATACAAGTCTTACTGTAGTTCGCTAGGTGAAATATTTGCCTGAATTGAGATTATTTTGCTACATTAAAAATAAATTTGAAAACACGTCTCGCAATGTTATCACAATATTCATATTCATATATAAAGATCATTACAACTTGTCAATTTACACATTTTGGAACATCACCAACAGACATCTCTTTGTTTTCAAACGTTCTCAGTCAAATCAATATTTTTATCTTCAAATATTTAGTCTACCTATTCGATCCACTGCCCGTTTTAAGTGATCTTTTAGACCAAACATTACGTGAAGACGTAATGGATTGGTCTCGCTGCATACAGAAGCTCTTATTGACACCAAACACCCTAGTAACTCTATACCCACTTGACTTAAAAGTCGAAGATAGAATGGATTGTCCTTAACACAACGGGGTTCAACCCTATACTTTTGACCACAATTCTCATGTCATTAGATTACCTAGCAATATATATCACGCAATATTTTCATTTTTATATATTACCTTCAGTTTGGTTTATACGATAGTGCAGAATAAAAGTTTTTGAAAGGAAATTTCATTGTAGCAGGAAAAAACAATTACGAGGGAAATTCTTGGGATTACATAGAATATAGCAAATGACAGAAAATTTATATGTTATTACGTGTGCAAGTCTAATTAAATCAAACTTGACATTGTTGAAATTTTGAAAAATAATAAACCGACATCTTCAAAAAATCCAAGTTCAAATCACAAAAAGTCTAACGATCAGCGCCGACGGACGGAGTGGCTGCGAAGAGACTAATTCAGTAACAATTTAAATTCCACCTAATTAAATTAAAATTCTTATTTGATGCAACAAAATAAAATGAGAGCCAGCGATTGTTGGTTTTATTTCATTGCGTCAAATACAGTTGCATTCCGAGAGCTTTAGATTGAATTTAAATTGTTTCTGAATTTAGTCCCTTCGCTGACCCTCCATCCGTCGGCGCTGACCCTAAACGATGTCGCAGATTTAACTTTATTAATAACATTTATCCGCAATCAAATTTAACCTCCCTTTCTAATGCGCTTACGCATTCAATAATGACAACATTTCTTATTTATATAAACACTTTGTCTTTGTTATATCCGGGACTTTATTTTTTTTTTTGTTCTAGTGCTGTCACAGTTGTGCGGACTATACACATTTATATCTTAGTTGAAGACCATAAAGACAAAATCACTTTATTTTCATATACTTCATCTCACGTACCGCGATGGGCGTGAGGCAGTTAAAATCATGACCTAACCAACCTCAGGTATCTGTCCAGAATGCTAGGCCACTTGTCTCACTACTTACATATAAATGTCCAATCTCAAACACAAAAACTTTATAACAAACAAACTTCATAACTAAGACTAAATTAATAAATAATGCTTAGTAGTCCAATGAGATTTCTGGAGACCATACCTGGAACAATTTTTTTTAAATTAAACTTTACCCAATTTTTGTTTATCAGAGTTCTATCACTGACACATTTTTTATGGAAATAGGGGGCAAACGAGTCAACGGGTCATCTAAATGTTACTACCATTGCCCATAGGCAACTGCAATTCAAGGATCATCAAATAAAAATATGAACTCAACACATTCAGAATTAATTGTAGAATAGATATTAAATCTACTTGATTTACACATTTACGTCACATTATTCATTGTAATTACATTCAGTTCCTACATTTCTACCTTCTTTTTTCTTAAATTAAAAATTATACCATAACAAATTGAGAAGAGAATTATGGAACACAATCATAAAAAATGGAATGCCTCGAGACTTGTTTCTGATATTGAGAGTGGAAAAGTCCTGTGTTGGACCTATAACAATCAATTTTTTGAGTAACAATGGCTTACCCAGGTCAGAGCGCAAGCCATGGATGATGCTGCAGCGACTCCTTAGAACGGTCGCCATAGTCATACGTAAGTTCTTCACCAGGTGAGATATCGTGAGCAGCCAACAACACGAGCCGCGGACCGTCCACCCATACTGCTTTTGTCAGCAGGTTGCCGTTGCGCGAGTGGTTCACCAGCCGGCCTAGTCGGCCTGACTCTGCTGTCGCGTCAATACTGTAATAATAATTTACAGTTATTAAAGCCGCATTAGAATTTTTGCTGAACTGAACCTAGGGATAATATCATGCCTTAACCCTCTCCTAAGAGGAGATCCGAGCCAAGCAGTGGGACATTATGGGTTGTTGGATTGGATTGGAAGTATAAATATGTACTAAGATTGCAGCGACCCGTCTAGGAAGTTCTCATATCGTACACTATAAAATATTTATGTTTATCGACACTTAGGTTACCGTAGTATGAGTTCTATCTACTATGGGACCAGACAGTCATGTATGAGATTTGTGAACTAAAAAAACATACGTGAAACCGAACTAAGAAGAAGTTGCTCGTGTACTACATGAACACAACATTCTATCTTTTAATATTAACAAAGAAGGAATCATAATAGAACATGTGTAAGAATTATTAAAAATAAAACGTCTTACCAATACTGTTGATCGCCGTGTCTAAAGTAATACATGTAGCAGCCGGCTTCAGGGTCTTGTGCATACTTGTGTTCTCGTTCGCGTGCCTCTTGAACTCCTACTAATTCGCCTGAATACTCTACTACGAACTGGCCGCGACCAAACGGACGAGTGGCGATAACTCCGCGGCCTTTGCCGTCAAAGTAGGCTACCTGTGTCAAAAGATATGAAATTAAAAAAAAATTCAGGAGCTATATGGAAAGAAATTTTTTAACGCAGAGGGAAATGCTAGTGGGAACGATAACAACGAATTCAGGTAATATATTACAAAATTGACCAAGTAGCAGAAAGTTCTTCGATGTCAAGATATATTTTTGGCTTATTTAGAACTGAGTGTGATAATTACATACTTTTTAGACATGCTTTAATTTAAATAAGGGATTAACTGACTCAAATAAAAAGCTTTATAAACTAACTCATACATCATACATGAACCTTTTAAATATGTATATTAGTAAAAAGTAAATCAATTAGATAATAGACTGATTGGAAAGGAGCATTGTAGCAGACTTAAATCTCTAAACAATGATTGATTACTTAATAGATAAGGTAAACTGGTGACCTTGAAATGATAATACCTGTTTTTCACAGTATTACATTTTGTACAGTCAACACCAGAGTTCTGTCTACACGAAGAGTTCACTTTCATACTTCCAATAAAGTTGTTTAATGTGACATAGATATCAATTATAAAATACTCATAAGAGCCATAATTATATGGTTATTTGGTTATTTGAACAAATTGTCAAAGTATCGCCATGAACGAATGCATTATCCATGGTAAACAAATAAAATATAGAAACCAATGTTTAACTGTGTAATGTTAATCTCTATCCTCATTAACAGATCGTCTATACGAATAAATAAACATGGAGTGTATGTTTGTAATATTAAAATAACCGCTTTTTACTAAATGCATACGTAAATATACATGGTACATATACCAAAATGATATTTTTTTCAATTTTTGTCTGTCAGTCTGTCTATTTGTTCGTGGTTATCTCTGAGACGGTTAGACCGATTTCGACGGGACTTTCACTGGTAGATAGCTATCAGATGATATAGGGAGTAACTTAGGTTGTTTTTTTTTAGACTAGTTTCGCCCTGCGACTATGCCCGCGTTTACAACAACAAACACGGGCAGCACCGCGGGTTCAGCTAGTTAATAATACATTACAAAAAGATTTGCACAGAAAAATGTAATAAATCATCGAGTTCTTAAATTGAGATGCTCCAGTAGCCAGCAAATCGACATGTCAAACATTTAAAATAGTAATGGATAGCTGAAAGACCCCATTCCATAAATTTGTATGTAAAACTCACTGACCATGTAGAGACCATGAATAAATAATACTTGTTTTGATGTTACAATATGTGGGAACTGAAGCCATCTATCATACTGAATGAATATCGCTGTTGAAATATCTTTTATCCGACTACGTGAAGCCAGATGGAAGGGTAGGGTAAAGTTGTTTTGGCAGTTTATATATGATACACCGTAGCGCTTAATCTACTGAACCGACTTTAAAGAGGTGTAAATAAATTCATAATAATGGCTATTAAAATTAAATCGAAATTCTAACGTAGTCGTGTTAGTTTTTATAAACTTTTTCTTTTTTTGTTTCACGTGACCATTCAAGCGCTAGGAACTTACCATCTGTCGCGAAGGACTTTACGAACATACATGAAACGAACACAAGGGACGACCATACTCAAAACAACAATTTGGTCAATCAATCAATCAACAACCCATAATGTCCCACTGCTGGGCTCGGGTCTATTCTCAGAAGAGGGTTAAGGCCATACATCCCCACGCTGGCCAAGTGCGGGTTGGGGACTGGCAAGAATACGTTGTGGCTGCGTAAATCTTGCCGTTGGATGTGTGGAGGAACGGGCCACATGTCCCTCCAACACAAAGGGAGGATCCTCCGGCCAGGCGAGGTGATCACGCCTGGTGGGCCACTGCCTTTGGTGATTACATAAAATGTCGTCCATGTGTGGATCGAACCCACAGCACTCGGCGAAGTGGGATGCCGATTTGTGATTTGTATGAAAATTACTATAGACTATACTATAGAAAATACTATACTATAATTAATATGACAGACCGACAGACATCTATCTGTACTAATTGTAAAGAGGTAGGATAGGATATACAGAACGATTTTGAAAATTAATGTTATATAGTAAAATAATAGTAAGCCACATCATTTGTAAGAGGCTTAGGCTATTATTAACCCGAAAATGTATTGAATATCATTTTTAAAGTTAAGAATACGACGATATAAAAACGCGATCGAAACTGCGGGCAATAACTAAATGTTTTATATTGAAAAATGTTCCTTTAGTTATATATATAATATTTTTCAAATGTAAGATTTAAAGGCACCTACAACATGTCGTTTAAACTAAGTCTTGTTTAGTTATACTTTGGTTGATCTCATTTAAAGAAACAAATTGCAGATTTTTAAACTCAAATGGCCGTACCGATTTTGTTAATTATCTTTTAATTTGTTTTGAAATATTTGTGGGAGTTTAGAAAAAGTTTCAATCTAGAGAAATAATTAAATCAATAATTGGCACTGCGTAGAGATGTGGCTTCACTGTGAATCTTCTACCGCATTTACCATAGAGAGTGCTTCGAGGAATTGTTCGGGCTGATTCCTACCGTCTCTTTCTGACATCGCCCTTCGCGACAGAAATTCTAGTCTCTCTACTGTCAACCATCATCTAAATGGTTGACAGTCCACAATTGAGCGCTTTTTAAGGAACTTTTTGCCTCGCACAACAAAACTGTGGAATGAACTGTCGCCTGCGGTATTCCCGGACCAATACGACCTTCAAACCTTCAAGAAAAGAGCGTACTCCTTCTTAAAAGGCCGGCAACGCACTTGTGACGCCTCTGGTGTTGCGGGTGTCCATGAGCGGCGGTAATCGCTTACCATCAGGCGATACGTCTGCTCGTTTGCCTCCTATATCATAAAAAAAAAGAAAAAAAACTTTTGAGAGATGCAGATGAAAATGTGCGTGCCAGCTAGCACTATTTTAAAAGCATTGTAGAATCATAAATATAGGTCGATTTGGTTTATTATTTTTTAGGATGACTTATTAATAACAACCTCCACTAAGTTTCATTAATATTATATGAAAAAATTACCCGTACGGTTTCTTAGTTAATATCGTACAGTACGTCATATTGTGTACGACCATGAAAATATGTTAAGTAATATAATTTGCATAAATGTTTTGTTTTGCCAAATTTATATTATCTAACGCAAGGAATGAATCAAATAAATTGTGGGAAAAAAAATCCAATCTATTCTAATAGAGTTGATGTTGCATGGACTCACACTAGGCCCTCAGATATGTGGAGTTTAGATAGGTACTAGTCGCCCAAGATAAAATTTGAAAAATAATTCTTAATGATCAATCCCATTAAACGATCTTTCATCTATATTCTGGTAGTATTAAGAAAGTATACTTCCATATCTCACTACACTTAAAACAGTATTTGAATATGTGTTTCAATTGAAGATATAAGTTTAATTGTAACTATATTATATTTCCGTCATTTTGTTAAATTGGAAAATATTTATGATGCAATCCCACAGTTATGAAAATCACTTGAACTAAATTACTTAAAGGCATCTTTAAAACTCTCTTGTATGGTCACTCATCTTCCTGATAGAGCCAAGAGATCCAAGTTAATTCTTACGACACAGACGTGAAATGTTTGTGTTCGTTATTTTTAGCCAGTGCAAAATCTTGCGTCATCTGAAATGCATAACTATGTAATGAATAACTTACTTGTAGCCCATCCTCTCTCTGTTCTCTTATAGCTCTTTCCAAATCCCTCATCTTCTCGGCCATCACACATTTTGACGTTTTCCTTACACTACGTCTTACAGGAAAATATTCTGTCAATTTATGATTATTGTTACTGCCATTCGTTATTTTTTCAAGTTTGATGGACTTTTCTATAGGTGGGGGTGATGGAGGTGACTCTATTTTAGGACTTTTGAGTTCCTCTTTGAAATACTCTGTGAGTTTGTGGCTTTCAGCCGCACGGCTGGCAGTGCGGGCCGCTTTCGACCTCAGTGTATGTCCGTTCGTCATGTTGGTGATACCGTTACTGGTCTTTAATGGCTTAGATTTTGGTTCAATCTTCTTCAAAGGTGGTTCTGACGTCAGTTCTGCATTTTCAGTCTTTGGCTGTGTGGTTGCTATTATCCTATAAGTAAAAAGATTATTGAAAAGGACATGTTAAAGGTGATTATTGAAAAGGTTATGTTCTAGTTTATAAAGGTTACAACCACAACCAGAAGAGCATGACAATTACAGAGTGATATATAAGAACGGGAATAGATTTGATATAAATGACAGAAAAGCTAAATATGAAGTTATATAGATTAATACTATAATAATAATAACTAAAAGGGCATTTTCAAGCACTTTTAAAATTTTTAAAATCAATAAAATGTAGTAAGCCTCAGTTACCTGCGCTTTCTATAGTTGCGCGTAGGTCTGACAGGCTGCTCTTCGCATAATTCTATGCGATGTGGGGTCTTCACACCCTCAGGAGATGCCATCAAGCTATTGGCTGTAAACCAAATTTTGGTTAAATATGAATACAATAAGTAACAGTAGAAGAGTCTGGTAAAAATAATTTTTAATAATGTACTTGCTGTACTAGTTCGTATCATTGCAAGTTATGTAACATAATGATGCAAGCTATGTCTTATATGAAGTTATCTATTTAACAAAATAATTCTACAGATTCAAAGTGAAGTTAAGATCATGTAAGCCACCTTTGAACCACCAATTTTCTGTAAAGAGTGAACAATGCACAGCTTGACATGGATGTAGATAAATGTGAGATGTTGTACTTGCATTATTCACTTACAATATGCAGAATGTAAGTCATAAAGCACAAAGCCCCTGAATAATTTAAAAACCAATGAACTGACAGATTTATATCTTATTGTTTTACGATTAGTGAAGTATATAATCACTACACATAGCATATTTTTAATTCAACATTAAGAACTTCTTTCTTTTAGAAGTTTGGATGTTATTTACTTTTAAAAATTATATAAAAATTATAAATACCTAAAGAAAAAAGAAAAAATGGATTGGACTAAGAGTCCAGTCATAGAGATCACTTTGACTGCCTCGGTGGCGTATGCGACTACTGAAACTGAGGTCTCAGATTCGATTCCCGGGTCGAACTGAGTGTTTGCATGATTTCAAAATATTTATTTCAGAGTTTGGGTGTTTTCTATGTATGTTATGAATATCAGTTGTCTAGTACCCATAATACAAGCTTTGCATAGTTTGGGACTAGATCATACTTTTTTTTTATAATATAGGAGGCAAACTAGCAGACGTATCGCCTGATAGTAAGCGATTACCCTTGCCCATGGACACCCACAACACCAGAGGCGTCACAAGTGCGTTGCCGGCACTTATTATTCTTCTCGTATACTTATTCACTTCTCATAGAGAATTGTTAATTTTTTTCTAGTCTCATCATAGTCATAATCACTAGTCCATAAAAGTCCACTGTTGGATAAAGGCCTTTTTAGAAAAGAGGTTTTAGTGCAGCATACCAGCGGCCAAGACAGGTTGTTATAGGGCTTGGACCAAGTTTTTTTCACTTAAAATAAATATGAAAAATATATTAAGCAGTACTGCTTTTTCAATAGTATTCCAAGTATTAATGGTATCATAGAAGGCTCTAGATCAAAAATTAATAAACAAAACTGCACATTGTTCTTGACATATAAATATTAGAAATTACTAATTATTGCATTTTTACCGGTGGCTCTGAAGTAAAAAGTAGTTTATGTCCTTTTCCAAGAATCAACTTTCATTGAAATATTTAAATAAATAATTACAAATAAAAAATATAACAGATATCTAACACACATCACCATCTAGTCCCAAACTAAGCAGAGCTGGTACTACGGGTACTAGACATCTGATACAAATACATATTTTCTTTTTTAAAAATATACACATTTTATACACAGAAAACACTCAAACTTCGAAAGAAATATTTGCAGATCATACTAACATTTGGTAATTTTTTTAATCATGAATTAATATTGATTGAGCCATGAAATCATAATAGACAAACACAAAGAGTTACTTTCAAATTTATAATATTACTAGTATGGATGCATTTATGTTTTATGGTTTCCTAAATCTTCCTCTCCGCAGAAGTCATCATCATCAATCATGAAACATTAATACAAGATTAAGTAGCAAGAACCTTGAGGCAAATAAGTGTTCCAATCTTCAGTAAATTCTGTTTTTTTTATGGAATAGGTGGCAAACGAGCAGGCATAACACCTGATGGTAAGGGATAACCATTGCCCATGGACATCTGCAACACCAGGGGCATCACAAGTGCAAGCCTTTGGGGGATGGGGGCAGGGATTTTTATATGGACCTCCAGTATTCTCACTCCGTGAAACACAACTCAAGCACTGTTTCACACTAGCTTTTACTTATAGTATGTGTATTTATAAAAATATAAGTATGTGTATCATCAGTCTGGTTACCATAGTACAGGCTCGGCTTAGTTTGGGATCAAGAAGCCATTTGAAATTTCAAAGTAATTTTTATTATTATAGATATAATTATTATATATATATATAATTATTAATAATATTAGTTAAATATAGTAGTAGTATATATTTAGTTACAAACAAAAACTTGATTTGTAGATAACTAAAGGATGGAAAAACTGGTTATCTACATTTTTGAAATGTTTGATAGTCATGAATTTATTAATAATACTATACTTCCCAGATTTAATAAATTAATTAGAAAATATACTATTAAAATAAAAATAATGCTCTAATGTTAGTCTATGCCTAATTTGGAAAAGTGGATACCTATAAAAGTAAAGTGTAGAACATGAGTTTTATGTATAAATACTAAAAAATATGTAGATCATAGTTTTTAAAACTTTTTAATGACACAAGGTATATTTGCCCTACCACATAATATTTTACAATATAAAATAATGATAAGCCATAGCACAAGTCTAATTATTTTATATGAAGTTTGTTTTAATTTGCATTTAATTTCCCTCCATTTTGTTCAATGGATAATCAGTTAAACAAATGTACGATAAATTTCCCATCCTGTTACCTTAGTGTCAATGGAATCTTGTAGAATAAATAGGTTAGCATCCAGAACACTAATAACTTAATAATGAAGAAAACTAAATGTGTCCATCTAATTTGATTAGCATAGTTTAGTTTACGCCAATGATGTAGGTCTTCACACAAATATAAAGCGATACTAACATTAGAACTATAGTAACAGAAGAGGGTACCGCGGACAAAGGACACATTAAACACAACAGACAACATAACAATTTTATACATAGAAAAGTAAATAGATGATACTAACCTCGAACCATTTCCACTTTATTCTTAAAATCTGTTTCAAGCAACCATAAAACACCATTGGAAGAATGGACTAATGAGACAAACAATACGAAACTGGCTTGTGCTAACAATATTTTAAACCAAACCTTGTCATGTTAGTATCTCAAGAAATTATCATGTGATTTGTCCATAAGATGTCACGTATTTTTCATTTTTTAACTGTATCGCTTGTCCGATGATAAACAAATCAAAGATACCGAACTCTTTAATGTGTATTTTAGTAAAAATGTAACATTATTTCATTCAACTTCTTTGAAAATGTCAAGATTGATTATTACGACTTCTGTAGAAAATGGACGCTTGTTTTTCCTATGGTGCTTTCATCTGATTGGCTCTGTCAAGCGCTGTTATCTAATCTATCCAATGAATTTAAAAAGTTTGATCATAGAGAAGTTTTTGAAGCTTGTTGCCCCTCATCCATCGAATACAGATTATAAACACAATTCGTTACTTTTAGAACTTTTTTTTGTTCGCCCTGTCACATGGTATTTTACAATATAAAAATAAGTGACGATTTAAAGATACATCTGTATGACTAAATAGAAAATCGTAAAATGCAACAAGCACACAAACAAATAAACCTTATTGGAAAAAAATGGCACAGAAAAAAACATATATTTACTCAAACGTATTCACACATTGCTGTTACGTTACAAAATTGTTTTTCAGTATTCTCGTACAAAACACAACAGTTGTGGGTCCATTGTGGATCACACATAACATTTTTCAGCACAGAAGAAAGATTTAAAAAACATGGTTATATAGCACTGAAGGATTAAACGCTATGTTTAAAAATTTTAATCAAACATATCTGTAAAAATAATTTAAAACAGTTACACTCACTTGTTTAACGAGTGATTTTTGTCTGTGGTCGTGTCTGAGGACTGTGGTCAATGACTACTGACTGTGACTGACTTGCTTGACTGACTGACTGACCAGACTGTTCATTATTTTGACAATATCAGAGTTGCCATCCTTTTGAATTTACACTCAAAACTTCTGGTCTAAAACACCTGTTAGTGGTGAAATGTTACTTTTCATAGCTAAAAAGATGAATAGTAAGAACTATTTGTGTGCATGAAGCTCAAGAACCTTTAATAATAAGAGATAAATATATCAAGTACAAGTGCTTAGAAATAGAAAGAGTAATTATTACCTTCTGATAATGTTGTCTGTCAATGCTTTGTGATATACAACTTCTTTGTTCTAGATGTATTACAGTTCAAAGATGAACTAGGGATAAATCCCTAGAATTGTAGTGATTGGGCAACTAATTATCAGGATTAATGTAATAAAAAACAAATCTGTTAACTGCTATGTATAAAATAGGCTGTGATTTGGTTAGTAGAGAAACGCTGCAACACACAGAAAACTACACTAAGCAATAGCACAGTCCTGAAACGCTAAGCTAAACTTGAAATAAACGCTTCACAAATGCGGTAAGCGCCAATACATCTTGTTAGAATGACACTAGGGTAAAAATGGAGAAACCTAAATCCAGCATTGAACTATTATTATGGCGAATGATTATTCCAGATCAACTCTACACGCTCACAATACACATACTCCTAAATCGGGAAGTTTGTTTTTTCTTGTGGCACAGAATAATTAACTTGATTGACGTGTGTTTGTTTTTCACTGTGGGAGAGCCACGCTTCAGTATGAATGGATCGGATCGACCAGAGTGATACCACTGCCTCACAGAAAACTGGTGTGAAATATCATTTACGCTGTATTTCACCGAGTAAGTGAGGATACCAGAGGCCAATCCCCCAATTCCCTTACGATGGCGCAGTTGAAATACATGTTACCCAAGGAAGGCACCAACAGCACCTGAGGGTGGATGCCCAGGCTGCACCGCGTATTCTGGAGGGGACAAAATTGCACTCAATCATGCTCGGGGTAAGAGCAGTAACACCATGGCACCCCCTAACACGCTGATCGTGGACATTTGCTGCAACTGGGGATTACATAGTAATCTTGAAGTGGTCCATCATCACCTCGAGACAATAAAGCCAGTCTTGCTTTTTTTAACCGAGAAGCAGGTATCATCTCCATCGGACTCCTCCTACCTCACTTGCTTGATAACGGACTTGAACACTTTCATCTCTAAGGCTGGAGTGTGCGTGTACGTCAGGGACGATATCAGCTCTCGTAGCCTCAGCAATTTTGATGGTAGGGACCTCTTCATCTTATGTCTCCGTGTAGACAGCGACGTCCATTCTCGCGTCTATGCGTGCCTCGATAGGTCCCATAGCGATGTTGCCGAAATAATAAAATCGTGCAGCAGCAGATCTCCTCCGCAGAGATTGCAGAGCTCACCACGCCAACTGGCTCAGTTCCAGTAAAACGGATCATGCAGGGAGATCTGTTCACGACTTCGCCCTTATTATATAGCCTGACACAATTGGTTACCACACCCACGCGAGTCCCAGATATGCAGGGTCAGAATTCAGATTTGGTTAGTTGTTACTGTTCTGGTGACTTCTCATTCGGACGGTTTACCGCGTATTCTTAAGCGCTGCACCTGGCACCTCAGACTATTTCCTTGTCCGGAGTAGAGCTCCTCTCACATTCTCGCCACGATCGCGAGTTGCACGCAGGCGTTGTGTGTGGCTCTATAAGTCAGCAGATTGGGACGTATGCGGTCCTACTTTGCATCTTACCTTTTGAGACAGTTGTGCTTCTCGCCGGATAATATCAACGCCGTTGCCGATCCTATTGCTGATATAGTGCGGCATGGTATATAGCTTTTCATACAATCCTCTGTGTTCCCCATCGATGGCAAGTGTCGGCCCTGGTTTGGTCCATCTTCCTAAAAAGTTTCTTGCAGGAAGCTTACTAAACCTAGGCTGAGGCGGTGGTGGTACGGAATTAAAATATCAGCGCTCTGAAAAAGGAGTACAACTTTACCTCGAACGGGCGAAGTCGACCTTGGATTCCGCGAAACAGGAGTACACTATCAAATCGCGGCGCGAGAACTATATGCTGGATATCCAGTTCAACCACCTTTCGGTGTATTTAGCACTTTTATCCCTTAATATCCATAAGTTGAGTGGCCCTGTCTGTCTGAGCACCTTTCTCGGCTCTCCTACTTTTTTGACGTAGTCCCGACATCATGAAATTCAGCAGCGTTGGTCCACCCAATCCTTAAAAAAGGTGACCGTTCAAATCCGTCCGACTACAGGCCAATAGATATAACTTCCCTCTTCTCAAGCATAATAGAGTCCATTATCAACTATCAACTCCTGCGGTATCTAGAAAATCATTATCTGCTTAGTGACCAGCAGTATGCCTTCCATAAAGTTCGATCAGCTGGTGATCTTCTAGTATACGTGACACATTGCTAGGCTATGCGGATGACAGTACGGGTGATGTTCTCTACACTGGCCGCGCTAATATCTCTCGGGAAAATTGACTGAAAGTTGAAACAAACTTGTGCCTAAAATTGAGATCTCTTTGGAAAAGGTCTCAGATTTACTTTACTTACTGAGATTTAGACTTAATTTAGTCCATTTTAACCCCAAAAATACACAATTTGTGTCTTTTTGCGTTCTCAACGCCAAAAAATTGGCATGGGTTAAATGTCCTCGATTTGAAGACATTGGAATACATTGGAATATTTCGAGTAAAGTCCAGTTACAGTACAGTACAGTCCGTGGTCACTTGGAGGATAAGGACAAATTGAAATCGAAGAAGCTCAACAGATCCGGAGAGAAAGAGTATTTCAGTCCGTACCACCGCTTTTTGCTTTGTAACGTCATGGTTGAGATGTTTTATCGGTGTTACGTCGTCGCCGAATTAACTAGAACGTGCCAGTTGTTGTCGTGTCGAATATAAAAGTCGCGTTTGAGCTACTGTGAGATAAATATCGGAGTGATTTCAGTGATCAACACAGTGACCTTGGTGACAATTAAGGACTGTTATTCTAAGTGATATCGTGGTTTTAAGAGTGTTGTAAAAAAGTCTCTTTTGACACTTCCTAAGGTTTATTCTAAAATGGATCGAACCCTGAAACAAAAACATAAAGGCTTATGAAAACGGTGATGATTTGAGTTACTGAAATATTTTTGCAACGGCAACACTGAATAAAATGTCAAACAAAAAAAGCGCGGTGATATTGAAGTTAGTTATAACTTCTTGTTTATAAAGGAATAAAGTTATTGTTCTCGATCATTTTCATACTACATAAGTACATAATAAGCATTATGAGTGCATATTATGTATGGGATGATAAATTGATAGAGTTTTGTGATCAACTACCTGCTGTAATGGGTAGGGTAAGTCTTTCTGTTTACTCGTGGGTAATCAAAAGATTGTTTATAAATCACTGCTCTAATTAATGAACATCGTTTTAGGCAAAAATGGTACACTGCTTAATAGAGGCCTACGGACTTCATAATAAAGTTAAAGTGGTTCGTTCTACACCGGCAACGTACGAAGACTTGAAAGAATTCCATTCGGAATTATATTTGGATCATTTAAAAACATTTATTGAGGTGGACGACGATTATATGACAACTGTACAAGATGAAGAATATGGCATAGGTTAATATATTAAAGTTCAGTAGCATTATATAACTTCTCTATATGTCTAATTAAACTAAAATTGTTTTGTAGTAACAGTTTCCATATTGTGACAGATAAAGGATATGGAGTTTCACGACCCCTATTTATCCTGTGGGTGTTGTATGAGCTAAGTAACAAATGACTCATGACAATAGCATTTCAATAAACAAAAATTTTATCAAAAAAATCCAACTTCAAGAACTGGACCAAATTGAAATGGGACCACTCGTGAAGCAGCAGCTTTCATATAAAAATAAAATCATCGGAATCAGTTCACCCAGTCGAAAGTTATGAAGTAACAAACATAAAAAAGCTGTTAAAGAACTTCCTCCTTTTTATGTAAAATTTTTAATCTGTTTACCAGCCTGTTTGACTAGCACCACTAGAACTGTATAATAGGCTAGAACCTCCTTTCTAAAAAGAGAGATATGAGTCCTGCAGTACACCGTTGGGGACTGCTGCTATAATGTTAATAATAATGTATATGGCATGAGTAATGTACAGATATGTTGAATTCAAAAGATTTTTTTTTTGCAGGATATGACTGTGCCCCTGTTTCTAACATGTTTGAGTTAGTGTCAAATATAGCTGGCAGTTCAGTGACTGCAGCCAAATGTCTTGTTATGGGTTTAGCTGATGTTGCTATTAATTGGTTTGGAGGTTGGCATCATGCAAATAGGTATGGTTAAAAGGAAATGTACATACATATTTGACATAATAAACTGTCTTCAGAGTTCTCATACTAAGCAGAGCCTTATAAACATAGTAATAATATTTCAGATATCTGACACACAATGGCATCAAGTCTCTAACTAATTAGGGCATGTACCAGCTTGTGCAGATTATACAAACATTTGGTCATACCAGTTAATCGAATCAGAGACCTGAAGCTTAGTAGTTGCATATGCAACTGCTGCCCCACTGAGGTAGTCATATGTGCATACATACACCTTTTAAATAAATTTCAACATGATCATGTTCAAACTATATTTTATGTAATGCAAGCCCATGACCTGGTACTTAGACCAGTGTAATATATTGGTACCTATATACGGAGGCTTGTTGTTAGGAACTTGATCACATATTTTTATTAGTTAACCATATGTTTATTAGTCTGTAAACCTTCTTCAAAAATTAATAAATACAATTTGACATGAATGTAATTTTTTTTTTTAATTAAATTAACTAACCATAAAGCACCACAAATTATAAATTTCAGATTTGGAGCAGAAGGATTCTGTTATGTGAATGATATTGTCATAGCTATTGAAAAGATCAGGAAAAAGTTTCCTAAAGTGTTATATATTGATTTGGATGTCCATCATGGTAACTATTTTCAAAATGTTTCTTTGCTATTAGGATTATAAGACATCCTATTGTTATTATTTTTTATGAAATAGTCGACAAACAAGCAAATGTATCGCCTAATAAGCGATTACCGCCGCTCATGGACACTCGCACACCAGAGGCGTTACAAGTGCGTTGCCGGCCTTTGGGGGATGGCAAGGGGTTGGGGTCAGGATCTTGTGTTCAAGTATCCTAACTCACTTGGTGAAACATAGTGCAGACGCTGTAACACACCAGTTTTCTGCGAGGCGATCATTCCAGTCGAACCGGCCCATGGCTGCCGAAGCGTGGCTCTCCCACTATTTAATTTTGTCTGTGGTATTTGTAGGTTATAAGACCATCTCTCTTTGTACTCTATATAGTATAGTGTAGGTGTAGCTTTTACCTGTTGCTTCCCAATGTGTATGTAGTCTATGTTCTTCTTCAAGGTACAAATGATCTCTGCGCCAGGTTTCTTTAAAATCGATTCAGCCATAACAGTTTCACATTCATAATATTTTGAATGACCCGATCACATCACTAGAATGCCATGCTGCACATATACCATACTCTGGTGGTTATGTTGTAAGTACTCGAATTAACTAAAAATCGCACGCCATCTCGGGTATTAGTAACTGGGGAAAGAAAGAAAATCCTTGGAACTGTCTTAAATCCCCTTCTTAAAGTCTTCAGAATCCATGGTTACTGCCAAATCTAAAAAGGACTTAACTATGTTACAGGTAATGGAGTTCAAGATGCTTATAACATTAGCAAATCAGTATTCACACTATCCTTCCACAAGTATGAGCCTGGTTTTTATCCAGGCACGGGAGGCTTAAATGATATTGGCACGCTCAATGGCACAGGATACTCGTGCAATATGCCACTACATGCAGGTTACACTGATGACACTATGGAGTATGCTTTTGAAAAGTTAGTATTATTATGTATTATGATAATTACGATCCCATTACATTAAACTAGTTGAGCACCATAGGTAACACAATGGATAATCAATTCCTTACTTCCTTAATGCCATGGAAAAACACTGCATTTTTTTGGCGTGGTAATTACCTACATTACAAATTTCATCAACATCTGAAGGTGTTGCAGTAACAAACATACAAATACATACACACGTGAAAGACTACTCCTCCTCCTACATGGAGCGTCGCCTTGCTACTTTAGAAAGCCTAAAAGTAGACCCATTCAAACCCCACATGGGACAATACTCGATACACAAATTGTTGTTCTGTTATCAGAGCGATTTTGTGTCCATTTCATTTATATTTAAAAAGTCCCCTGTGACTCAGAAATATTTTTTTTTATTTACTAGCTAACAAAATGACAGCAGCTTTAACAGTTTTAATATCATTTGTTTTAAGTCTCCCTTCTCTTAGGAGTGATGTTCTGTGTATTTATCTCCCTTAGTCGACACTTATGACACTGTTCTTAATCCTTCACCAATCAGCCAGTCTCATATAAAGAGAACGTAATCATCATCAACAACCCATAATGTCCCACTGCTGGGCTCGGGTCCCCTCTCAGGAGAGAGTGGAGAGGGTTAAGGCCATACGTCCGATAATACTTACTTTTTATTTCATATACAGAGTATTCAATTCAGTGTATAGTCACTTCGCACCAGACGCTATCGTTATACAGTGTGGTGCAGACGCACTGGCGCACGATCCTAATGGTGGTGCTGCACTTACAGCACGGAGCTACTGCAAGTGCGTACGCATGGTACTTGATAAACGAAAACCGAGCATGTTACTAGGTGGAGGTATGTATTTTGAAACTACCCTTTTTCTAGAACATTCTATGAGTTTTGTTACTCGATAACATGTGTGGCCACGCTCCTTATGGAAACACTTTCAAACTTCTTCTCAAATCATTATGAATATCTAATGGTCCTCTAAGCCGACATAAGAAGGATACCATAGGATAAACTCTAAATTCAGAAATTTAAAAACAAAACATTTTTTATGAATATTTGTATAGTGTGTATGTGTGTAATGTGAAAGGGTGCTATTTCGGTGTATGACTGTTTAAATATTTTCAACCATTCACGTAGATGATTAGGTGTGTTACTTGTATGTGAGCTACCGTGTTGTGGTTGTCTGGAAGAGATCGCCGTGAGCGGCAAGACCGCCTATTGTATCATTTGCATATTTGTGACTCATCCTTTGTTTTAACTTTGTAATTTTGCATGTATACAATAAAGATATATAAATTTTTCGTAGTTTAAAAAAATATAAATATTTTTTTTTATAAACTCAGAGGCAATGAATTTAATTCTAATTAAGATTCAACATGAATCTTGTGTTTTGCATTTAAAAGGTGGATATCAACACTCAAATGCTGCCCGCCTTTGGACGTCTATAACGGCCATGGTTGCTGGAGTTGAACTAGATGAGCTTATACCAGAACATATTTACTGGCCAGATTACGGGCCTACCTACACTATGGCCATTGAAAAAACATTAGCTAAGGATACCAATAAAAGTTGTTATATTGAAGACTGCATTAGTACAATTAAAGGTGAGAGAGATTGTATAATAATAATAACTTCACACATCTATATGTTCCATTTGAAATATAAATTTGTAACTGTAAACAATAAAATACAATCCTAAACCAAACTGTTACTAAATGAAAGTTGCTATAGTTTGTTACAACTAAGCTACTGCAATTAAAGACCTTAGTAGTTCAATCAATTAGACTAACAACTGGACTACTGTGGTCTGATACCAAACTAGGCAGAGCCTGTACTATAGTAACCAATCTGCTGACTATTATTTATTATTATTATATTCTAAATACATAAGTACATATTATAGGTACATTACATCCAGAGTCAAAACAAATGATCATGCTCATCATATAATTTTTTTACTGTGTGGGAATAGAACCCGCGACCTCCGGCTTAGCAGCCAAGGTCGGTAATCACACATAACACCAACAGGCCTGTTGTATGATTGAGGAAAATTAAAATGTCTTAGCAATCACTTGCTTACGAATGGTTATATGAATTAAAATTATGATATCCATTCTATAAGATAATAAAACTTAAAATTGTATGCATGAGAGACTAATCGGATGGACTTATTTTGTGTTAATAACTGATCTGGATTATTAATTCTGCTTTCCTTAACAGGTGATCGATTATATAATCTTGTTATCTTTTTAGTTCACTATTGACTTTGTATGATTAAAATACTTTTTGAATTAATGTCATATAACATTATTTAAATTGTATAATTTGATTGTATTTTTGCTCCAACTTTATCCATTCCTCAGAAACATTATCATTATAAAAAGATAGTTTAATTTTTAGGCAACCTAGAAAAATATTTAGGAACATCGAGCCATCCAGAACCAGTTGCCAAAAGATTGAAAACTGAAATAGAAAATGCTAAGGAGACATTGAAACTTGATTCTAATAAAATATATAGGGAAGATAAATACAGGAAGACCAATATTGGTACTGACAACAGAGAAGCACATGCTCAAGACCAAATGAACCACAAGAGTAAAATTGTGGACAAATCTAATGTATATGATTTTGATGAATAAATTATATAGAATAACATTGTCGAATTTTGTTTTTACCCGACTACGTCGAAGTGAAAAGGGAGGATAATATTTTTCGCAGAGTTCAAATGTTTGTAAGTTCCACAATAGTGTCTAAACTACTGAGCCGATTATAATGAATGATGAATAGATTCGTAATAATGGCCCAGGTAACATAGTTTATAAAGTTTTATAAAAAAAATGTATTCAGATTATAGTTTTTTAAACTGTTTTTGTTGCCCTCTATAAATTGATTCTCAAGATTATAATATTATTGATGTCTAAATATCGTCACCCTTTAGAGGACACTACATGTAACATTATTACGTTACATTATAGTAATAACAAAATCAGTTTCTTTTTGTAAACCATTGTTTGTTTTTTTCCCCTGGCCATTTCCGCATTAGCCTCTTGATTGGGCCAATCAGTCTTGTTCTGTAAACCATACAGTTTTAACTAAACTAAATCTTCAAAAAGCAATCTTACATTAAAACAAAACAATAATTGGAAAAAAATATATTTTTGTTACTAAGTAACATTGACATGAAATTAAACATAATATTACTTTAAGAGTCTTGTATTCATACGATTCTTATGTTGATGCAACCCAGTCACCAGCTGTGATGAAGAACTTTTTTATTAAAGGGATAGATTAAAAATCAATAAAATTAAAATATTTCTAGCCAAAACGTGAAATACTGCTAAAAATAAGCACAATATTTTATTGTGCTCGTTATGTTATGTTATGGTTAAACTCATGGGTTGGGCTTGTATAACACTTGTGGTTCTCTATCTGTTTATTTACAGAGCAATAGTTAACATACATACAACATTTAATAGTCAAAGCAGCCTGTTTTTAGGCTTAAAATAGCAGTAATTAATTTCAGTGTGGCATTTGTATGATAACGACAATGCAAACTATTTCATTGGGAAGGAAAAAATGTTGGAAACACTTAATACAGAAACACTAGTTACTGAAGCTTTAACATTGCCGACTTCTATTTACCTAAATTCATTTACGTGCTTATGTATTTATTGCAAGCAAGGTGATCCAAAAGCTAGTACCAGTTGTAAATCAAATGCTAGTTAGATTGAACTTCCAGCAGTACAGTTTACCTGTTCAAATATCCCAACTACTTCAATAGGTGTTATTATTTAATACTTTATGGGAAAATAAATGCACATTAAATAACTTACTCACACTTATACACCTTATTAAAACTGTAACGCTGTAAGTACAAGCTTCATATCAATGATCCCTTAGTAAATTTAGTCTGAGGGCCGTTTTTCACTGTGTTTTTTAGTGAACTCCTCCGCATTTTTCGTGAACTTCTTCCTATCCTTGAGAAACTCCTCTGCCAGTTCAGCGCGCAGCGGATGTTCTGGCTCAGGATCGTTGACAAGGGCCACTAGTGCTTGAATAACTGAATAAAAATAAAATATTATTAATTTTGTACCATGCACGTTTCTTTGGAAGGTCAGACTTATGTCCAGTGTTGCAAGTTGCACTACTTGGCTGTTGACTTAGTGTATTGAAAAAACGGAAGAAGTATTAAAAGTTGATGATGATGTTCAACCAAAATCGAAGGACTTCCACCTCTTCAGCAGCTAGTAAAGATTACTAAATGACTTTTAACACATGTATTATAATTTTTAATAGCATCATCATTCTTGCAGCTACTAAAGTCAGAAAAAGTAGACACATTCTCAGAACATCAAAAATATCCTTATAATTTTAAACTTATTTTTTTTACTTGGGGCTATTTGTGATCCACTACTTCAACAATTGAGATCAATTGACACTACTTGTAACCAAATAGGCTGCCTTTAAGGTGGCCTTAATATTTTAGTATCCAGCCAAATCAGTTCCCACTTTACCTATTTTTGATGTCACATGCAACTTGTTACAAGTTTTAAGACACTGGCTGACATTTTAGAATTTCTTGGTTGTCTTTTTTTATGTATGGCTCTACCAAAATGACTTAACTCTGCCTTATAGAAAGCATAAGCAGTATCCAAGAGTGGTTGTCACCATATTCATTAGGAATGAAAACAATGCAACTACTACTAGTGATGCTTCTGGATCATTGGGCCTCAATCTGTTAAAAAATTACTTTTTATATGCATAAAATCCAATTGCTTTTGTTACCCGACTGCGAATGTAGAAGGGTTATGTTTTTCGAGTGTATGTATATATATTTCTTTGGCACGCCTTAGAGCCTAAAAGGCTTGTAATATTTTTACGCGAGTGGTGTCAATAGATACGTCTTAGTCGTGAGAGTGACACTGGGTACAACAAAATTAAAAAACGAAATTCCTTTATTTATTTTACACGTCTATTACATTATAATACATTGAAAGAAAAATATTACAGGTCATTTTAAGAAAATATTACCCATCCCTTAAAACCTCCCGGTGGAACGGTACCCATTATACACGCAACATTGCCGCGTTGAATGGATAGCCTTTGCACCAGGAACGAGCCGGAACGGGAGTCACTCTCAAGCTCCGTAAGTCTACGGCCCAATTCCCCCACAAACTTCAGAGTATCGGCATCCCAGCTTCCCATGGTCTCCACTGCCACCGGAACAAAATAATAGTGCTGCTCCAAAGCCGCATATTTTTGCCTCTTCCTATAGCAAGCGTCCTCCGCGGCGGCCGACGGGGATTGGATGGTACAACTCAGAGGGCTAGCGGCAACAGTGTTGACACAAGTAGCGTCCCAGATAAGGCACCTCCTGTTCTTCCAGGGAACCAAAGTCAACCCATCCGGCCTTTTACCGTCGGATCTGCTCAGACCTGGTGGCTCAAGCAGACATGGAATGTCTGCAGAAATGAGAGCCCTACGGACCATGTCCATGACCATGAGGGCATGGTGGCCTAGCGCTCGCAAACCTTGCATCCCAAGCGAAGCGCAACAGCGATGCGCAAAGAAGCGTCATCCAACAAAGTCCCCAAATGAGATGACGGCAGTGCGAGCCTGCCTCAGTCCGCGACACAGCCCTTTTTTTTTTTTTTTTTTTTTTTTTTTTTTTTTTTTTTTTTTTTTTTTTTTTTTTTTTTTTTTTTTTTTTTTTTTTTTTTTTTTTNAGGGCTTCGCTTCGTGTGGGACTCCTGACTGACACCAGCCAGACTACCCACTAAACCACCACGGTGTGCCACTCTGCGCCTGAGAAGGGAGGGATCCAGGAACCGCTTTCTTACGCCATCCGGACCCCCGCGACACAGCCCTTAGCCTAACCATATCTGCACCCGAAGAACCCTCTAATAAAGCGCATTGGATTCGCTTCGCTCTCACATCATCCCATGCTCGTTGCATGTCAGCCTCCGCGGGGCGCCGCCTCACTCGGGTTGAGAGCCAACTAAGCCGATGTAGCATCCATCCGCCAAAAACGGTATGCTCACCTCACCACCCTGAGATCCTAATAAAACAGTGACGAGTTTCACAACACCGTGCGCAGACGCTAGGAAAGCCCACATCCCGCACCCTATGTAGCCCCAGACCCCGACAACGGATTAGAAGACCTGCCTGATCCCACTGCCTTTCACCCATAGAAACGTTAAGGACGCCCTCCACGACTGACTTCAGGGCTTCCTCAAAAGACGAAACTTCCTCGGGGCAAAGCCAAGTAGGAGTGGTTCGCAACAGGTAATTGATTTTCGGGAGAACAAAGTATGCATGTAACAGGACAATAGCAGCATGAGCGCATACATCCCTGAGACGCTCATGAGTAGCGAGGAGAAGATGATTCTGGAGGCGATAGTCTCAGGAACTGCACTCAGAAAATTTGAAGACCCTAATAGTGCAATCGATAGAACACCTCCCTGAGACCCGGCAAAACAGCACATAGATGAGACGAGTGAATACGCGCACCAACGCCGCAGGGAAAAATTTCACACTTCGAAGAGTTCACCTCCAGACCCAGGTCTGTCTGTCCTGATTTCCAAATCGTGCAACACGTCCTCCGTTGGGATCCCGGGCAGTGAGACGAAGAAAATTGTATATGAGCTAAACTAATATTAATTACACAAAACAAAACAAAAAGAAAACAATCAGTGTATCAAATTACAAATCTCATTGAAACAACTCATAAATCAAAAAAGCAAATGAACAAAAAAGAAAAAGAAATGTAATATAAAAACAAGGAATAATATTAAAAGAATTTCAATAATGTCATATACACGAAACAGAAAACGCGTTATAAAAAACTTAAACACAAAACAAAAGGAGCAATAATAATAATGGATGGTTATGAAATTACATTGCACATTAGTGTTATTATTGTATCTAACAAAAAAAAAATATAGTGTCCACTAGTTTTCATTAAAAGACTTGAGTACAACTTCGAAAGAGAAGACTAATCAATTTCTATAGGTATTCCCTTTTTCTTTCCCTCCCCTTTCTTTACACTATGGTCTTCATGACGATGTGTGTGGCAGCGGGGACGAGGTCAATCAGGGTAGCAAACTGCTGCAGGACCAAAATACCATAGTGTGTTCCTATTCAAATGCACGTCGACAATTCATAATTCAGGTGAAACCACATAGCATCAACACTTCCAGCATGAAGGTTAACATTTAATAAAATCTTATTCTTCTAAACCAACACAGTGTACGACGTTCGCGGTGTAACGGTCGTAAGCGTCGT
The DNA here is from genome assembly GCA_003709505.1 of Hyphantria cunea. NCBI lineage: Eukaryota > Metazoa > Arthropoda > Insecta > Lepidoptera > Erebidae > Hyphantria > Hyphantria cunea. The sequence goes on from PKRV01002418.1 coordinate 319,785, forward strand.
GCAATAGGCGTCTCTTGCGCGTTTTTATCAGTGAATGGGTCAGTTAACACTCCAAGTAGATAAGTTTTTTTGTTTTAACACTATTTCTAATTCTTATTAATTGAGTTTATGCACAAAATTAAAAAGGAGATAGCTCTTTCACCTAACTTTTAAGCATATTTTATTGAGAACGACCATAAGGAGAGGTTAGTCTCTCCGTGTCTTCGACTACCCTCTAATAACAAAATAAATTAAATAAAAAGGAATATTAAAAAAAAGACCTAAATTTAATATACATGGCAGATTTTTTTAAATAATTTTAACTCAGCCAGGTTTTTTAAATAATTTTACTTGTTTAAATATTTTTACTAGACCCGTAACAAACTCCTTTCTCAGTTTTCTTAACTATTCTTAGGACTGCATTTACAGCTGTATTTTTTCATCAACATGATTTAGCTTAAGAATCAAACCCGATAACTAATGAATATCAAATCAAATTATAAATAAAAAAAAAGGTTTTGTTGCACCAGGAACAATACATATGATAAAAAGAAACCATCTAATGGTTTTACTAATACCTTGATCAGTCTTAGTGGCAGGCTTCCAGTTTTCAGCACTGATGATTGGCAGACACACTTGACCTTTCTCATCAATATTTGGATGGTAGATCTTTGTTTTAAAACTTATCTTAGGTGGTTTGAAAGGATATTCCGCTGGGAAATTAATCTCGATGCGGAAAGCACCCTTGTTGTAGGGGGAATTGTCCTGCAAAGTCAATTAAAAAACAATGTTTTTAGTAAATATAAGTTAAGCCACTTATGTCATGCAAAAAAACTGTAACTAATGGTTTTATTATGACTAACTTAGTGTCACTATTATTAGTCATCAGTAATGCCAGATCAATTAAGAAGATAATATTGTTATCATACAGACATTTTGTAATGTGTGATAATGCCAATCAATACACTTATCTATGTGTCAAGCCTTTTATAATTTTGGCTAAATCAAATTTACAAGGCCACATACAATTCTAGATGCTTATAACCTGATTACAGTGAAGCCAAAAAAAGGAAGGGTAATCATTTTGGCAGTCATGTATGTTTGTATATTCCACTGTAGCCCTTAAACTATTGAACCAATTTTTATGAATGAGGTGTCAATATGTAATTATGAAACAGGTGACATAAGCTTTAAAAAATATCATCAAGTTTTTATGTAGTCGGGTAAAACTTTTTAAAATTTTTCTAGTTTTGAAATGTAAAAAGATTAAGCAACACTCCTGATTTTTACAAAGTTCTAGGTTATTGTTCCTCTTGCTGTGTTCTGGAGTTAATATTTATTGGTATTAACTATTTTAATATGATAAAAAATGAAAATCAAGATTCAGATTTTTAAGTACTTACTGGTACAATTAATCCTTGCCATGTTAGTATATTAGATTCATCCACTTGTATGTCTCTAAAGGACTTCAATCCTGACTGCCTGATATCATTCAGCTCCTACAAATATAAAGTCGATAGCAATAACTACACTGATATTTCGGAAAAGAGTGTTGGAACATTTACAATATACCTAGGCCTCTTCCATTGGAACATAATCATATTGAAAAGCAACTATGGCAAAAGCAGCGAGTTCAATTAAGTATTTATTAGGCTGATTTATTCTTCGTGGACCTCTCAAATAACGTAATAAAGTTTATACAATTTATATTATTTTTACATCACATTTTAGTTATACATAATTACAAAGCATTGACGCTGACATTTAGCCATGAGAATTATAAGTACTGCTAGTATAAATAAGATGGAAAACAGTACCGTCACTAAAAAATGATGTCTCACCTTCTGTAATCTCCTTGTTGCAGCCATTGTATTAGAATCTGTCAAACTCCCAACCTAGGTTTTTCCGCAAGTATTCTTGAAAAACTTAAGATTTTAATCTATATACGGGCCCGCAATAACACCATAATTATACAATAGACACAAATTACAGTAGTATTTAACGGCAAGATGCTGAAAATTCTCTGTGAAATGCGACGAACAGCAACAAAAGTTGCTGCGTTATGTTACTGCTTTATTGTCAGATAAGGTCTGAATTATACTTTTGATGTTGTTACGAAAAATATTCCTAAATCATTTAGAAATATTATAATCAAAGAATATTAGTTAAAAAACCTATGTTTTGATTCATTTTTTTGATCTGCTAATATATATATATTTGCAAAGAAACTTCTAAACGTTTGAACTACTACTACCTACTCTGGATTCTCCGTATTCTCTGATAGTTGTAGTGATGTCTTTTATCTATAAGAAATCTATAACCAAAAAATAAGTAGCTTTGGGCGTTTGTGATATGTTTCTGAAATCGAAGTAATCTGAAGGTCGTACTAAAACATGACTTCTTTTGACTTCAATGCAATCTTCAATGTATGTATGTAATATGTATCGAACATCCACTAATTCAACTACCTCAGTGGCGCAGTGGTAGCGTTTGCAAATTCTGTGATTGAGGTCTCGGGTTAACGCCAAGTACTCAGTCTTCGCTACTTTAAGATTCAGATCGCTATTCTTAAGCGCCTCTTTCTATGCCTTCCCACGTCGCCGTCGCACCAATCTGCCCCTGTCCGTCATCATCATTGTCTTATATTACCCTAAACAAAAACGGACTGAGGAGAGATTTTTGGTGTACCCCGAAGGTAATAGCAAATGGTTTCGCGTTACCAACAGCGTTCAGAACCATAGTACATATCTCAGATAATATCAATTTTTAGGTCTCTGGAACTCTTTTGGACCGCAGTGCTCATCAGATCACCGCACGAGGAAGTCGAAGATCTTCTGCATGTCCAGGAACAGGCAACACTGTGACGTATTCTTTGTCTTGTATTTCTGTGCGATAATAGGATCCATGGTGCCATGACCGGAATGAAACTCATATTGACACCCAGAGACTGTACACTCCTTTATAAACCGGGAATCAATTTTCCTCTCACGGAGCTTCATGGAATGGGTAACCTTTATGCCGCGGTAGTTGCCTCACTCCAGCACCGATCTTGCCTTTAAAGACTAGAGAATGATACTCAGTCTCTATTGATTTGGGAACTTGTTAGTGAGGGGTGTACGGTTAAAGATGTTAGTTAAGATGCACACCAAGGGGACCCATCGCCTTCCAGGCCTCGATGGGGACATCACCGGCTACTATGGGTACTAGGAAACTGATATTAATACTTATGTACTTTTTTTTTGTAAATACACACACATTATACATAGAAGACACCCAAACTCCGAAACAAATATTTGCAGATCATACAAACATTTGGTCCGATTCAGGAATCGAAGCCGAGACCTCTTGCACAGCAATCGCATTCGCTACCACTGCGCCACAGAAGCAGATAAATGTGAAAGAAACGAAAAGGCTCTGTTTTAAACAGTTTGAGTCAGATTACTCGCCGGAGTTTGATAAAATCAATAAATATTTCTTATTTTTCTATATTATTTAACACTTGCTGAACCCCTCGGTGTTACCGAAGGTAAAACAACCACGGTTAATTACGAGTGTAGTAGTAGACCTACACCTATACTACTGTAAGCTAGTCTAAGAAATAGCCTGATTCATGTCATCATCATTGTTTTAGTAGTAGAGCCACGCTGATCTCAGCACGAACGGGCCGGCTCGACCGGGGCGGTACTACCCTCGCACAGAAGACCAACCTAAAATAACAGCTTTGATGCCGTCGTATTTCGTTGGTGAGTGCGAGACCGGTGGCCCATGATGCAGGGGTGACAGTTATCGGGGTAAGTGTGTGAGCAGTGGAATGCTCGCAGAGTCTTGTTGAGGGTGACGAAGTTCGAACCGTCGGCCAGGGAGACCCGTAGAAACGGTTTTGCCGCTGGCCGCCCGCGGCATAGAGAGGGGCCCAACCGCGGTTAACCACCCTGGGAGGCTGCCCCATCAGGTCGCGCATAATCTGCGGAGTGGCTCGTCGTGCCGGTTGGTGACCGGACGGTGGGGCCAGGCGACCACTTCCGGGAGGGTACGGGGGCCCTTCCGTCCGAGGGTTCAGTCGCCGTCATACCTCACCGTTGTATGGCGATGCAGCAATCCGAGTCTCAGTTTTACACTGTCACGATGACTGTCATGCCTTTTACGTTACCACTCCCCTCCCCATCTTACTAAATCATGGCAGCAAGGAAAAAGCACAAACGATTAACAGCGGCACTCCATTCTCCCACCAACTCGCTTTTTGAGGTGGAGTTCACTAACATCCGTGGACTTCATGCAAACCTCAACGCAGTCCACCAACATCTTGAGACGGCACGGCCGGCCATGCTATTCCTAACGGAGACACAAATACGCCGCCCTGCCAACACGACTTGTCTCTACTACCCCGGCTACGTGCTCGAGGAGTGCTTTCTCGCGAAGGCTGGAGTGTGTCTTTTTGTTAGGGCGGATGATTGTTGTCGCCGATTACGCTGCCTTGAGGACCCATCCTTCTCCATCCTTTGGCTCCACGTAGATACTGGCTCTATGAGCCGAATCTACGTATGCCTATACCGATCCCACTCTGGAGACTCCGAAACAACTCGACTCTTCGAGCATCTGAGTCGGGCGACGGACAAAGCGCAGGAGCAGCTTCCGATCGCTGAACTGGTGTTTCTGGGAGACTTTAACGCTCACCATGAGTCATGGTTGGGATCTACCAGAACTGACCACGCGGGTCGGTCTGTCCACGCATTCGCTCTCACGCATGACCTCACCTAGATGGTACTCCAGCCCACCAAAATACCAGACATACCTAGTCAAGCGCCTTCATTGCTGGACCTACTGATGACGAGACATCCAGCGCAGTACTGTGTATCGGTGCTCGCCCCTCTGGGATCCTCCGATCACTGCCTGGTTTCCACCACGGTGCCGCTTGCTGCCCCTCCACGACGAGTGGAGGGGCAGCAAGCGGCACCGTGGTGCTTTGCATCCATTCCGTGGGCTCAACGCTGCTTTAAAGATAAAGACCTATCGCAAAGTGCGGCCGCCGTGACTGACGAGATCACTGTCGGAATGGAATACTATATTCCGTACAGTGAGGTCGCTACAGCAACGACCCGGCCTTGATTCGGTCGCGAATGTGCCCATGCTGTTGCGCGAAAGCAATCGGCCTACCGCGCTTGGACCAGGGGCCGCGATCGCGGCTACCCCGATGTTGATCGACTTAAAGCAGCGTTTAACAAAGCCACCAGGGAATGCAAGAAGGCTTACATCAGAGCGGATGCCCAGCGCATTGCGAGGCTTGGTCAAGAACCCGTCGCATACCCTACGGGTAGCCGAAAATTCTGACGATTGGCTAAAGCCGTGCAACTTCTGTAATCCTTCGCTACCATCGCTGAAATATCCTGACGGATCACTTGCCCACCAGCCGCAGGAGAAAGCGAAACTGCTTGTTGATCTCTTCGCGGCTNTCCACGCGAATACGTTGAGAGTATCACTAAAGCGGCCTCACGGAAGCTAGGTGTGTTAAACAGGGTGAGACCGTTCTTCTCGCCCGGGCATCTGTGTCTTCTTTACAAGACCCAGGTTCGCTCGTGCGTGGAGTACTGTTCTCACCTTTGCGATGGTGCCGCACAGTACCTGTTTGACGCTCTTGACCGGTTGCAGCGGCGAGCAATCCGTATTATCGATAGTCCCGAAGCCACCGAGACCCTTGAGCTTCTACAGTTGCGTAGAGATACCGCCTCCTTGGCAGTCCTCTATCGCCTTTACCATGGTGAGTGTTCTAAAGAGCTCTTCCAATTGATCCCCCCTCTCCCTTCCTCTACAGAACAACACGTGCCGGCCTTAGAAGTCACCGCTCTAAAGTGGAAGACATACATTCTCGTACTCATCGCTTCGGTAATTCCTTCCTGTCCCGAGCGGTCAAAACCTGGAACTCACTACCAGCGCACGTGTTTCCTTCCCACTATGATCCCGGGTCCTTTAAGCGGGGCGTGCATCTCACCAGGCCGCCATAGCGTGGGTCACCATGCTGCATTGTTCTATTTCGCATTGAGAATGGTGACCACCACTCTTGGATTCTGCTCATGCTTTCCATCAGGCAGGGCAGTCATTTTGGAAGATTAAATATAAAAGAAAAAAATAAATCAGTTTTCTGCCAGTGGAATTCCGTCAAAATCGGTCTAAGGTTTATTTTTATGTTCAAATACATCCATATAGTTGTGAAGAAAATACGAGAATTTCAAAGGTATGTAGCCACTTCAGGGTGGGCCTCAGTGAAAATAAAACAGAATACCTTATGTTACTTTTTATTGATGTTATCCATGTATTGTAATAAAGACTCACTGTAAAAGTTATAATTTGTGGTAATTTTCATTTAACTGCATCAACATTAAAAAATTGCCAATGGATTTTAATATTGTCAAATATGTGTGTACTATATAAGGACCATTTTACCCACAGCACACTGCCCCATTTTAGTCATGTAGGTGTTTTATAAGATTTGCTGCTGTTTTTGCACATTTCTAAAATCGCAACACAAAAAAACGGGCTGTATGCTCCAATGAGCAGGCCCTCATTATAAATATTTAGTCGTCCCCACGTTCATCGTCACGGCGCCTGTTGCGCGTGCGCCTGTTCCAGCCCTCACGCGGCCTCTCACGTTGTCGTCCCTCACCACGCTGTTGTCCTCCGCGTTGGAAGAACGATCCCTGCTTCTCGAATATGCGTTCATTTGAATCGACTAGGTTCCCGACCTGCACAAAAACATTCGTTAATAATCTTGAAAGAAAAGGTTGGTCTTTTGCAACTCTTAGTTATTTTATGAAGTATTTCAATTGTTTTTAGATTAAGAGCATGTATATTGTTGAAACTAACTGAACTGCTCAATTTAGTCTATATCTCTTAAAAGGTTTTACTTTCAATGCTTGTTTCTGCATAATTTTTCGTTAATTTTCGGCTGCTATTGGTCGTAGCATAATGATATTCTATAGATATATGATATCCTATAAACCGCCTCAATTATGGGCTATCCAAAACTAAAGATTTTTTAAAATTCGAACTAATAGTTCTCGCGACTATTGCATTAAGCTAAACCAACTTTCAGCTTCATAGTGTTCATATACATTTATACTATTGCCCTATAATTTCTTTTAGGAAAAAGTATAATAATTATTACCTTGTCAGCAAGCTGAAGTGCCAAAGCCTGCATCCTAGTTGGTTCAGAACGATGAAGAATTGCACATTCACTAGGATCGTCGAGTGATGCTAGTAATTCTTCGTTAATGATCATCTTGGAGACAAGTGAGTGAACGCGTTGACGAGGCATATCGAACATATCTGCGAGAGAACGCAACGACAAAGAAGCATACACATGAGCATACGTGAAAAGATAGGTACGCAGTGACTCTTCGCGGATTAGTCTGCCGAGCATTGCCCGTACATTGTCTGCACCCGGCATCAGATTCCACACCTGTAATTAATTAAAAGTTATGTAGTATGAGTAGTGAGTGTTGTGAGTTCAATCTCTACATGGAAATCACTTTGTCTGATTCATCACATATTTTGTTCAGAGTCTGGGTGTTCTTTGTATCCGTTTGTAAAATGTCTGCGAGGTGCGATGAATTGTCTTAGGGACCATGTTATGATGAAATGGTAAGTAAAACAGTAATGCAAATCTTACCTTGGCATTCATCTTCTCATTAACAATAAAGTTAAGACAAGCGCGCCAGTCTCCACGTCTCATAGCTCGCGCGGCCGCAACTGCGTGCTCACGCATGGACTCCGGCGGTCCCACCAGCGCTTGTCGTTCACTAGCTCGTAAGTTCTGGTAGAACGTCTTACTGATCATTCGACGGCGAGCATCGAATTCGTGAGCGGCCATGTAAGGTATCTCAATTAACATAGCAGACACCAAATACACGCACTCTAGTAGTTCTAAATTGATATGCATGTGGAATGGCATTTGACGCTGCTTCTCGATCTTCTCTTGCTCCTTTGAACGTTCGTGTTGACGCTGAGGCAGCAGGCCTTGAGCCAGCAACTCTTTAGGTTTTCCGGTCATCATTAATTCAGCCAGACAGCCGTGAGCTTCCTTCACATTGCCACGACGGAATGCGCACACGCCTAAACCGGCCATTATACGATTGTAGAGAATTTGAGTGCTAGGATCAGAGTGCTGAACGTTTTCCTGTAAATGAGACATCAGCAGAAGATCCCGAGCTTGGAACCAGTTATCGTGAAGCGCATGGTGGTAGATATGGCAAAGAATTGCACGAGTTCTTAGACGGTCAGTCTCGTCGTGAACATAAATGTATTTGCATAGGCGTTCCATCTTCTTGATGGTGCTTTCCTCACCTGGAGGCAAGTCCTTTTCGATCTTGTAATAAAGATGGTCAATCTTACGCAGATAAGCACGGCAGATTTCTTGAGGAGTACCATCACGTTCCACCACCTGACATACCCGATCGATCAATGCGGAAACACGTACTTCGTCTCTTAATTTTTCTACATATTCATTAGAGTGTGGATCACATTCTTTTAACAATTTAGTGAACTCATCATCGAGTCGTTCAAGGGCGGTGAGCAAACAACCGCGTACTCGGAAAGGTGGTGTTACGAGCTGTTCTTGTTCTTCAGTGAAGTTTTCACTGAGAACCATATCTTCATGCCCTAAAAGTAAAGTAACCATCTGATCCACATTTTCAACGAGCCTCGACCAGTACTCTGGTTTCATAGCATCAGACACTTTAGGATTGTAATCAAAGAGGGCTGCGACTGTAGCAGCACGGAGTTTAAGTTGCAGCGCATCTCCTAAATTATGCTGTGCAGCGACAGTACGCAACTCATGAAGTAGTTCTAGTTGAGCGCGACGGTCGGTACGTTTGCGTCCACGAGCTGCGCTAATTTCTCCTAATTTCTTTACCACCAAAGCTGCATCAATGTCACTGTCCTGAAATGATAAGGAATCATGAAATACACTAATATTATGATATTGTTTGTCTTGAGCAACTGAATATACATGTTATTTTAGGATACATACCTTAGCAAACATCTTAGGCTTATCAGAAATAGCAGCGCCTTTTCCTCCTTTAACTGTCTCCCATTCACCACCATCGTCAGCCTGGTCTTTCTTTGAGATCTTAACAGTTCTATCACGCCTGATCTTGGTTTTGCGCCTGTCCTTTTCTTCATCATCTTCTCTCTCAGTATTTCTCTTTAAGAAACGCTCCCTTATGGTAGTAGCTCCTCGCGTTTCGTCATCGGAACTCTCGCTAGAGTCGGATGAACTGGAACCCCAATCCATGGAATCAGAAGATTCGTCATCTTGGGGAGGTGGACGGCGAGGCGGTTCTGGTGAGCGACGAGCGCGTGGTTTCTCTTTGACTTTCTCCTCATCATCATCTGATTCATCCGAAGATGAAGAATCTAAACAAAATTATTTTTGAGTCAATTAGTAAAATATATTCACATTAACTTTAATAAGTAAATCATCTACAACATCATCGACAACTAACGCTACTTAATTTGAAACAAAGCAGATCTTGTGCTACAACATCTAGATTACCTGATAGAATAATTATTAAGTAACGTTCAACATGTAAAATGTGTGATACCTTTGTGTTCTTCATCATCATCTGGCAAATCGGGATCTTCACGGAACTTAGCAACTTCAGCATCAAAGTCTTTAGTGTACTTTCTTAACTTTTGCCGCAACGATGTCAATGCTTTACTGCTGCCTTTTGACAGAGTCCTTCTGCTGTCACGATCGGCCCAAGCAGAAGATACCCAGTCTTCTAATTCAACGAGGGCCCTCACAAAGAATCTTGGCGCTACACCATTTTCTTCCTTAGCTACAACGGGTGCGGCCCGAGTATAGGCTTTTTGGAGTTCCTCAAAAGATGCAAGAGCAGAAGAGAAGTCTTTAATCTTGCGATGGTTGCGTAGGTTATGGATGATGCCTTCCATTTCCTCATAACGCTTCTCTTTCGTAGATCGCACGACACGTTTCGTTTCCTCTTCATCATCGCTAAACTGTTGAAAGAAAAATGTTCATGTATTTATATTATCCTGTAGTACTTACTGGCTTTGGCCCGCGTGTATATCCCGGTAGAAAGGAGTTTATGCGTTATTCCAATTTAAGTATCTTTATATAAATAGTGAGTAAATTCCTAAACGGATGCACCATTTTAATGATTTTTTCGTGTCTATTACTGAGGGTTCGAGAATGGTTTCGAATAAAAATAAAAAAGAAATTGATTCGACTCATGGCGTGGTAAAGTTTCATATTAATCCGTTCAATAATTTTTGCTTGAAAGAATAATAAACAAACTCTCGCATTTAAAGTAGGATGGATATTGAAGTGTTGGAAGTGTTGGTGTGATGGATATTGTATTGTGTGTGAAATTTCAAATTAACAGCCTTTCACTAAATGCAAATTCGAAAGTAACTCTGTTTGTCACACTTTCATAGCTAAATTGCTGCACCAATCTCAATTAAATTTGGCAAAGAAATGCGTTGATTCTTGGGAAAAGACATATGCTTCTCTTCACCCCGGGAACCGTAACACATGCGGGCGGACCCGCGGGCCAAAGCTACGTTACGCTAAGGCAATGTTTTTTTTTATGTATTTTTAATATTTGGAATTCATTCATCAACAAAACATAATGTTAAAGCTACGTTACGCTGAGGCAATGTTTTTTTTTTGTATTTTTAATATTTGGAATTCATTCATCAACAAAACATAATGTCCCACTGCTGGGCTCGGGTCTTATCTCACGCTGGCCGAGTGCGGAACTGGCAAGACAACGTTGTGGCTACATAATCTTGGCGTTGGATGTTTTTAAGCCGCCCCAATGCCTCCAACTAAGCTTTACCACTGTTATCCTATGATAACAACCGGGACCAACTGCTTAACGTGACCTTCGAATCACGGAGACGCTCATTGTATCGTACCAATAGTGATCTCCCATCCAGGTAATGACCGCGCCGTGGTTGCTTACCCTCGGTGATTGTTTCTAATTACCGAGTGTAAGTGGGCTATGAGCGCCACCAGATTTCTTAATTTATACAAAATTTATAAATTCACGATATTTAAGAATTCGAAATCGTGAATCGGAAAATGTCTAATTTGAAGATTTGGATAAAGAAACTTATGTAATAGACCAGTAATAAACTAAATTTAATAAGAATGGTCTTATATATGCATTTCACCATTTATTATTTAATAACAATTTATTTTGTTCAAATAAGTCATTTTAATTGGAAGGGATGTTACTAATATTTGTAGGTCATTATACTCATTGCAAATACAGACAATACAACAATGCCTCATGGTGACAGTAAGGCAGCCCTATTAAGGTATTTTTCAATTACACATTATAAAACGTCTGTAAAAACTATCAAACTAAGAATAACATTATAAACTATATAATTGCAACATTAAAATTATGATGCAAGAACTAAGGTCATACAAGATTATAGTTATAGATTATTTTCATATGTATAAAAAAATACCATCAGAAAGACAAGTACATTTAGTATTTACAACATATAATATGAAGCATTAACTGAAAACTGATATAAGGGACTTGAAACTCATGTACAATACTGGGCAAGAAATAATACACATCAACCTGAAAGAGACATTCGGCCTTGTACACTCTGTAGACGCATGACATGTGTTATCTCTTGTAAGTCGTTCGACAAATGTGGTGGAGTTACGGTCTCTTAGTATTTTCTTTGTGTGAAACAGACAACCCTCTACAAAGCTGAAATTAGCCAAATGTCGCTATTAAGACGTCGATGTGCATTATTTCTTGCCCAGTACTGTATTTCGCATGGATGTTTCTGGTATTAACCATTGCAATATTAACTTTTACTTTAGAGAATTTTGAAGATATTTTTATAATCCCTGCAAATTGCTATTTTTAATATAATCTAAGCAAATGAATAAATTTTAAGTGTCTGTTTGTAATTTCAAAGTAACAGCATTTTACTAAATACAATTGAAAGTATATACAGTACTTATAAAAAAAAGTTCCAGCTAATCTCTAGAATGAGTAGACGATTTTGAAAGGAGTTTCATTATCAGAAAACTGATGATATAAGGGGTAACTAAGGCTGCTATGCTACTGTATTTTATTCAAATGATATAACATTGGGCTCAGTTAGACAATTAATATGAATAACTCTAGGCAAATGTAATAAACAATAAATTACTTGCTTATTTATTTATTACTTTTATTATATTTTATCAGTTATCGAATTTAACGACCAACCCTAATACATTTACAGTTACTCCACCTCAAGCTATAAAAAAACTATCAAATTTCTAAATTAAAGAGAGAGTTACATTTTTCTAAGCGCAATATATACATTTAATGTAAATATCGCTAAACAATATTTGATACGCTATAAGAATTCCACTGGCGACTAAATTTCTAACTTTAACTACTTATACTTACATAAACACCATGATTTTATATAGAAGTAACAAATATGGAACTAGTATAGTAATAAAAAGTTGATTATTGTTCATTAGATATTATGTTGAGCTTACCGTGTACACAGGCGCTGGGGCGCGTACAATTGGCTCATCTTCGCTGGAGCTTTCAGACTCGGAGTCTGTACCTGTGGCGAAAAACCTACTCATATTTGCTTCGTACTCCTTCTTTACCTAAATCAGAAATAAACGTCACTATTACATAAATAATTTCATATATGAAATTTAGATACATATTGTAGGTGTTGTCCAGATCCTAGAGGTTAGAACTTTCACATTACTTCTTTAAATTATTACTAAGTACAACAAACCTTCTATGGATATCTACAACAGTTTTTTTAGTTTTGATTGTGTCAAATTCTGCTGAAATCATGAAATTGTCTTGAAATTATTACCAAACTGATAATACTCCAGCTTGACCACGACGCACTTCAAACGTCAAAGGCAAAGTCTTGAATTGAAAGCCCGTAGCCATAGATTATAATGTATAGCCGTCGTTTACATGTACCACAGAACAGACAGAGACAATAGAGTCGTGAAAAAAGTATCGACACTTTTGTTCTCGGTACTTTTAGTCAATGAGTTCTTTAATACAGATATCGCATCGATTAAGAAATCAAGTTTGCAGTCTAAGGGAAGTTCCGATCCTTCAAAATAAAAAAAAGGTCGTCATTAGACCTCGGTAAGAAAAGTACTAAATTCTATTACATAAATAAATTGAATGGGTTTGAATAATTGCATGATTTGCAGGGCTGCAAACCTTGCGATCAGTTTAATTTAGTAAAATTATAGATTTTTTTTATATTATCGTCTATTTCTGACTTTGACTTGACTCAACTGGGGGCCCTTGGAAGCAACGGGGCCCTGGGCTGAAACCCTAAAAGCCATAGATAGAGTCTGTTTTACTGGATTTACTGTTTTTTTATTTTGTATTTACAGTTTTCTACAGTTTTTTCAAGAAAATCTACAGTTTTGCTCTGTTCTAGGGTTGGCAGCACTGTTTGTCACTGTCGTCTTCTGTCATGTTCCCTCTATTAGCGATGAGACGTACTTGCAAATTTAAATACCAGGGCTTCTAAGTACGAGTATGGAAAAATACCAGGGTCAAAAACTAGGTTTTAAAAATACTTGAAAGTATTTATTAGTATCAAAGATTTTTAAGTATTTATATATTATATGAATAACGAGTTGGGTTCCTTTCCCGGACGTTTTTGACACTGCAGATTTGTACGATACTTTACACATCTTGCATTCGGCTTTGTTTTCTCCTTTGACCGCAAAATTATACCACGCTATACTTTTTGGAAGTTAACTATTCAAAAAAATAGGTCACATTCAGTAGGTTACGCAATTAGTTCTCAATAACTACTGAAGTGACAAAAAAATTAAGCGAAACTTTTACTTTTTGAAATATAAATAAAACTCTTATTGCTTTCAATTTTTTAAGAAAATACTTGCAATTATGTCTCTTTTGGCTATACATATAAGGGTGAATGGTGAGTAACAATCAGAAAATTATTATATGAATGCTCCTTATTTTATTTCAGTTATGTTAGCTTATTCCAAGTGTTAACAAGTTCCAGAAGCGATCGGATTGCATATGCATTTAATTTTTGGTTAAAGCATTCGGCTTTCATCGGAAAAAATCGGGTGTAGCAACACGCCGAGCCCCGAACGTCCAGCACTGGTGTTTAAACTTAAAATTTGAAAAAACTTGCATAGAAATTCAACTTGTAAAGTATGATAAATAAGGAGCAAAATCATATAGATAAAAAAATACTTTGAAGTTCAAAGTATTTTTATTCGACTGCCTCTGTGGCACAGTGGTAGCGATTGCGACTGCTGTGCAAGAGGTCTCGGGTTCGATTCCTGATTCGGAACGAATGTTTGTATGATCTGCAAATATTTGTTTCGGAGTTTGGGTGTATTCTATGTTTAATGTGTATTTTTTTACAAAAAAAAGTATATAAGTTTTAATATCAGCTGTCTAGTACCCATAATACAAGCTCTGTTTAGTTTGGGACTAGATGGCGTTGTGTGTTAAAATGTCTGAACATATTTCTTATTTTATTATTTATTCAGAAACCCGATTGTGTTTTGTGTTTTTTTACAGTTACAATTACATTTTTGTAATTGAGTTATGTGATTGTGTGGCAGTAGTTTAAGTTTTTTAGCATCCGACTTCAGCACATGTACTTTCATATACTTGCAAGTATTTTCTTGTCATACCAGAGCGCCGAACTTCGAAGTAAAACATGGTAGCGTAAATACGTCTTATCTCTTTCAAATTTGAAAATGTTTGCATAGGAATTTGACCTGTAAACTTTGGCTAATAAGGAACAAAATCCTATAGATAAAATAATACTTGAAGTTCAAATTATTTTTTATTCAAAATTCAATAGTATTTTTTAATCCTATTGGGATATGAATTGTTTTTCTATGCAGTAGTTCAAGTTTTTTAGCATCCGATTTCAGCACATATACTCTCATATACTTGCAAGTATTTTTTGCTCGTACCAGGGCGCCGTACTTTGAAGTAAAAACCTGGTCTTAAAAAACCTGGTAGCTTAAATACGTCTCATCTTTACCCTCTATAAGTAAAAGTGGTCATGTTACAAGTCTGTTTTATGGTTTTGCAATTAATATTTTCAGAAATATTTGCAAAATAATTTATATCCAATGGAGTTCACCAATCTAATTTTGCCAATAACAAAGAACATATGTCGTACTTGTCTTATAGAATCAGATACATCAATGTTTATGAATATACAAGATTTGATAGAACATGAGGTGAACAAAGTTAAATTGATTGATATTTTGGTTTTTTTAAATTGTCTTGAGAACAACGATGAAGAGAACTGGCCCCAGGGAATATGTGCCTCGTGCGTGTCTACGGCTTTACTTGCGTATAATTTTAAATTAGACTGTCTTAAAGCAAACAGTACTTTATCACAAATTCTTATGATTCAGTCATCTACAAATCTGCAGAGAACTGAAATTGATTCAATTGACATAAATGTCGTATATCAAGACCACGAGTATGATGTACCGTTATTTAGTAATCAGCCAACGTTAGATTTCAATACCACACTGTCCACTAATAAAGAATTGACTCCACTGCCACCTGTAACTGAGATAACTTCTTCAGAACAGCCAGCTAGAACTGAAAGTGAGAAAAGGTTTTCCTGTACCATATGTACAAAATCTTTTACCAGACTTTACGGTTTAAGATACCATATGAATAAGCATACAAATGTAAAGAAATATCTCTGTTCCACATGTGGTAAAACCTTCTATACATCAGGAGGCTTGAACCAACATTTACGATCACACCGAGATGTGGCACAATTCAAGTGTGGTTTCTGCAATAAAACTTACAAATCTAGACAGTCACTTAAGGAACATTTTCGTGTGGCTCATTCCAGTAATCGAAAGTTATACGTTTGTGTCACTTGTGGCAAGCGTTTTACTGCTCGATCAACTTTATTGATGCATCATAAGACCCATAGTGGAGAGAAACCGTTTGCATGTCCTAATTGTCCGAAGAGGTTTACAAGAGCTGTATATTTGAGGGCACATAGCTTGACTCACTCTGGTCTGGAGAAGCCAAAGCCATTTTCCTGTACTCACAATGGTTGTGATCGTAGGTTTTCAATGAAACATTCCTTATCGGTACATATTGCACACGCCCATGTCGCGGAGAGGCCCCATCAGTGTGATATTTGTTTCAAGGGCTTTGCTACTCAGTTTGGTTTAAAGACACATAGAGAAACCCATGAGAAAAAGGAGGTATGTTGCGAGATATGCAATAAGAAGCTATCAAACAAGAGGGTATTAGAGAAACACATGAAATCTCATGATGTGGATGCTAATGACATGATATTGGAAACTGTAGTTGATAATGTTTTCTTTGACCAGGTTTATTAGAGCATTCTTAAGAGATTTTACTACCGAATTGTAGTGTAGTAACATCTGCCAACTCTATTTGTATGTGGACTGTGTGTGCTTCTGTATGAGGACTATTAGTTTTGAACCTCTAGACATTATCAAACCATTTTTTCCTTGAATAAAAAATGTTAGAATAAAGTTGTTTCACTTCGAGCTCTGCTTCATTAGTGTGTTATGTCCTTTTTCATATATTTAAACTAGGTGCGTCCCACAGTACTTACCTAGTATTATTCCATTGGCATGGATTTATTTGGCAGAACCCTATTTTTTCGAAAATAGAAGTAGCCCAAGTTACTCCTTATAACATCGGCCATTTACCAGTAAAAGTCCTGTCAAAATCGGTATAGCCATTCCAGAGTTTCTTCATCCTAGCCTTCGGGCACTGACTTTCCTATAACTAATATTGCCATAGATGGCCATGACAATGGGACAAACGGCTTAACGTGCTCAGTAAAAAAAACCTAACAACACTTTCGCCCCGACCCAGGCATCGTACCAGAGACCCCTTGTACCTATTTAGTGAAAAGCACATAGCGTTGCATCGTCCCACGCGACGTTACAACGAAATGATCGACGAAAGACGTGTCGGGGAAATGTTAGATGATGGATAGTGTTCCACTGCTAGTGGGCTTTTATTGTTTCTACGTCTATTTCGTTGGTGTTTAACATACCTACGCAACAAGACAGAGCTCATAAAGGACATGTTTTTATCTGTTTGTATGTAGTCGAGGTTATCTTAATTACTATTTCTTGTAGTAACGCTAAACCTATTTTATGCCATGAGTCATATGAGATGTAGCTATTTTTGTTTCTAGGTACCCACTCACTTTCCTGCAGCTGCAGTTTCGGTAAACACTTGCAGTCAACGGTTCTAGTAGAGGTGGTTTTTGGAAACTCAACTTGAGTTGCAAATGTGTATATGTATGTAATATTAGTGACCACGCATGTTACCATCAAGAGCGTCTGCTTATCTGCTTGTTTGCCCTATTAAAATTTTTTTTTTTTGCAAAAATAGCATTTTTCCTCAATGGAATAGCATAGCATATTAGTGCTTAGTGTTTATTTAAATCAGGATGGCAGTATCGAGGCATATTGATAACGAGGAAAAAATGAGTCATAGGATTTTCTGTAAAAATTTTAATCATACATAAAGTCGCGCCTGTTTCCCAGTGGGGTTTGCAGCGACAATTAATCTGTACTTACCACCTTTCTGGTCCTGACACTTCTTTTATGTTTCGTCCACATTCATATTTGTTCTTCAGAACATTAAAAATTTGGACGGTAAACGACCTTTGCCGACGTTTACACACACATTAATACAAAATTCCTTTCGTGAGTGTTCTATCATCCATCTAATGTGGCCATTAATGTGGTGTACAAATAAAGTAAATGGATGTGTCTGTTTATAATTTCAAATTAACAGCTCTTTACTAAATGTTTAAATATAATCAATATCCTGTGTCACAAACGACTTTGCTAACATAGATGAGACACAAAGAATGCCCAGACTCAAAACAACAATTTGTGGATCACACAAAGTATTGTCGCAAGTGGAGTTAATTTGAATCCACGACACCAAGAGCAGTAGACCACCACTAGGCCCACTGTCATCAAAAAATTTATCTTTTATATATTAGTTCCAGCTAATACCCTGAATGACTAGATCCCGTTTTGACGGAACTTTCGGGACGGGAAGGCAATATCCGATTATAAAGCAACAAAACCCGCAGGCTGCTGCTAGTCATATAATAATAAAAATCAATTTTTCTTAACATATTTTATTATACTTTCATACTTATTAACTTTTTTTTACAAGCAATGGATTTGGTGATTAATTAACTAGTTTGGCTACACATATTTCGTTAATTGATACACAAATATGGGTGTATACTAATGGTCTGATAAGACCTCATTACTGTGCTCTATAAGCATTTCAGCAGTTATTGTAAATAATCTACTTATTATAAAAAATTACATCACCATAAAAAATCTAGCAAATTATTATATGTTTATAAAAATAAAAGCATAACAATATTGCTACATACAACATTTTGGAACACTAATAACACAGTGAACAGTTGCACAAACACTCCAAAAAAAAGGTCTATATACTGCACACATATGTAACAACTAATCTTTAAAATACGAAACAATGGAAATAAAATAAACAATCCTTTAATATATTTCTCTATTTTATAATATACTGCAATAGAATTTTCATCAAAACAATTCCCTTTAGCTTTTTGTCTTGACACTATGCAGGTTACATGTTTTCAAAATTGGAATCTTTTTTTTATATTTCATGCTATTGCCTCATTTGTGTTTCTAAACAATATGTAATCAAATTAAAAAAAAAGTAACCATTTGCAAAACAAATACTTTTTATAAAATAATCTTTTTATAAGCAGCATGACCAATATAATTCATTTACTATAATAGCAAAGATATGAAACAAATGTCATTTTAAAAACATTGTAAATAACCAGGTGGAGTGATGATCTGCTTAAGAAAAGCTGGCAGGAGCTGGATGCGAGAAGCTGAAAATCAAACCAAGTGGCGTGGTATTGGAGAGGCCTAAGTCCAGCAGTGGACTGCGATAGGCTGATGATGATGTAAATAATGAGTAAATTTTTATTTCCAATGGAGGTTGCTCAGTACTTAAGAGCTTCCACAATAATAGAGTACTAAGATTCATAATACAATAAAAAATAAAAGACAAATTTATGTGACCACCTACAAAATAATATAATTATTTAAAACATTACCAAGCAGATACATACTACATAGATATTTATTTCCATGTTGATAATTTAAACCTAAGCTTATAGTGATGCCCATAACTAAATTGTATAAAAAAAAAATTAGTTCTAATTATCTGACCAATTCAGTGCTGTAGAAATGTTGGGGATGTTATAACTAATTATTATAGGACCTAATTATAACAAACCCTGAGCCATTAATTGTTTATAAAGAAGTTTAACTTATTTCAAGTAACAATATAAAGTTTGAATACCAAAGGAATACAACTGACACTACTTGCCAAGTATTTTATTCATTTGCTTGTTTTGTTTTCCAATCTTAATGTCAGCTACTTCAACCTTATCTTGTATTGTATCTATTAAGTCATTTTGTTGTTCAATTTCCTCACCCAAAGCAATACCGAGACCTTTGAGTCTTGTTATGTGTTTAACCATTTCATCAAGATTAGCATCCAAAAGTTCATTAACTCGCTGGCTGTCTGTTACCGGTGCCTTTTGTTGGACGTCTAAGTCATAGAGACGAGTTGTTGGGTGTGATTTAAAGTGATCTTCACTAGCTTTATCACACATGTTATCTATTGTCTCATTCAGCCTGCTACCGCTTGGTCCTGCACTTTGACTCGCTGAAGACTGACTTCTTGGTGGAGTTTGATCAGATTTACCAGATATATAGTTCTTCAGACCATAAAAAACAGACTTTATACCATTTAAATGCTTTTGACTATAATTTAAATTAGTGTTTATTTCTTCAAGACGCTTGTTTGTATTTTGAAGTACTTCCCGCTGGCGAACGAGCTCCTCAGCGGTGGCGATACCGATTGTCTCCGATTCTCGCAATAATCCTATGCTGCGAGCAGAAGAGTCTAAAGTTCTTTGTTCGATTTCTTTTTGCCTTTGCAACATAGCTTGACGTTGCTGTTCCAGTGCACTTAAATGGCTATTACTGCCGTACGCGCTTGTTACAGGCTTAGCAGGTTGGTGTGGCAGTCTGTCCCTGAAGCTATTAACAAATTTATCATCGTCCACATCCTCATCCTCGAACAATTGATTGTGATTAACATAAGGCGATCCAGACATTTTTCTAAGTTTCTTGTTATACTAACAGGATGAATTGTATAGATTTTGTCACGAATCACATAAGAAGGTACATTAGAACGTTATATACGAGAGAAATTACTGTTAGATATGAGAACAATAACCTTGGGTATTTACGCGACAACAAATGAAAAAATAACATGACAAGCTAATGTTGTCACTTGAAGATTAATGTTATCAGACAAAAAAAGGTAAATATGAGCCCTCGTTACAACATACAGCAATACATATTTTCCTTGTAAATATAGATGAAGGTTCACAATTTTTTGTATATTTACAATTTTAAGTGTTTTTTGAATATTTTTTATATATTGTTATTTATTATTTTATTCTATACCACTAAGATTGGAAGCGTCATGGACTTATTTTGAACACCGTAATACATAAAAAAAGCAGGTGAGCAGAGCTCTGCCCACAGAATACACATCTCATAACGGAGGCTGTGCCACACCACGGGCCACAGGAGTATAATATTTCATTCGGAGATCGTTTTTTGTTTTTGCGAAAGACGGTCCCCATTTTATGTCATCCACATTTTTTTATATTTTTTATCATTAATTCCATACCGACGAAGACTTGAAGAATCGAAGACTTAGAATTGAAGACTTGAAATACTTGACATTGGCAGAAATAGCTGATCCGGCTGATTGCCATATCATCAAAAGAAGAAGAATATATCATTCGGTCCCCATTTCATGTCATCCACATTTTTTATATTTTTTATCATTAATTCCATCACGACGAAGACTTGAAGACTCGAAGACTTAGAATTGAAGACTTGAAATACTTGACATTGGCAGAAATAGCTGATCCGGCTGATTGCCATTCATCAAAAGAAGAAGAATATATCATTCATT
Source organism: Hyphantria cunea (assembly GCA_003709505.1). Lineage (NCBI taxonomy): Eukaryota > Metazoa > Arthropoda > Insecta > Lepidoptera > Erebidae > Hyphantria > Hyphantria cunea. The sequence continues at coordinate 340,907 of PKRV01002418.1, forward strand.
CATGTGAATGAAAAAACACAAACCATTCGACGTGCAAAACTAACTGTCGTATGTAAATGTTATTTTGCTGTCAATCACTGGGAAAAATCGTGATAGTTTATTTAATTTCCTTTCCAGCATTTCTTTTGTAAAACAACGTTTTTGATGGGTTTGCACTACCGGCCTTCAAGATGATGGCTAGTAAAGGTAAACAAGTCAAATTTGTACGTAACATTCTTCGGTGTTTAGGAAAAACATTAACAACAACTTACAAATATAATCATTTTCAGCAATGCCAGAAAATGAAGAACAGCACAGAATAAGATTTCAAGTAGAACTTGAATTTGTTCAATGTTTAGCTAATCCTAATTATATCCATTGTGAGTATAAAGTGTTTCACGACTATTCAACTTTTTAATAACCAAAAACCCCTTTGTAACTAATTTATTACTAAATTAATAATTTTACATTATGGCTTTATATTATTATTTATTCTCTTTTTCAAGCAGTATTCGATAAAACTGAACTGAAAATTTAGCCGAAAATTAACCCTCTCCTGAGAGGAGACCCGAGCCCAGCAGTTACAGGGACATTATGGGTTGTTGATGTAAACCGAAAATTTTAATTAAAATTAGATCTCTGCATAAAATTGATAATGAAAGTTGCCCTTATCATCGTCATATTTCATACATTTTTTTCAGTTTTGGCTCAACGCGGATATTTAAAAGAACAAACATTTATCAACTACATACGCTACCTACAGTATTGGCGGGAGCCTGAGTATGCTCGCTATCTTAAGTACCCCATGTGTCTTCACTTCTTGGAGTTGTTACAACACGAAGCATTTAGAAGAGAATGTGTTTCAGCACAGGTATGTTAACAAGCACTCATTCTGAATATGTCTGTTAAAAATGTGACCTTGTTCATTATGGTGTAACTGCTCACAGCTTTGATCAAATTGTTTTTTTCACTGAATAAGTTGAACAGTATGTTGTCTATAGGAAATATTCTATGGGTAAATGGTAGCTCATAGTATCAAATGGAGAATTCAGGGTGTGAAAACATACAGATTATTTATGACAGAGTCAAAATAATAAATAAATGAATTTGTCTGTAAAGACAGTTGGTTTTCTCTTTTTAATTCTGAAAATAAACTATTCTACATTGAGAGGAATCAGAACACAATAAGAAGAATGCCTGGAATGAAAGAGAATGCCTTGGGCATTAAGTCCACCATTGTACAAAAGTGCATAAAGTTTAAAATAAAATACACTTAAATTTTTTCAACCTTTTTGAGTTGGAGATCCAAAGTATAGTCTAGCTCATATTGTTATGTATTCATTTTATATTGTTTACTGCTTTTGACAACTATGTTTTTTAGATGGTATTCAATGAATATGTGTTGAACAAAAGTATATGAAACTTTGCAGTAATATAACTGATACATCAGAATAACACATAACGACTACTTTTTATCACAATATTCAGTTTATACATGGACAAAACAGCAGTTAAAGCTATAAGAATATATATATCTGAATATATTTTGAGTGAAGAACCATCGGTGTATAATCCTTTTCCTGCTTGCCAGAAAGACACATTAGAAATACCATATGTATTTAATGTTGTTCCAAATGAAATATCTGTCATGTAACAGATTTGATTATTTTTAGGTATGTAAATTCATGGATGATCAAGCAATATTGCTGTGGCAACATTACACGAGACGACGCACACGTACGCTGCAGCCTCCAGACGCGCCTGCCCCCCCTGCTCCACCAGCACCACAACAAGGGCCCCCTCGACAGCAATCGTAGGAAGATCTGACTTCTCTTCAATTAAACAGTAATTAGCCACCACATTTGGGCAGAGATGACAGAACCCTTCAAAGAAAGGAATATACAGGAACCCTCCTGTATAAAACTTGGAAAATAAACTAAGTCATTTATAGTGTAAATTTGTTAGATAGCCCATAACCAAACTGTGACACAAAATAGACAAAACAATTTGAACATATACAAATTAATTTCTACTACAATTACTTTTCTAAAAAGTTTAACCATTTAATTGCTTTATTGAAAGTGGCTCATCTCATACCAAATTCTTACTCAACCAAAGAAATTGTAATGATGAAATATCAAATGATCTTCAAGATTCAAGTTTTGTTGAGGATAAAGGAGGTTGTGTCAGTGAGATCTCATTCTATTGGGGTGCATCTAAGTTATGACGTAAACGAAATTTGTGTTGTATTTGATGGAGTAAGATTTTGAAAGGTAGATAAGAAGGATAAAAATATTGTGGTATTATACCTAAAAACGAAAATCGATTAGTGAGATTTTCATAAATGAAAATTTTTTACTTCTGTAAAAAATAAATAAAGAAAAAAATTTAAAATATTTAAATGTGGAATTACTTTTATCCTGAATAGTTAGTTATATTTGCTTTATGTTACATGACCCTAGTGGCTATGAAAATTTCAAGTAATTTACTGTTTTTTAATTCCTCAATTTGTATTTTATGGCCAATGACAACTTTAAAATAAAGTCACTTCCGATGTCTGTTCGTTTATATATTACTCAACGGATTTCAATGCAGTTTTTAGCAATCGATAGTTAAGGAGAAAGGTTTAAATGTGTAAAGCTTATCATAGTAGAGGAAATCCGAGTTTCAAACATTTCTATGCGACGTTGGGCCGTGTCTCTAGTAAATTATATACTTTCCCGCATCTTATTATGATAAAAAAATATAATTTTGTAAAACTTGGTAGGTGTTAAACCAACATGTTAAAAAAACTTCAAGAAGGTCATATGGTTTATTTCAATATACTTACACAAAATTCAATCTAAACCTATTTACTGTTATGTATTTAAACATTATGCTACTTGTTTTTAAGAGTTACGATAGTATATATAGTAAGTAATATTACGTAGTGCAATTCACGTGCCTAAAATTTTAGGGTTTCCTACCTCAGAAGGACAAAAAAGAACACTTACAGGATCACTTTGTTGTCTGTCTGTCAAGACCCTTTTTCCCGTGAACTCGGAATCTTGAAATTTTGTGCGTTTCAGAGAGGACACTAGAGTTAATGAAGGAAAGACGTAAGAACCCGCCAGTCACTTCATCGGCAAAGCGGACTCTAAACCGAGAGATTAGTAAGCGTGTACGACACGACCTCCGATGCTCCAACACTCTTTTAATTGAAAGAGCAATCGAGCAGAATCGGGGGTCAAAAGTATTTGTGAAATCTCTTGGAAGAAGCCATTTGAGGAAGCTGACCACAGCGGAGAAGTCGTTGCTTCCAAGCTAGCTGTCCTTTCGGAAGTAGAAAGCTTCTATGGCGATTTGTACCCTTCGCATGCATCTCGACCTGATCCCGAAAATGAGGACCCTCGAGCCACATTAACAAGCCACTTCACCGAAGATCTGCCAGAAGTCAGCAATGACGAAATCGAGATGGCTCTTAGACAGCTGAAAAATGGAAAAGCCCCTGGAGAGGATGGCGTTACTACAGAGCCAGGTGTAACCTCGTAAGGAAATCCTTGGACCCCGACGTGACTCGGGCCACCTACGGTTTGTAGATTGCCCCTCCACCCCTCCTGTGTATACATTGCCCTAAGATTCTAAGTTTGCAATTGAACTATCTACTTTGTAATTATCATCACGCCTATATTTGAATGCTACTTCTTGCCATTGCCATTGTGCCGTGCCATTTCTTGCCCAGTTTTTGCCAGCCATCTTGTGCAAATCATTACTTCCCTGGCCTTTGAGTCGGCCTACACTACGTTTGCCGAGACCCTACTCAGGAACTCGTATAGCTACTTTGAATTACTATGTAATTTTGTAATAATTTTTTATTAATCCATTAATGCTAAAGTCATCTCATTAAAATAAGTTTCCGAGTAGATATGTCTACTTTAGTACATATCAAGTTATTCGACGAATGGGAATCTTGCACGCCGCCGGATTGTCATGCACAATGCTCTAAGACTCAGATAGTATATCAGTTCCACTAGGCTCATTATACTAAAACCCAGGCAAAGTCCCAGCAGGCCTCCTGTGTTTGCTGAAATATAAATTTGTGTCTGAAGTCCAAATTGTTTAATTAAACAGTGGTATATGTATGTAATCACTCTGATTTCACCACGAACGGGCTGACTCTACCTTTTCACAGAAGACTAATCAAAAATGACATCATCAGTCGTGTTTCGGTGGTGAGTGCGAGACTGCAAGTCCAGTGATACAGAAGTAATTCAATAGGCCCCTATAGTGTATGTCACCATGCTGTATTGTCTGTGCATTCGCAGTGAGTATGGTGACGGCTACGATTGGATTCTGGATGGATTGGATGGCATAGAGGCGCTCATAGCCCAGTTGCTCTCGGTGATTAAAAACAATCACCGAAGGTATGCAACGACGGCGCGGTCAGCACCTTGATGGGTGACCGCTGGTGGCATGTTACCATGAGCGTCTCCGTGATTCAGAGGTCCCGTTAAGCGGTCGGTTCCGGTTGTTTTCATACGATAACAGTCGTGAAGCTTAGTTAGAGGCCTTCGGGCGGCTTAAAAAATCCAACGGCAAGATGATGTAGCCACAACGTTGTCTTGCTGGTCCCCAACCCGCAGTTAGCCACCGTGGGGAAGTATGGCCTTAACCCTCTCCTGAGAGGAGATCCAAGCCCATCAGTGGGACATTATGGGTTGTTTATGATGATGGATGGCATGTACCTACGATATGTACCTGTATATCAAACTTAACACGCAAAAAATTCCTGGCTTTGCTAGGGTACATCACAGCACTAACGGGTCGGCTCAATCAGGGTAGTACTACCCTCTTACAGAATATCAACTTAAAATGAGCATTCTCAATAAGCCCCCATAGTTCGTTACAATGTTGCATTGTCTTGATTCTCAATGAGTATGGTGACCACTAATATTGAATTCTGCTCATGTTTTCCATCAAGCATAGTAGAATGACTTTGGCAGACACAATGAAAATATTAACTACCTCGGTGGCGCAGTGGTAGCGTACGCGACTGCTGTCCATGAGGTTTCGGGTTATTCGAACCTGGGTCGGACCAAATGTTTGCATGATCTGCAAATATTTGTTACGGAGTTTGGGTGTTTTCTATGCATAATATGTATGTATTTACAAAAAAAAGTATTTATGTATTAATATCAGTTATCTAGTACCCATAATTAAAAGCTCTGCTTAGTTTGGGACTAGATGGCGTTGTGTATTAGATGTCCGAAATATTTATTTATTTATTTATTTAAATTCAAATATTGGGGAACTGCTTTGATGTAAAATACAGAAATGTGGAAAGCTAACGGCTAATCTCCATCAACGGAGAGGCAACGTAAGAAGAAGAATATGTACCTATGCGATATTACTACCGTAGTTTTAAATAGAATAGCAGAATTGAACCCCCAACGTTATAGGTAAATGTCAAATCTATAATCTCGACTATACTTACATAGAAATTCCGTTAATCCAAATATTTCATCTTTAGTATATCTAACGAAGGAGTTATCTTCGAAGTAGAAATGAATTACAAGCATGTTTTCTCTGAAAATGTAAAAATATGAATATTAATTACATTTAGGTACATTGCAAACCGAAAGCTTAGAATAATTTGCATTTTGTTGCTTAATTATTTTTTACCCGCACTAGTAGGTAATATTCCTGTATCGCGGGTAATTTTACAAATACACATGATACGAACACAAAGAACATGCTAGACTCAGCACAACAATTTGTGCATTACACAGTGTTGTCCCGTGCGGAGTTCAAACCTATAATACTCGTCATAGTAGAAAATGGCGAGGCGACTGTTTAGACTGCTATCCGTGCAGTCAATATTAAGTCAATTATGCTGGCAGTAATCTCTCACAGATATCTATAATATTCAATAAATTCTATTGTGTGAATTAAGAAATTGCAGAAACCCCATTTGTAATCAATGCTTTATGATATATGCCATTGGAGAAGGGTAACTTCCTGTTTTAATATAAGTAATTTGAACGCATTAGGACTTACAACCGTTATACTTTAAATAATGCTTACGTGAAATATTCTAGTGATATATTCCCGAGGCTTTGCGCTATATTAGCTACAAGGGAGTTCTTTAGTGGAGCCCAACTAAAACGTTCCGTGTATGCCAGCTCATTGCAAGCTGGCAAACATTCTCTACATGTTGTATCTTGACCTGCTATCAAAAAATATAATATTTCGTAAGTCATTCAGTAAACTATTTAAAGAAACCAAAGTACAGATGGAATGTTGGAAAAAAACTTCAAATGTAAGTATCTACAATAGGTATGACATTTCATGCTGTCAGATTATACTAAAAATGGCAGGCAGGTACTTAAAGTTTTTGAATAGCCCTAACATGCTAGAAAATAACTTAGTTTAAGTTTTGGTACGATTCAATTTAAAACATACCTGCATTAGGTTGTATTGTTATTGAGGTCCGTAATGCTATTTGTACTCATTATATTGTTTAGAAATCTATACTACGTTATTATGTAATAGTAATATAATTGCCATTAATTTATTTTTATTGTACCTGGTATAATTTTGCTCAAATTAGTGTAGCATTTTGCGTCGGACTTCCCACAGATAGGCGTTGTTTTATTTTCTGTGAAAATTGAAATATAAAACTTAATTCTTTATTCAAATTATTTATATACATTTAAGTCTTTGCAGGGTTAAAAATCAAAGACAGAGTCAGGAACGTAGACCGGAGAACAAGAACAAAACTCACAGACATTCTTACTGGGATAGACGTCCAAAAATGGAGATAGGCTGGACATATGCTACGCCACCCCATTAACAAATGGAGCAAGTAACTTACCCTTTGGCAACCAAGAGACGGCAAAAGGGGTAGAGGTCGTCAAGTCAGGTGATGGAAAGACGACTTGGAGCAGACAGCGGGACCATTGTTTTTTTTTTTTTATATTATAGCTTGCAAAATGACTCTGCCCTGCCTGATGGAAAGCATGAGCAGAATCCAAGAGTGGTGGTCACCATCCTCAATGCGAAAAAGAACAATGCAGCATGGTGACCCACACTATGGCGGCCTGGGGGAAGGGGGATGGTGAGGGTGGGCCTCCGGTATCCTCACTAACTCGATGAAACACAGCGTAAGCGCTGTTTCACACCGGTTTTCTGTGAGGCCGTGGTATCACTCCGGTCGAGCCGGCCCATTCATGCCGAAGCGTGGCTCTCCCACATTCTGGTTGAGAGTAGCAAGGGACAGAGTCCACTGGAAGGGATTGGAGGAGGCCTATGCCAAAAGGCACACCGAACTTAGGGACCTCTTGTAACCCTATGTTTAGGAATAAAAGGCTATTATTATAAGTCTTTGCAGTCCTGACTAAGGATAACGCAGTTGCGTCCTGAGTATCTAGTTTGCTCCCTTAGTCGCTCAGTCGGTTCTTACGACATCCACAGGACAAAACGGGCAAAGAGACACTTCGTATACACAATCCGCTACACCGCTATATGAACATGTATTCCCGACCATACTAAATATGTACTTACTTGGCATATAATAGTAAACACATTTGCATACATTTAACATTGCTCGCGCTTCACATTCCATTTGGCAGTTCTTCAAAGTATACGTTCTGTGTGAAAAACATGAGATAAAGTTTGTGAGTATGTGAAGATGTAGGAGGTAATTTCTGGATGTACTTAATCGATTCTGAAAATTATTTTTCCAATAGAAAGCCACATTATGTGTGATTATCCCGATATCCGACTCACATGCGAGGAGACCCGTTAAAATATATAATTTTAAGTTTTTGCTGTATGTAATACGTGGACAATTTTATCAGTTTTTCTTAAAGATCCAATGTATTCAACAGAACAATCCTATGTTAATTTATAATTCGATATAAAATAAAAAAATAAATATTCGTATATATATTTCGTACCGCCATATTCTTTTTTCTTCAATGTTTCCAAAATTTCCAATAAAACTTGTTTTAGTATTTATGCCTGCTTCAGTTTCTCACTGAAGCAGGCATAAATACTGTGTACAGTAGCGGACAAAGAAAATATGAAACTTCGGTTTTCTTTTAATTTTCTTTTATACAAACTTTTATACAATAGAATTATCCAATTTAGTGTAGTAGATCGAAAGTTATGCACGTATATAGAATTTGATTCGGCGATTCATTTTTATTTATATAGATTTTAATATAACACCTAGAATTACACTTACCTGAAAAATACTAATTCTTTTTCACTTGAAAACAGACAGAGTCTTTTCTTAATATCGATAGTGCGAAGAGATGACTGCGAATCAGTTATTTTTGGTAATATCGAGATACGACCCTCTATGCCTGGCGCATAAATCTCGCCCAGGTTTCTAAGCTTCGGAGTTTCTACCGGATTGTGCATTAAGATCTGCAATACATATTATCAAAAATATTAAACGAAGGCGCAGTGATTATGTTGACCAGCGTTTCTGGTTCTATTTGTAATATTCTCAATTTAAACTTTTAAAATTTTTCAGATGCTTTATTGCGATATGTGAAAGAAAAAAACCTGTTTTAAAGTAACAACTTCTTTATTCGTGTTGAGCACTTTTTGGTTGGGGAAAAACTTATGGGTTTGTGTCACCGAAATGATAATGTTTATTGTTCAAAGTTTACACTTTTATAGTCACTTCATTACAATGAGTATATTTGGGCTGAGGAAGGAATGAGATGTCAGGCAATACCTTGAATCCGGCACTTTTTGTCGATGCACAATAGTATTCGTCTATATTAGCATCCAACACCAAACTAAGGCCATTTTGAGTGCCAACTCCTGTAAATTAAAAAAAAAAACTTAAAAATACACTCGTAATCGTCCAGGATCCAGAAGCGTCTCTAGCGAGTGAAGCGCCCCTGTGCAATCATTACTCTAGCGCCCTTTCAAAAGCGTAGAGCCCTCCAGTAAGCGTGCAGATTCATTAAAAATGCTGTGGTCAGTGCCTATATATTTATTATAGTTATTAACGATGTCATGATGTATACTGGTGTTTCGTAAAGCTGCTAATAATCAAACCTCTTTCACCATGCACATGTTATGGCATTTCATTTCAAATTATTGATCTACCTTTTGGTCTCCACGGAAAACCGTTTGGTGGTGCATCAGCAGGGTATCCATCTTCAGGAGTCCAGTCAACTGATGGCGATGGAAATGTTATATTTAGATCATTTAACGCTCTGCTGTAAATAATATTTAAATTCAGCTATTCATTAAATATTTATTGACAAACATTATGTCTATTAATGAAATTTTGATCACTGTGTTTGAATTTAATTTCGATCTAAAGACTGTTATTATTATACTCTATAACATACTGGTTTTTGCCCGTCGCTCCGCCCGCGTGCATATTAGATAGCGCGGCAAGAACTAGCCCATGTCTTTTCTCAAGACTCAAAGTCAGTCAGAGTTATTTTCGATATTATATTAGTATGAAAGTATAGAAGCATAAACAAATCAATCACGTATACTTAGAATGAATGCTTGTATTAAATATACTGTTGCGCTATTGATTTAAATGAACGGCGCCATCTAGTATCCAGCAGCGCACAACTGTTGAAATGATTTAGTGAATTATTGTTATAAAAATGTTGTCATTAATAAATATTCTGTTATTTTGTCTTGTTGACTACTTTAATTTAATTAATACCCGGCTCGTAACAATACCTATGTTCTATGTTAATTACTAGACATAGAATAAAAAATTACACTCTATATTCTTAATTTGTCACCATATTAATAATTAATAGCTTCAAGTATATAGCTTACGGGTTCCTGAACATTTTGTTTCGATGTACGGCATTGAAGGTACAGCAGAGCCCCTCGTCTGTGAGTTGAGCGTTAAAAAGATCATCACAATTCTCGCTATTTGATGCCCAAATACACTGCGCTATCATTTCCTTACATGGCTGTGTGATCTGTAAACATTCATTTTTGAAGATTTTTGATTTTCTTTCGAATATATCGATACTTAATTATTTGATTTGCCGTGCTATTTAATAATTTTGATAATGAAAAAAAAAACAAACGTCCAACGTCCATTTGCATTTTTAGTATATGTCTTATAGATTATAAAAATAACTTGCCTAGCATCAAATGTTCTACCTTGTAATTATTTTAAAGAACTTTCAAAAAGAAGCAATTTCTGAATTCGGCTTTGCCATTTATGAACAGTTTGGAACGATTATTTTTTCCATTTGTAAGGGTGTATAAACGCAGGTGTACCTGGTCTAAGTCTGTGCTTTCTTGTTAAAATAAATTAATATGTGTTCATTTACTAACATTGATAAGAAATTGTCTGGTGTGGTCCCAGTCGGCGCTGCCAGCGATGTCATCCTCAAATCTCGACGAGTCTTCTCTTGAGCTGCATAAATTTCTAAGTAACTTCCTATCGACAGGTTTTCTGAAATAGTGCCTACATCTATATATTTATGTCATTACCATATCTTTGTACCAATGTTGTTGTAGGTACATTGCGAAGTATTTTAGATGATCTGTTTACGGTTGAGTGTCTGCCACTAACTCTCTTTGAGACTGTTATAAATATTTAAAGCAAAAAGATAAATTGGATTAAAAGGTCCCTTTCTTTTTCTGAATTTATCTGTTAATCTTTTAAACGTTTATTTGGGGCATTTAAACCAGAGTAAGATATATCGCTCGTTTCAAATGAGAAATAGAGCTGAGACTGAACTAGCTTCGTTGGAGACCCATGTCTCGGCATCAATAGGTCAGCTCGACCGGAATTACGGCCTAAAAAATAGGATGTTAAATAATTCGCCGTATATAAACATTTACATAAGGAATATCATACCACACGTGAGTATGCAAAGATATTTCGAATATTTAGTTCATTTCAATTATTTAATCATTTTCGCCGTAATCTGTGCAATGCCGTTGCAAGTTAGGTACTTAGTTTTAGTTAAATTTTAATTTGCAAGCACGACACCCATGGTATGAGTAGAGGTGATACTCCGTATTTCTAAACCGTCACCACACGGACTTGAATGTGTTAGTTTAGTGTTGATGAATAATTGTGTGCTTCGCTTACTTTATTTTAAGGTAACTAGTACGGAAAGAGTCATTCAGTGAAAACTCGTGTTGAAGTATACTTTGTGTTAAGTTTTGTGAAAAACTGCTACAAGTCGGCATTTTTCCAATGTGGTAAAAATATGGGGTAGCAAAATATAAATTCGCAATGAGCACATAAAAATTTATAGAAATACCAATTTTCAAACTTTTCAGTTTACTTTTTGTATTTGCACTAAATGACTGAGTTAATACTCAAAAGTTGAAGAAAAACCTATGTACCTTTATTATACTAACGAAATATATTTTAGGATTTCTTTTATAGAATAGGAGGCAAACGAGCCGAACTATCGCCTGATGATAAGCGATTACCATGGATACCCAGTAACACCAGAGGCGTCACAAGTGCGTTGCCGGCCTTTGGGGATGGGGAGGGGGATAGGAGGAGGCGTTGCGGTATGGGCCTCCGATATCCCCACTCACTCTGTAAAACACAGCGCAATCACTGTTTCACACCGGTTTTCTGTGAGGCCGTGTGGTATTACTCTGGTCGAGCCGGCCCATTTATGCCGAAGCGTGGCTCTCCCACGGTGAATAAGAACAAATATACGAGTTGATAAACTACTCCTTACCCTTCTTCTAAATATCGCCGGGCCACAGACTTTTTAGCTTGGTTCATATTGCAAATCGTTATCGCCGGAAAGGGTAGTTCGTCGAGTTCCATATTCTTTGGGTTGATACTTACTATCATTGGTGACATACGCCATTTCGCGTAAACATTTTGTATAAAGAATCCTGTACATAGCAGTGAACAGATGAAAGCGATTAACCAAAATGTCCTGGAAAGTTTTGAACTATTCATTAGTTCATGCACTTTGCATGCATTTACTTTAAATCTCTACTATTGTCTCTTTATTATATATTAGTACCTCTTTCTATCACCCTAATAACTTTAAAAAAAACTATATTCGATAAGTGTAGCAGTTATTTGTTATACAAGACTGCAAAGATGCTTTTAACCGAGTGCTCAATTTTCATGACCGAGCGATCGAAGGATTCTAAAGATGAATGAAATGAACGAAAACTAATGAACACTAGCGCAGCGAGTGTCAGCACCATGGAGGTAGAAGTAAATAGGTTTAATGATGTTTTGAATTCACAAATTTAGTGCAGACGAAGTTCTAAATTCAATTTTCTTCTCTCTTCGGCTTTTTTACTCAAATATTGAACGGCAAAAATCCTCCTTCCGAGATGGAGGGATCAAAAATTAATTTGTTATGTACCTGCAAGAATAGCAGCTTAAAAGAGTTTACTGAGGTGAAATGATAATGATGATATATTGAAACCAAATAATTAAGAATATCAAGTATTTTTGAGGTAAAAAAATTCTGTCTGAAGAGGATTCACTTAGTCGGTTGTAAAAAAACGGATAGTAATTTTTACACCATAACGATTTGTTCAATATAGGAACCGGGCATTACAATTCAAGTTTTGACTGGAAAAGTTTTATTCTCTTCAAACAAGGGTGGGATGTGCAAATGTAAGTAAACGAACATTGAAATTCGTCCATTGATGTAGAAATTCTAATATTCGTTGATTGTTGTTTCTAAGTTTTCATATATACTATTAGGTTTTCTATTTACCTTTCACACCAAGTAAGTTCTCGCTGCCCGATGTATCGAAGCCCATGCAGAGTAGACGTTTGTAGATAATTCCTTAACTCTTTACTAAAAATTTTTGTATGTTTCCTTTCTGTTCCTGGAAGTCTGACTTGATGCTGTCGGACAATCATACAATAGATAGTATGTTTTATTCCCAGTCGATTAACCATGTATTGGATTATTATTACTATTTATGAAAACCTTGAAAAACACGAGTGCAGGTAGTATAAATTCTATAAATTTTCGTTCTAGGAAAATTAAGACATTGGTTATACTAAAACAGTAATTACATAAATAAAATGGTTTTGTATGACCTCGTTGACTCATTAGCGTTTGTGGATTGGTAATTAAAGTCATTTTTACATCCGAATATTGCATATTATGTTCATCACATAAATTTTATGCAAATGTTTTTTTGGCATTTGAAACATTTATATTTTGATAATACTAAACCATCAGAATTAGATTGGTTACTGCAAGTAATTTCGACTCGAAAGTGTCGTGGCTCAGTGGTACCCGCTGAAGTTAATTCATTGTAAAGCAAAGCAGTTTTAGCCAGGTCGGTTTATAAATGGATGACCATTCCTAATACACGGAGACTAGGTGACCCCTCCATGTCTCGGAGGTTAAGCCGTCGGTCCCGGTTGACAAACGAAAATTTTTGGTAACAGTCAAGAGATGATGTAGCCCTAAAACGGCAGAAGACAGAGAGACAGAGAGAAGACAGAAATCTGATATCTGTAGTACTTGGGTTGCGGAGGTTTTTTGGAAGTCGCTACACGTAAAATTGAAGTTCAGCCGTATCACCCGTTCAATTTAATTTGGGAAAGATTGTAAGTAATTTTGGCGAAACGATGAGATGATATAAATAAACATTTTTTTAAATATACCATCACATTTTATTTTTCGTGCCTAAATTAGCATTCATGCAACTAACACAAATATTAAGTTATTTAAAAAATCTAAAGTATTTTAGGAAAAGGAGAGCTCTCAGCTTGTACTAATAAATACCTACTTCACTTTTACTTCTGTGTTCTGTAGCATCCCAAACATACCACGGCGATTGTTCTTGGTGCCCATGAGTCCAATAGCGTTGCTGTTAAATTAAGAAACCAATAATATTAAATTGAATTCTACTTGCAACAGCACAGACAGTATTTCCTAATGTTTATTTTAATTCAAAATTCCTAACTAACGTGTAGCGCATTTTATTATACATTTCCACACTACACTGCCCTCGGTACAGAATGCCGACGGCATTAAATCCGTCATTGTAATTTTTTTACATGAAGTCTTATTATATATTAATAATTAAATGGTTTCCGCTTTCTTTGACGTTATCATGTTTATTAACAATAATATTAGTGGAATGCTACGTATACGTCGCTTACCTTTCTAAGTATGTCCTTAGGTGCATTACGAGGTCGTATACCAAATTCTTTGTTAGGATATTCCAACATTATTACTTGTTCTGGCGGCACGTGTTGTAGCAATGAATCACTAGTGTGAAAATGTTCAGCCTAGTCCATGTATAAAGGACATCCAATTTTCACTTATAACCCTATTTTCCAAAGCTAATATTTACAAACTAATCGTTTGATTGCGTTCTATCGTTTGAAATATCGACCTTGCACCGCCTCCTTCGTTAGCTTTCGATGTTAAAATTATACATTTCTCAGTTTCTGTCGTTCTACCATAGACAAGTAATTATGAGCCTCAGCTCTGTCGTAAATAAGTTAGCGAGCCTTTAATTTCCTACCAAGGAATTGTGTAACTTTGTAGGTATTTATTGGATGAATGTGTTATTTCCTTCAATTTTAACTAGTGCCTTTTGTTTTGAAATTTGTGATATAATTTCCGTTAAATATACACGACTAGTTCACGTGTTTACTAGATAATATACTGTTTGTTTACAAACTGATAATTAGTACCACGTTTTTATCATTTAAACATAGGTAATTTCAAAGTTATGCTATCTGTTTCAAGATCTATCCACTTTCGTCACAGTATGTCACGCCATGGTTACGAGACCATCTACCTTGGCCCGTGGCCCGTAACTTTTGTTTAAGTTTAACAACTATCAAACTACGTGCATCTATGTTAAAAAAATCGTTCTACTACTATAACTTCGCTATGTACAAACATATATGTATATATAAACCATAAGCATATATTAAATTTTCTATTATATTTGAAATGTATTTCATGCCTACTTATCTTTAAAAATTGCCTTCCGAATGCAAACGTAAATTAAATAATTTTAATTACCCGCGTTAACGTTCTTTTGTCTAAAATAAAAAGTAAAATATTTGAAATTTACTAGTTTCATGGAAATATAAAATAGCAAAAAAATATATATTACACTATGCATTTCAAGTTTCTCGTCTATAATTTAAAAGGATATACTTTCGTGTTTTCTTTCTCCTTGTAATATTTTATTAAATGTCCTGAAAACAGTTTATTTATTGCTAAAAGTGGAAACATATTAAAGTGTGTTCTATTAACATTTGTTTTGCTTGACTTGTAGAAATTTGCGATGAAATTATCGCTAAAAGTTTTCATCTCAATTTTAATTTTTACCAAAGGTAAAAATTGACAGTTGTTTTATGTTCATGCTGTGCTGTGTCTCAAGCTGTGGTTTAATCTTCTATGTTATAATTTCTAAAAGGATACATTTAATGAATTATGAATACAATTGCTATAATAGATTTATACATAAACTTCTACATTCTTCAGTATTATACTTTACCTGTTGACCTTGTACGACAAACTACAATCCTTACAAAAGGTTCATGGAGGTTATGATTATTTAAACAACATATTAAATATTTTCCGTTCTATATAATTCGTTAATAACGCATACATACAATTATTTATTATGTACAAAAAGTTCTTTCAATATAAATTTCTTATAAAAGTAACAAAAAAGCCACAAGACAGAACAGGCTAGACGCACTTGCACTTTGAAATAGTCCTAAAATGAAGAGGAGATCGGAGGAGGAAGTGGACTTCCCGACGGATAACTCTCGCGCACTATCGTGATCATGAGCGCGCGACGCGAGCTACCCGTCCAGAGGGCCCGAAGGAGAGAAAAGAAGAGAAGATGTTCACCAGCGTTGCTGAGGAGCGTGTGCGGGGGCCGCGTGCGCGACTTGCGAGTGAGCTTGTAAGTGGGCGGCACGAGCGGCGGCTACCTCAGGGGTGTCGAGAATTCCAGAACCATCGCTGGCTAGTCTGATGTTAGCGGGCTGCTGGGCAGGGTTACCGCCTTGCCAGGAAGGAGCACCATTCCATTGAGAGGGGGCGTCCCACTGGTTGTGAGCGGGGGCAGAGTTCCACTGGTTGTGAGCGGGAGCAGCGTTCCACTGTTGAGCGGCGGGTGCAGGTGTGACGGCAACGGGAGCGGGTGAGTTCCACTGGTTGTGAGCGGGAGCCGAGTTCCACTGGTTCTGGGCGGGAGCGGCGTTCCATTGGTTCTGGGCGGGGGCAGCGTTCCATTGGTTGTGAGCAGGAGCAGCGTTCCATTTGTTCTGGTCAGCGTTTTGCCAGTACTCCTCATTGTCCCATTGGGGGTTGTAAGAGCCGTCATCTTGAGGGTTGGGGTTGTTTTGGGCAGCCTGGTTCAAGGCAGACAGGTGAGCGGCACGCGCCTGTGCTACCTCGGGTGTGTCGAGGATGTTGCGTCCGTCCTGGGATAGAGCGATGTTGGCGGGGGGACCAGCCCATCCTTGCGATGCATGAGCACCGCACGCCAAAGCCAAACAAGCAACAATGATCTGTTAACAATCGAAATCGTACAATTAATATTGTAAACTTTAAAACCTTCTCGTGTTTTCCAGAATGTCTCATACTATTAAAGATATTTCCACAAATTTTAGAAAGTAACCTATAATATATGTATTTGAGTTTAAAATTTCCGATCATCCATCTTCGAAGTTACGTGCGATAATACTGACTTTCAAAAATAGTATAGTAACTAATCAAATATTACAAGTACTTGCTATCCAGCATTTATCTCTGGGAATATACTCTAATGGCGATATTTATACACACTGACATTTAACTTCGCCTCCTATGGCTTTATTAAAGTAATAGATACTATTCAGAGTTACAGGCGTGGCAGACCGAGTCTAATTGCCGTCCGTGTTGCTTGTTGCTGTCCTCTCATTATACATTCGATAAGTTTATACAATACAATATTTATATAACTCTCGTTTTGATCAGGTGTCGGTTGCACTATGCAATGTTAGTTCGTTATCATTATAACTATTACAAGTACAACATAGATTTTCAATTCAGCGACTAAGTACATAATGTTTGTTAAATTAAGGATTTTAAGACTTTGTTTATGACTATAAAAAAAAACTCAACACGTTTACGTAATTCCTATTAAGTCGAAAAATGCTTAGTAATGGTTATTTATGTTAAAAACTTCTAGCAAAAACTATTTATCAGGACAAATCTAATATTTCTTTTATAGGAATAATACTTCGACAAGTAAATGTAGGTATGAAAAAATGTGGATATGGCTTAAATGCTCTCTTGATCAATTTCAAGGGCCGTTTATACATATTATAAGAATGTATTGGACTTTATTGGAGCAAGTTTAATGTGAAATGACACCACTGATGGAGAATGTTATTACGTAAAAGTTGTATTCATTGCCACCGATTACTGAGACCTCAACAGTTGATACCGAACCGAATATGGAACGACTGCCAGGACGGGTTTTTAAAGGTGTCGTGAAGTTATCAATTTTCATTGTCATTTTAAGAGCGCCGACTGGCAGGTAACTACTACGAGATTGTAATTTAATAAACGTCATGTCCCGATGTGTCAGTTTTTATTACGCTCATTGAAATGTTATTGATTTTGTTACTGCGTTATATTGCTTTACTAATTGGTAACACGCATTTCATTATTCGTATATCGTTTATTGTAACAATATTCTCAATTAAAATCGCCTATAACTTTCAGATTAATAGTTGTTTAAGGTTTTGCTTTAGTTTTATGTTTAGGCCTTAGACTTGTTTTTAAAGGAAATTGCGATAATTAAATACGCGTTTTAGATAAATAATAAACGTGTATTCATTTAGAAGGCTGTAAACATTCCTCACCATATTGAGGGTGCGTGTTTTTAAAAGTGAGTCTGATGTACTTCATCATTCCACGTAATATATTTGTAGTAATTTTTATATTTAATATATAACAACACAACAACATTGTCACAATCTTTCTCAATATCTTAGAATATTAATCTATCGTAGAACGATTGTGGTAAATTGTAATCGAATAGTTTATATTAATAAATGTATTTTAGTTCTACAGTTTTGCTTTGAATATTAAACAGCGGTAAAGGTTTAAAACGAAGGCAGGTTTCAAGTTACTGTTGACATTATACAGACCTTTGCACTAATTCAATCTGTTAAATCTTTGTTAAACCTGTCTAGTAAAGTACGCACCTGAAGTTAAAATCAATAACGAATACTAAATTTATATAGTTGAAGCTTAAAAGTTAATTTCAAATATATTTATATATATATTGATTTGTTTAAATAAGTTAAGAAAACACAAAACTACATTAACTTTTCCGTCTTTAATGTCTATGAGCTATTGATTCAAAAACATTAATTAGTGTTAATTTAAATACTTGTATTTTTGATCCCCCTTTTTCTTAGCATTTGTTAATTTTAAGAACCAATAATTCATGGTAGAACTATTTTATTATGATGAAAATATCTAAAATATAATTACAACTAGTTTATACCCGCGACTTTATCTGTCGGTTATCGCAGCAAATAATAGCCTATGTGGTAGCCTGATGTATCAGCTATATTACTGTAAAGTTTGATCCAAATCCGTTGATTCGTTTTTACGTGAAAGAGTAACAAACATCCATCGATACAAACTTTCGCGTTTATAATATTAGTAGGATATGAGACCTGTGTGCAGAGATAAATATTTGTATAAGTTAAGGTGGTTTGCATTGAAAGAGCCGTGTCTAAGTCATTAGTTCAGTACAATTAACATCTAGGGCATACGAAAACTTGGACCAAATGAGGTACGATCGAAGAATGCGTGGTATAACTTCACGCACGTAATTTGTAAGTTGGTCAGGGCCTGCGGTCAAGTTGTGGGCTCCAATTGCCCAGTGTCATGTCACTGAGGTAATGCTGTGCAATATGATAATATCGTATTTGTACTACTGTAAATATGAACGTTTGCTGGGAACCTGCTAAAGATCTTCTCGTTCTTGTCTTCCAGTCCACTGCGGGACATGACTTCTCCTTTGAAAAATGATTTTAGCCTACTCTCTCTCATTTTCTAGGCTACAAATTAGGCGCTTATAGCCTCGTTGCACTTATGATTAGAAACAATCACCGAGGGTAAGCAAAGACGTCGCGGTCAGTACCTAGATGGGTGACCGCTGGTGGCATGTTACCATGAGCGTCTCCGTGATTCGGAGGTCACGTTAAGCAGTTGGTCCCGGTTGTTATCTTAGAATAACAGTCGTGAAGCTTAGCTTTGGGCAGTTTAAAACCATCCATTGTTTAATCTACAAATTTTAGTTTCGGAAGTTGGGAGTTTTATGCGTAAGTATAATATGTATATATTTACAAAAAAAAATATATGTATTTATATCATTTGTCTAGTAAGTAAGCTAAGCAGAGCTTGTGTTATGAGTATAACACAAGCTCTGCTTAGCTTGGGACTAGATGGCGTTGTGTGTTAGATTTTCGAGATATTTTTTTATTATTATTACACGTATTTATCTCTGTTTTCTATGCCAATGGCAATGCTTTATTCGTTACATAGATATTTTACGAGATAACTTTTAATGTACACACTAAGAATATTTTGCAATAGCCTTCTTGTTGTGTACCTTCTTTAAGATGTCCTCGTGATATTTGGATCATATCAAACTATTTTTACAACATTTTTTCGTCATTACTTTTGTGTAGTCACGACAGACATTGTCTTGCGTTTTTCTACGTTTGTTCTTAACCCTATAATCAGATAAACGTTTCGAACTAGGAGAAACTTTATCCGTCCTTGATAATATGCGGAGTGTAACAAAAACCATACTTATCTAGTAAATTTTGTAACACTATACTGTGACCGCGATTTATTTAGGAGGTTTGTGTATTTCGCAAAAAACGCGTCAACCACTTGCTGTAGTTACTTTTGATTCAATGTTTATAAACAACTTACTAAAGTCCCTATAGCCGGTTTGGATTATTTGAATACACAGTATCTGTTCTATTTAATAGTATTTATTAAATATCTATAGGTTCTCAATATTTCCTGATTCAAGCGTAAATTTATTCCACTAAAGATTACATTATCTTGCGAAATTTTACAGTGATTGTTGACGTTTTGTAAATAACAATCTAAATTTCTTGTTGTTGTAAATAACAATCTAAATTTACATCGTGAATCTATAATTAGTATGTTATTAAAACAGTTGAGACACAGTCGGCTTTTTATCTTGATAGATCTCTTCTTAGGAGAACGAAATAAATTAATACATTTCTGAATAAACTTCAGAATTGAAAAAAATAATTACTTTAATAATAACTAAAATAAAATTAGCTTATGTAAGCAATTTAAAGTTAAAACGTATAAATGGCGATTCGTTTGCTTTCTAATTCCTTCTTTCACTTTAAGAGAGATACTGCTGAAATTTAGATGGACGAAAGCTAATTATGAATAAAAATTTTTGCTATGACTAATTCAGGGAGAGCTGATATTCGTCTTCTGAAAATCTTATAAGACTATGACGATTTCTTAATAGTCGTATTTACTTTCTTTTATGCACAAATTGATTGAATTGTAAAGTGTTCTGTATAGGTTGATTGATACAGATCACGCAAGTAGTCTTACACTCATATCACCAACGCTTTCGCTGTTAAATCACAAATTAAACTCAGTGTCTAAGCAGAAAGTGAACGGCGTCAAGGTCCGAAGGCCAGCTGAAGGTCGTGAAGCAGGAAGTAAGCCTTCCGGACCTGCCCAAGCCGTCACATTCATACTGGTTACCCTCGGTTGTCGAGCGACTTATGCATTTTTTTCACACTACATTTTTATTATTTACCCTTTATGGTTTTAAACTTTTTATAACATAGCTTTTAGCCCAAGCATTTAGCAATATTTATTTCTGATCTAGTTTTTTGTACTGTTTTATATGCGTGACGCATTGCTTTGATTTAAATCGTAACATAAAGCAACCTGCGTGTTTTAAATTTTAATTTAAACTTGGTCAACTATAATTAACTATTTAGAAATTGGTTTTTAAAAAAAAAAGAAAGTTGCGATGGATTTGAATGAATTTTATACACAGACAAAGTTATAAACTGTTATAAATTAGATAACTTTTATTTGGTCCATGCCTCACATTGACTTCGACAGGGGAAGTAAATTATTATGACGTAAAAAATGAAAGTTACTAGATCTATCTGAAAACAAAACATACGATTCTTTCGCTTGCGTTTTTTGCCAAAAATCTTTTTTTACTTCAAACTCATCGTCTTCATTTCAAATAAAATGTTACAAAATAAAATTTAAATCTAGACAAAGAATCTAAAAACACAAACATTTTAAACAAAAGAAACGAGTTGAGGTCACTTTTCGAAAAGAGAATGCAATAGTTTCCGGGCGCTTTTTTTCATATGAGTGGTCCTGTGCGCCACCGGTGTGCAGTGGGCGTTCTAAATATTGTAATTAGGATATTGATAAAGTCGCGGGGCGGTGCGTGGGCATGCCCTTCTAAATTTATCGCAGTGGAATGCAGACAAAAAGCATTGGTGAGCGGCGAGGTTAACACTAGTATTGTGACTACGCCGCGCCTACTGGTAATTGAAACTATAGTTGATGATATGTGCTTGTCTCTGATTGACACAGAAATGACAGTAATGAGGTTTGTTTGGCCTTAGGGTGATCTGGGCACAGCGTGTTCTTTGATTTAATTACGTTGCCACTTGTTTTGCTGCTGTTTTGACCCACGAAGTCTGTATAATTTAGGTCCATTAAATCTTAAGAGAGGGATAATTTATTTGTTCAAAAGATGGGTTTTAAAATAAAAAAGGCAGATTACAGACTAAAAAAATAATTGCTTATTTTCGCTTGCTTCATTATCGTTTAGGCAATCTTTTTTTTATAAAATTTGAGTGGTTAAACAATTTACTGGAATATGAAAATAATACTGAAATAAATATTAAATAAACCTCTATAATTTAATACGAAATTACAAACAAAAATAAGTAGAATGCGTGGGTAGTGTCATTGAAAATTACTGTTGAATGTAAGGATAAAAAACACCATATATTGAATTCTGGAGATTTACTGGTTATGTTACTTCACAAATAGATAAGGAACTGAATCAAACCTTTTTGACGTGTTTTAGTTTTTAACAGTTTTAGTCATATTTTTACTCGACTTTATCTGAGGGTTATTTTTTTCGGAATTATGTGTATGTGTGTGTGTGTGTGTTATGTATATTTCTTTATCACATTTTATCACACATAAATGGCTTACTGCATTTGGCCGTTTAAGATATCAATTCGTTTAAATGATGGGAGTCACACTGGATATAAATTGAAATTACAGATTTTTGGCGGCGAATTAAAGGTTTACAAAAATTAATTTTCTTCTGAATTTAACGATTGAGGCTGGTACATACGATTTTAATATTTAAATGTAATTTGGAGCTACAAATGTATAAAAAAATATAAAATATATTGAAACAAAAGGGTCAATGAAAAAATACACTACTTTTCAGAATGTCACATTTTTTAATAATTTGTTATATAGCTCTAGACTTTTTAGTTGTGTAATGTTGTGTAATGTGTACATCAAGTTAGATGATTATAAAATTATACATTAGAAATAAAATTACACTTTTAGAACACGTGCGTATATCGAACGCAGAACGCGGGTTTTTATTTTTATTTATATAGATAATATTTCTATTTTGAATTATTATGCATATTCTTAAAAAAGAGGCATCCTTCAAAGATACTAAAAAACTGACATATTTTTGTTCATACTTCGGTGTTCACAACAAAATTCTTGTCAACAAAAAGTATTTCGCGAATATTGTTCAAACCTACTGTATTTTTAATTATTTGTCATTGTTATCCTACTAATATTGTAAACGCAAAAGTTTGTAAGTATCGATGGATGATTGTTACTCTTTGACGTAAAAACTACTGCAATTATATAGCTTATACATCAGAATAACACAAAGGCTACTATTTGCCGCGATAACCGACATATACGCGGGCGGAGCCTCGGGCAATAGCTAGTTTATATATAGACCGAGGTACGCATTTTCTTTTGTCCGACAAGAAAACGAATGACGGGAATACGTCAAGCGGATCGTGTCGTGAGATAAATTAAGGAGCCTAAGTAGTGACAAGACTTATTATTTTGCACGTAAAACTACTACCCCGAATTTATGAACGTATACAATAAGTCTAGTTAAAGTTATTTATTCCGAGTTGTTAAAGAGTTAACGCTTAGGATTATCTAGGCTAAGGACTATTATAAAAGATTCATATCTACAATTGGTCAAGTGGTATGACATTGACATGTACAGGGGGGAGTGCTCAGCCATTTTTGCTCTGATTCGCTCACACGATGCTAATCTAGTGTACAATGTAAATTAATAAAAAGTAATTGTGAATAAAAAACTTTGTTTATGCAAATAAAATGAAACGCGACTTATTACAATAAGCCTTGTTAAAATACGTTCTAAGGAAAGTAATTAATGTCGGTCATTTTTAAATATTTTACTTTCAAATATAAACACTTACGGATTTATATATATTTAAAAAATTGAGTCACTAATGCATTCTATTATAAGCAGTATAATAAATATTTCTTCCATTAATAATAATTTTCAGCATATTTCGCGATCGTGAATTAAGATAAAAAGGAAAAATATGTGTAGAGAAGGAGATACTTAATAAAGATTTTATGCAAAAAAGATAATTAATATATCGCGAGTTGTGAAACAAATAGAGAGTAAATTTATATAAAAAAAGTAATGCTAAATGACAATGACCCGCGGCCGCGTGCGTGCGCTTGCATTATTTTCGACACGGGGCCTAGTTGTGCATGTCATGCCTATTAACTCTGTTATTAGTCATTTATCGCAGATTACTAAATTAAATTCTAAACTCAAATCTTCGCGATTATCTTGACTTGGCAACAGATTTATTAATTAAGAAGTCTCATTTATACTCTATGGTAACAATAGGTATTGAAGTTATTTTTGTCATTGTAGGTTCCTTTGTTTTTTGAGTTCGGCGCGTAAGTTATTGGAGTTATTTATTTGGAGCATGAATTACATAGAAACAGTAATGTATAAAACTAGTTCTGATATCAGATACAGTAACTATTAATCAAGTTATTGTAAGCCAAAAGAATATAACTATATCATTAAACATAAATGATCTATGGGAGTATAAGTGGCCACATCAGGCTTTGATGATGTTATCAAACCCCAAACCGATCACAATGAACTTGTCACCGTCGGCTCACGATCATTGTAATGATTGATAGTCAGTTAATGGAAATGATGTGGAAATAAAGAGATTACTTACCATGGGATTCATTTTTGTTTTGTAGTTAGCACAGAAGTGAAAGAGAAAGAAATAGAGATAGATAATAAAATTATCAAAATTGATATATAGCGCTGATGGAAGACTAATGTCTTCCAGGAATCGCTATGTTGAAGTGCAACTTGCGTCTGTACGAAATGAGGGCGGGAGCGGGCTTTTATAGTTCGGCGCGTGCGCAGAGGGGGTGGTGTGCGCTCCGCAGGCCAAGCCGCGCCGCGCGTGAAAGTATTGGGACATGCCATTGATAATAGGCGAATATCACACACATTTCAATGGCAATCGCCGGTGGATTCGGCTGCTCATGATTCTATCAGTGATATCGTACTGGATACATTGTTTTCTGTAAAACCCTTTAGTGTGGTAAAATACCCAGTGTTTTTTATTTAAAAGAGCTATATTTTCAGTGGCATTGTGTTTAAACTCTTTAGAAGTTAAACTTTGTGTTTGTAAGGAGGAACCGTAATGATTGGACTTTTTTGTTCTCAATTTGAATAGGGTCTAATATGTAGATATGTATATCTGTGTCCTTAGTTCGAGTGTTGCACAAATAACAGTAAGGCAACATAGATTTATAAAAATCCAATTCAAAAATGTTTTCAATTTTACTAAAACGGAAATATTTTTGAGTTGATTTTAATTATTTGCCTTCGTCATCTATCATTTTAAAGATGAGGAGACGGCATTATCATATATTTCTCAGGATCCCAAATTATGGATTTAATTCGAATGCACGCGTGATGCAGTGGTTTAACCAATCTCCACGATGCGCCGCTTTCTATTGTGCTCAGTGCTGTGGGTTTGAACTCCAAATGGGACATCACTTTGTGCGATCCACAAATTGTTGTTCTGAGTCTAGGTGTTCTTTACATACGTTTCAAGTATGTTTGTGAAGACCTCCGCAATGCAGAATATATTCCTAGCTGTCTTTAAAAAAAAGCAAACAGTGTGAAAAATAACATACTTTTACTGAGTTTTGTAGACTTCACATAACAAAATAGCCTTAAGGTTAAATTATATATACAAGTTCTATAAGATTTCTTTACTCGTTTGTTTGATTGCTTGTGTTTGTGTAATCCTTATGTATTAGAAAATAAACTTGACCAGTTTATTTTGAGCCCTCGATTTCAAAGCAAATTGGATTCTCTCCCTTCAAAGGCTGTACTTTCGATTATAACCGCCTGCTCCCCGTGTACGTCGAATGTGATCAAGAATAAAAAAAATCCATTGCCATGCTAGATTTCATTGAAATCAGTGTAGCGGTTAGCCGTAAACAACGTAACTGATAGGCAGACTGAGTTACTTCGAATTTATGATATTTGGTACGAATATCTTCAACCACGATGAGTTAAAATTTTCAAATAAGTGTTAGCAATCCATATATTATCTGATAATCTAATCGCTGAGTTTGAAGGTGATTATTTTTATTATAGAATTCATTACTAAACTTTATGAAGCAAAATTAAGGAAATTGGCCACATTAGGCGAAAAACAAGTTGTAACTAGTGTAAGCTGACGATTTTTTTTTCAAATTACCTTCTTTGATTAAAATTGTTAACGCTTATATCTATGTACTAAAGAACCTTTACCCGCGGTCATGTCGAATTTGTATATGTCGGTTATAACAACAAAAAGTAGTCAATATTCTTATGCAAGGCCCAATCGATCTTTGTATCGAAATCCATCTAAACTAGTTCAGCGGTTTAGTCGTGAAAGTGTAATAGGCGGACAGACCGACAGAGATACTTTTCCATTTTTAATCTTAGTGTGGAAGTATACGATAAACCTGAAATCTAAAACTGATAGTTATTCTATGGCTACTGTGAGAATTGAAAACCAAAAGAACCTGGAGGTTCAAAATCTCTATCTTTAAGTTACCAGAAAATAATGAGGTTCTATCAAAATACATTTAAGGCACTGCGCGTTTGGCCTAGTGGTTTAAGCGGTCTCTACGTCACTTTCTACTGCGACAAGTTTTGTGGGTTCTAATTCCATATAGGACACTACTTAGTGTTATCCACAAATAATCGTACTGAGTCTGGGTGTTCTTTGTGTCCGTTTTATGCTTCTTTATAAAGTATCCCGTGACAAGATTAGGAATATACTCCTAATGCAGAAGTCGCCTTTTTTATGTATGGGCTTTTAATCAGGTAGAGACAACTTGACTCTACCTGATTAAAAGCATAAGCATCCAAGAGTGGTGGTTACCATACTCATTGCGAATGCAGACAATGTAACAATGCACCATGATGATTCACACTCTGGCGGCCTCGTGATGCTTCTGCTTCATTGGGCCTCGGCACTCACCAACGAAACACACATCAGAAACAACAAATTTTGGCATCATCTATCAGTTAGATATTTTTGTTGATTGAACCTATGTTATCTTCATTAACATCGTTACTTAATTATGATCAATCAACGAATGAGAAGTATTACGTACGCGTGGTTTGTTTTCCCATGAAACCATACCATACAAGGTATGGTCATCATCTTCCTAGCCGTCAATATTCCCAAGATTACGTACGCGAGGTTTGTTTTCCCATGAAACCATACCATACAAGGTATGGTCATCATCTTCGACTAGTTCAACCAGTTTTACTTGAACATCAGTTTTTGCACGGACCGACTGGCATCGGATTTCCGCAATCCTGAGATCTCAATTTGAAGGTTGAACTAGTTGTCAGTACATTTGAGGGCACTGACTTCCCAATAACGATTGCCATAGGTGTTCATGACAAAGTGTGATATAGATGAGAAAATTTCATAAGTTTTGAAGGTTAGAACAATTCATTTTAAGAACTAGTCTAATAGATTATGATAACTGATATAGAACATGATAAAAAGCTAGATTACTAATGTAAACTTCTCACGGCATTTACTAAACAATTCATTATTTTGAACAAAACGGAATAATAAAGCATTTGACTGTCTCGTTGGTACAGTAATTGCGTACGCGACTGCTGTGCGTGAGGTCTTGGTTTCGATTCCACGGTCGGACCAAATGTTTGTGTGATCTGCGAATATTTGTTTCGGAGTTTGGGTTTTTTCTATGTATAATATTTATACATTGACAAAAACATATGTATGTGTATTTATATTAGTTGTCCGGTACCCATAACACAACCTCTGCTTAGTTTGGGACTAAATGGCGTTGTGTATTAGATATCCGATTTATTTATTTATTTATATAGCCATACATGCAGACGTACATGTAGTGATATTAAACAACATATAAAATCGATCCCACAGCCCTCGGAGCAGTGGAGTATATGCAATTCTTAAACCAATCTGGACAGATGGCGCATTGATTTTAGCGATTACAGCACCGTTTCCTACTGCGTTGAGTGTTGTGCGTTCAAACCCCATTTGGGACAAGACTTTGGGTGGTCTAGGTCTTTATGCCCATTGTTACAGGAGTTATCTATTTTGATAACAAAAAACTATTCAAATGTTGTGATGTGACTATCCCGACGAGCTTACTGGTTTAGTAGCAGTTAGTCATCTTGTCTTCTAAACTAGAGGATTTCCTGGAAGAGACCTACTCTTCCAGGAAAATTCTTTGTGTGATGAACACTTTATTCTGTGTCCTCTGTGTTTGATCTATGTGTATTTTGAATTATTATAACAATTGTGTATATATTGTTAAAAATATAAGTATGTTTATCAGCAATCTGGTTATCAGTTTGAGGCTATGCTTAGTTTTGAATCTGACAGCTGTGTTTGAAATGTGTGAGGATATTAATGTCTACAGGAATTGATTTGTAGGATTGTCAGCTTTTAGTTTCCATTTCATGCCTTACTTGCTTAACTATTAGTCACAAAATTTTGACATACACTTTGTAGTCGCCCTGTATGTATTTGACATCTTTAACACAAAATCGGCACATCCCTATGGACCTAATATGTATATAAATTCTGTAGACAGAGGATAAAATCGATCAGTTTTTAAGACCATTTCATATTAACAAGGGTATATATTTAAAGCTTCTAAGTTAAAGCTGCGCAGGGCAATTCAGGATAAGTTATCGTGAGTCGGATGCAAGTTGCCAACAACACCTAACAAGAAATAATTAATTCAGTAGGTACCGGTCACCATATACGTATATAAACAACTTTTATAAAATAACTGATAAAATTACGAAGCTAAATAACTATATTCTATCCTGGTTGACTGGAGCATTTTAGAAACAGCTGGCCTATTCTTCTTATACAAAGAAGGCCTTGAGTTACAACCCCGTAAATACGTTTATTTGTTTTTAGCATACTTATATTTATTAAAGCTTTACGAATTTGCTTATCTGTCTGATGTGACGCTTTATACCCGAAAAGGAACGCCGTAAGGTAACTTAATGTGCAATCATAAGCTCAGAACTTGTCTCAATATTATATATTAACGACCCAATTAAATTTCCTGTGTAGCATATTTCCTGAGTTTTCTTACCACCAGAAATCAGAAGATGTTAAGAACGGCTGTAGGTTATTTATTTCACGCAGTACATTGACAGGTCAAACTAACTCCTTTCCTTTGGCGCCAATCTTTAAAGAAAAAAAAATACTTCTTACTGACTTGAAATTAAAGGAATAACTATTAGGCTTCACAATCAAAGAGCTGTCCTTGCCGATTTGCTGTTTATGACTATTTCAGCCCTCTAGCCAAGTTCCATTCTACAAACAAATGTATGTCTTATTAGATAAATTTATACTTATATTATAAATGCGAAAGAAGCTCTGTGTGTCTGTCTGTCCTGCTTTCACGGCTAAACCGCTGTACCGATTGCAATGAAATTTGGCAAGCAGATACTTTGATTCTTGAGGAAGGACATATGTTACTTTTTGCAGTGATAACTAATAAACACGCGAACGAAGCTTAAGCTGCTTGCTAAGTTTAGTTATCTATAAATCAATCTATCGTGATTTACTGCAAGGTCAAGGACCGCCAACTATCTCAGTCTTGGGCCAGCTGCCAGACACTATCTTCAAATCGTTGGACCATTGCGGCACAGGATGTTCTACACTGCGTAAAGTCATGTGGTCAAAACAAAATATTAGCCAATAATACAAAAGAATAGAGGTGTTAGCGATTGTAGAAAGAGAATCGACACGAAACACTTGTAATTTGGTCAAAGGGCGAAGTATTGTTTGATGAAACGCGATCGATGGCATATTGGTACTAGGATGGTGCTTATTTACTGATGATTATTATAATGATGATTTATTGATTATTTAGGTTTCATGATATGTTTTTTAATGTTTCAAATGTAACTAAGCCAATTTTATTAACATAACGACTTTTTGAATTAAGGTATCGAAAAATACTTGTCCATTAAATTATATTGCGTTCATAAAACAGCTTGAGCGATGGGCATTACATTTGTAATTAAAGGCAGTACATTATTCCTAACTGAAGTGGATGTAACAGCTTGACTATATAGGACATTTAGAATAGAATAGAATAGAATAGAATACACTTTATTGTACAACAGATATAACAGTTTACATAAATATATAGTTTACATAATTCATCAATTGAATCACCGTGTACAAATGGCGGCCTTATCGCTAAAAAGATTTAGATAGATGGATAGACAACTCTTTATTTGCACACCATAATATTACAGAGGTACAAGAGTGCATAAAAGTAAGACGTAGTGTACAAAGGACGGCCTTATTTCCAAAAACAATCTTTTCCAGGCAACCTTAGGATGGATCAAAATATATAGGAGAAACAGTGGTAGTGGACAGTATTTTTTTATTTATGGAATTGTGGTAAACGAGTAGACGTATCGCCTGATGGTAAGCGATTACCGCCGCCCATGGGCCGGTGCCGGTTGCCGGTTGCCGGCTTTGGAGGATGGGGTCAGGAATGAGGGTCCGGATGGCGTAAGAAAGCGGTTCCCGGATCTCTCCCGTCTCAGGCGCAGAGTGGCACACCGTGTGGTTTTAGTCGGTTCGATTCCGACACACTGCCCCGCCGCAAACCCCGGTGGGGTGGAGGTCCGAGGGGGTTTCCACACGTAAAAAAAATATGGGGTCAGGAATGAATATCCATCCATATAATCCAACCCTTCCCGGGTTGGATTATATGGATGGATATGGAGGATATGAGTATTCCAGCGAGAGCTAATCGGAAGCCAATTGAGCATCTGACGTTATTAAGAGACGTGATCGTATTTTCGTAGGCGAAATACGAACCGTATACAGAGATTTTGTAATCGCTCAAACTTTAGTGTTCTTACTGTTTTAAGAAGACGTATTTGTATTGATCAAGAAGGACGAGATTTGCTCATCTATCGACAGCTGCTCTTTAAATACCCTAAGATCCCTTCCAATCTGTACAGTCTTGAGATAGACGCTAGAAGTCTTGAGATAGACGCTAGACAGGCACTGGTAGAGGGAAATCTTCCGTTCCAGATGTATCAGTGATACTTCTGGAACGGACCAGTGTTGCAAACAGTTAAATTAACTCTTCACGATATTCAACATCTAAAACCACTAGAAAACTACCAACAAAATCTATCTGTATGTCACTAAATTTTCCATTAACAATTTGACATGACGACCCATTTATAAACAAATAAAGAAGTACATATTTTAATAATCAACTTTGTTTCTTGTTACTTAATAATAACAATCAACATTCAAATAGTAAACCAACAAACAGAAACATAAAATTGCTCTGCTCTGAAATGCGCTCCCACTCGAAATCAAGATGTACAAAAACCGTTTCAGATTCAAAAAGAAGGTGCAAGAGCACCTTCTTAACAAAATGGCAGAAACTATTAACCGAAAATTGGTACAACTTATATGCAGATTTTCATAGTGTACGAATATAAGTGTGTATATTTATTGTTTGTAGTTCTATACGAAAACTTCTGTGCACCATCTACCTTACAAGACTTCTAAACCACCCCAAGGTTGACTGCAAGAGTATTCTTTGAGTATTAAGTATCCGCCATTATACAAAAGTGCATAAAGTTTAAAATAAATAATTAAAGAAAAAGTTAATCAATTACAATAGTGCAACATCATTATAATCATCAACAGTTTCTAATACTTCTTTACTGAATATAGACCACTCCTCAAAAAGAGTTGGTATGGTGTTTGCATCAAATTTTTCTTTACGGTGTTTGAAGTCGGTTCTTACTTCACCTTAGAATTGAATAGGGATGTTAAGACTTCGTATTTTTAACCATTCTCTTATTAAATAACTTTATTTACAAAACAGAAAATTATCGTGATTATATTTTGTGCAAGACTATTTATTATAGCACATGGGTGGTCATTTTTAATGAAATAATTGGGAGTGTATACTATGTACCGCTGTATGTTAATAAGCATTAACATTTAATGAAGGGGTCGTGGCTAAATGACTTCTGTGTGATTGATATGTTGTGGTAGTTGATCAACTACGCCTCGGGTATTGGGTCTCCTTGGGACATTAATAATTTCACTTGGTCATGTCATCGCAAACTAGTGTATGATCTATCTGTTCAAGAAGTTTTTTACTTGTGTGGTATTTCATAAGCGATTTCAGATATTTAGTATATAATTTCAGGTAAAAATTAAGATGATAATTTAGTAATATGTAGGCTTAGCGGAATTAACACAGGTATGTTTTTAAAAAGGTTTAACACCTAACTGCCACGTTGGTGTTGTGGCCAGTGGTAGCGTATGCCACTGTTGAACTTGGGTACTTGAATTCGATGGTCCCAAGCTAAGCAGAGCTTGTGTTATGGGTACTAGACAACTAATATAAATACGTATATATTACATTTTTTTTGTAAATACGTACATATTATACTTATAAAATAAATAAAATTGTTTATAGTATATATATATATATATATATATTAAGTCTGTGTATGTATTTATGTATATATGAGTAGTATGAGTAGATGTGTATTTATATATGAATTTTAAATATTTTGATTTTGGTGTTTTTTTTTGTAAATATGCACATTTGAACAGAACTGAGACTTGTGCACCCTACTAGTACCCTAATTAATGTCACCAAATTACCCGTATAAAGGTTGTCTGTAAGAGATCGCCATGAGCGATAAGACCGGCAATTGTCACATTTGTATGTTGTAATTCTTTTTTTTCTATCTGTTAAGTGTGTACAATAAAGATAAATAAATAAATAAATAACATTGAGAACCAATATTTGCAGATCATACAAACATTTGATCCGATACTGGCATCAAACCCGAGACCTCAACGACAGCAATTGCTATCACTATGCCAACGAGACACTCGTAAATAAATACAACACATTTATAAATAAAAATGGATAAATAAATAAAAATCTGGATGAGAAGGAGATTTGGTTCCGGTAAACGGTTTTCTGTGATATTTTAATAACCGGATTTCCAATAACTACATAATCACCACGAAATTGTTACGTAAATAGGTAAATGAAGTAACTAACGTGCACTTTGGGGTACAATCTAGTTCTAAAATAATTGCGTCATTTCTAAAACACTGCAGCGCAATGTCACTCCAAAATCCTAAAATTCAATTTTTATTCACTTAGCGTTGCGTTTACGTAAAATAACCATTTTTAACAATATAGAATGTTGTGATGCCATTTTGGGTCACCTGGCGAACACGTCGGGCTTCGTAAAACAAAATGGAATAATGGAAGGTTACATGGCATATATAGTATGACAATAATAACTATGCACGAATAAAGTTTGTAGAAACTTTTTCGTTTTTCTCTCAAGAACACGAAAATGGTTTAGTACCATTGTACTTGTTCTACGTCAGATGGCGACACTGTAGCGTCAGATCTAACCAGCTGTCAGAATACATAGACGATTTGTATTTTTCGATTATTTTTTTTTGGTTTATTTATTCTTGAAAACATTACAAAACGAATATTGTTTTATAAATGTTACTGTACTAAGTTTTTTTTAGTCATTTTGCAATAAGTTCCCATTGGTGGCCTATGCGATTTCGGTGAACTTCAGTTAGCTAGATATACATCCAACTACGAAACAGTATGTAACTGTTTGTATTTTCGTTCTTACGTGGGCTGAAACAAGTTCGTTACAGCAGCTTATTTGTAAAGTTAAACCGACTCGTGACAAAGATCACTGTCCGATTTAATCCTTGTTAGACACCATGCAATGTTGTTTAGTGTTTCATTCAACATTGGTTAAGTCTTTGTATGATTTATCTAAGCCTGATCTTAACACCACAAACGTAACTGTATTTTTGAATTCAAACTACGTTTTGAACTAAATAACTTTAATAATTGAATATATTTTAAATTTCTTCTTACTCCTGGCTAGTCCGGTTAGGAAAGGCCAAACTAATTTGCTCAAAAAAAATTAATATTAAAAGATTGTTTTTAAACTAATTGCAAAATAAATAATATTATTTCATTTAATTTCCTTAGCCTTTAATTTACAATATAAAAACTTAGTTATTTATAGCCTTAGCTTGTGTTAACGCTTTTTTTCAGGGACGTTGGTGATAATTCAATAGTCGTTGTCGTCGTAACCTAAAAATTCTCTAAAATTATCTTATTTTATTTAAGAAAAACGATTTCCAAAGTGCTATAAATAAACAAAAAAATAAAATCTTATTTTTAGTGATTTTTAGATTAGTTTAGAGAGTTTTAGATTAACAAAATTAGTCTGTATTCGGTTCACCTCAATCCAGCTGTTACGCCTACCCATGCGTCAGCTTGCGGGTCCTGACTTTCCTTCATTATCGGCTTATAATCCCATAACTCCCACTTAAGAGTATCTTACTTCACAGCTACGTTCCAACCATGATACAGATTGTTGATCTAATAATCTTCTACTTCTATATCGAACACCCACCTCTTCTCTTGTTCATTCTTCTTTTGTTATTGAATCTATTCTATTATGACACATCATCTCAAATATACTTTATTAGCTAAACCAAGCAGCTCCGTTTGCGTCTTCTTAATTTTTTTAAGTATTGCCCTGCCAATATGACTCTACTTTGTGTGAATGAAAAGCATAGGCAGAATCAAAAAGTGATGGTCACCATACTTATTACGAATGCAGAACTGCAACAAAGCAGAATATCATTAGGTCTCCGGTCTTGTATTCACCAACGAAACACGATAGCACAAATGTTGTCATTTTACGTTGATCTTCTGCGCAAGGGTAGTACTGTCCCGGTCGAGCCGGTCCGGTCCGTTCGTGCTAAAATTAGCGTGGCTTTACTACCTTGCCCGTAGCGTAATGTTATACCGCGGAAATAAATTGGCTTTCCATAAAAAAG
The DNA here is from genome assembly GCA_003709505.1 of Hyphantria cunea. NCBI lineage: Eukaryota > Metazoa > Arthropoda > Insecta > Lepidoptera > Erebidae > Hyphantria > Hyphantria cunea. The sequence goes on from PKRV01002418.1 coordinate 375,495, forward strand.
GTTATATTGAGCTAAACTCATACTAAGTCAAAAATATAGACATACTTTCGCGTCTACTTTTCTTAACAACGTGATCGTGGATCCCCTTGGATTTATGATACTCCAACACTTTTCATGAAACTAATTACTTTGTGCAATCAATATGTGCAACGATTAATCACCTGCTTTATTTCCGGATGGATACGACCTTCAATACTTCGAGGAAAGTGCTTATTCCAACCTGAAAGACTGGCAATGAACAACACGCAAAATAAAAATCGTTTTACCATTCACAAAATATATAAGGCACCAATTGCACACTCTATAGTGTTTGTTTATAATTTAAATAATATAAACAGCACTTAGGAAAAAAATCAATTCCAAATGTTGTGTCAGTCTGTTTGTTCTGGCTTATCTCTGAAAAGGTGATCCGGTTTTGACGAGACTTTCACTGGCAGATAGCTGATGTTATAAGGCTACTTTTATTCGAAATAAAAATTACTGAAATAATCAACAATATACGATTCAATGGCAATAAAAACCGCTGGGCGCAGCTAGTAAGCAGTAGATGTGACGTGAAAAATAAATATTAACTACCATTGATGCGGTTTGTATATCGTGTTAAAGCTTAAACTCATTTCGTAGGTGAGTGCGAGACCGACCGACGACCGTCAGAAGCGTCACTAGGCCCCCATAGTGAGGGGTCTGAGCAATGAGTTTGGTGATCACAACTCTTGAATTCTGCTTAAGTTTTCCATCGGGCAGAGTAAAGTCGTATTGGCAGGGTCATACATTAAAAAAATACTTTTTGAGTATTTCCAGTGTACATTGGCCTAATTAAATAAAGTAAATTATAATTAGCCTAACATTTTTATGGATACAGACTTTAAATACTACGTTGGAATTGCTCGGTTGGTCTAGTGGTTTAAACGGTCGCCACGCCGCTTTATATTGAACCAAGAGTTGTGGGTTCAAATCCAACATGGGACAACACTTAGTGCGATCCACAAATTGTGGTACTGAGACAGGGTTTTTTTGTGTCTGTTTGGTGTATGTTTGTAAAGTCACCCGCGATACAGGATGTATATTCTTAATGCGGGAGTTGGCTTTAAAAAGATACAAAAAAAACAAACAAGGAAGTAGTCATGAGTGTAAGTAAGTGATAACTCTTAACATGTGCCGCTTGTAATTATCAACACAAATACGTACGTCTTTACTAAATAACCCGCCATCGTAGCTAAAGGTTTGCTTGTATTTTATGACTTGGTTAACGCAGCTTGAGACTAAGAGCCCTGCTGAGACACATCTTATAAATTGTCACGATACAGTCACTTGAGCACGCACATTAAGCACAATATTATATTTATTTTAATTTGTACGATAATGTTTTTATTACTTTTAAAATAACCATTCATTAATATAGTTAATGTGATATTAGATTTATTCTAGGAATGTTTCCCTCCCACCTCTCGCTCCATGGCACTGTGCGTGATACAACAATCGCTCTATCTCACTTTTTCTCTCGATCTTTTTCACTTGCTTCCTCCCCACTCTCACTCCATCGCTAGTTGCTTCATGCTACGTTCGCCCTGTCTTACTTTCTCTCAATCGGTCTCGATCGCTCTCTCTCTCTTTTTCGACACTTCCGTTGCATACTTGCGTGACGTTACATTTGTAAAAATTTTACCCTCATGCGCCTAAAGAAGTTTCACTTCAAAAGGTAAAGGATAATGTCTCGTTGCATTTTTTACACCACCTGCAATAATTATGATTGATCGATTACTTGCAAGGACCTTTAATATCTATAGAAGGCCCTATTATTATCAGAAATGTCTTTTGCATTAATTCGCAATAAACTAGATTGTGTCCTGAAGAGGTGTGGCACTTTAATAGAGTAATATACTATTGATACTTAATATTATAAATTTGAAAGTAACTCGGCTCCGCCCGTCTGTCTGTCTGTTACGCTTTCACGGCTAAACTGCACCGATTTCAATTAAATTTAGTATAGAGATAGCTTCTTAAAGAATTACGTAGGCTACTCATTGACGCGTTAACAAAGCCGCGGGCAAAAGCTAACGCGCTATACAATATTAGTGTAAAACAGACTATAATAATTAGTTTAAACTTAATTAATAGGTTAAACCTCCAGACTGACAAATTGTTGTTATGATCAAATTTTAAGCCGTTTGAGGACAACATTTAAAACCAATCCCAAAATATAACCATATTATAATAAGATTAAGACTATTTATGACAGAGAGAGATAGATAGATAGATAATACTTTATTTGTACACCAAGGTTTACACACAATATACAATCCTAAAAATTAAAAAAGGAAAAAATGAAAATGTGATGTACAAAGGACGGCCTTATTACTCATTGCAATTTCTTCCAGGCAACCTTTGGATGGACAGTTTTCATTCAAAGCTGCTGCAGAGTATTTAAGTAAAAGAGAAAAAAAAAGTATAAGTTTACGTGAAAGATCCTCATAGAAATTGATGAATAATATTTAATTTTAAATTTATTTCAATATAGGTGGTGAGTGGTAACCGATTTAGAATACGGAGTACCACCCTATTCATCCTGCGGGTATCGTAAGAAGATAACTAAAGGAACAACCCACGCAAGACAATATCACTGGAACCCGCTCTGGCCAGCGTGGTATTAAAACCAAAACCTCCTTGATCAGGAGAGGCGTGTGCTCTATAGTCACATAAGAATGTGATGAAAGGTGGTCAATCTCACTCCAGCTCATTTCTGGTACAAAGGATGTCCGTTCCACCTTTGCACTGAGAGCGATATGATGCGGATTTAAAAGATACTGAAATAAAATGAAGAAAGTAATGGGTCTGTTGGTCTAGTGCTTAGTGACCCTGACTGCTAAGCTGGAGGTCGTAGGTTTTAATTCTACCCAGGGCAAATCTTCGTGTGCTGAACACGATCATTCGTTTTGTGTCTGGGTGTTATTTATCCATATTTAGTAATAGCTTCCCGCACAGACTTCATTCTGTCAAAAAATAATAATAAACTGTAAAGTATTTTTTATTAGAACCTTCCGTGTGCCTTAAAAAATAGCAAAAAAAAAACCAAATTGGTAGAGCCAATCTCGAGTTTGGCGCTTAGCAACATTCATTTTTATTTATATAGAAGATTGAGAAACATAGAAGTATCTTCATCAGTATTTTTATCAGTCTGGTTACCTTAGTACAGCTTATGTCTAGTTTGGAATCAGGCCTTCCGCGTATGAGGAAGTGAAGGAGTGAAGATATTACATTATTGAAAGATGCTGTTCCATAATTAAAATTTCTGAACACACGCTGAGAAGTGTCATGGGAATGATTGAACTGAGATGTTCAAGAGATCAAAAGCCGACATGAATACATTGATTTCAGCGGTGCCGCAGTGGTAGCGTACACGATGCTGAGCATGAGGTCTCGGGTTCGATTCCTGGATCGGACCAAAGTTTGTATGATTTCCAACTATTTTTTGCGGAGTTTGGGTGTTATCTATGTATAATATGTATTTATCTACAAAAAAAATATGATGTATTTATATCAGTTATCTATTATCTATATTACAAGCTCTGCTTAGTTTGGGACTAGATGGCATTGTATGTTAGACGTCCGAAAATATTTATTTATTTAAAATTTTTAACATTTTATTGTCAGAAAACATGTCTGTAAACTTAATAATATGTTCTTGAGAAATATAAGCACGCCGACGTCGAACTTGTTCTCTACCTGTCTCGTGCACACCCGGTAAAGTGATTTACGACTATTCAGACGTCTTGTTAACTATTTGTGACATTGACTTTCTCCCGAAACATATTTATTATGTCCTTACAAGTATGCATTATCTGCTAAAGAGAACAATGAGTAATATTAAGGAGCAAAATGAACGTAACCTATTATTAATCATTTTTATAGTACTTACTTGGAAAAAAATATAAATAAGCTGTATATCTGAATACCATTAGGTTGCCTTGTTGGACTAGTGGTTGGCGTAAGCGACTGCAGATCAAGAGGTCTCGGGTTCGATTCCCGGGTCGGAGTGCTATTGGATTTTTCAAACAAGAATTTCTTAATAGTAGCCCGGAGTATGGAAGATGGCGGTGTATTCAGCCCGTGCCTCGGAGAGCACGTTGTTATGAACATTAATGGGTTTCGTTATTGGGAAGTCAGTGGCCTTAAATTTACTGACAACTATTTCAATTTTAGAATTCAGTTCACCCTCAGAGTTGCGGAGGTGTGATACCAGTCGCTCCGTGGAAAACTGATATTCAGGTAAAATGTTTGAACTAGTAGCCAATGCCAAATGTTTTTTGTAAAATAAGACTAGGAAGAAGAAACAGTTAATAAGATTATTCCTCACTTCTGTCATTACACTCAGTTATTATGTTCGAACGTCTAGATGGACCTATTAATCGCGTGGTTCGCGATTCGGACTGATAAAACCACTGTGCATTTGAATCCCACCGGACATGGGCATATTCTGTTGTCATCTAGACTGTTTATTTTGTATCTGGGTGCAATTAATAGATTTTTTTATGTATTTCTAGATATTTAAGTAACTATGTTTATCACCGGTCTAATTTGACCTACAATATTATCTAATTTGAAACTGGACGGCCGTATCTGAGATGTATATTATTATTTTTAGTTATTGTTAGTCCTGCCAAGAAAGTATCTTTATAACAAATGTATACAGTTGAATTGTTGACTTATGAAAGATATTGTATTTTGTATATTAATAAATGTCCTTGCTTGGTTGGCCTTGCACACAGATTTTACTTGATGAGCTCGCATTTGATCCACAAATTGGTACTCTAAGTCTGGGTGCTCATTGCGTTCCGTAGCATGTTCGTTTGTAAAGTCCTCTACGAACCAAGAAAATGTTCTTAGAGCAGGAAGGAAAACATTGTGACTTGAGTCAAATAACCGGGACAATATCGGCACTGACTGCCTCGGTAGCGTAGTGGTAGCGTATGCGACTGCTGTGCATGAGGTCTCGGGTTCGATTCCTGAGTCGGACCAAATATTTGTATGATCTGCAAATATTGGTTTCGGAGTTTGGATGTTTTCTATGTATAATATGTATGTATTTACAAAAAAAAGTATATATGTATTAATATCAGTTGTCTAGTACCCATAGTACAAGCTCTGCTTAGTTTGGGACTAGATGGCGTTGTGTGTTAAAATATCCGAAAATATTCATTTATTTATTCATTCATTTTATTTATTTACTGGGCACAAGAAATGGCCTTGTACCTAGAAATGGAAGACTTCACGGTTGGTATAATGGTTTAAGCGGTCGTCAGGCCGCTTTCAAACCCCAAATTCTTGTTCGGATTCGGGGTGTTCCTTGTGTCCGGTTTATGTTTGATTATAAGTTCTCCGTGACACAGGATGTATATTTCTAATGCTGGAGTTTATTATAAAAATGCAAAAATCTTTAGTTTCATCAGCAGCATAGAATAGTCTACTGATCCTCGTCTTTTCGAAACAAACAAATTACCGTGGGAGAGCCACGATTTGGTATGCATGGGCCGGCTTGTGCGGAGTGATACCACGGCCTCACAGAAAACCAGTGTGAAACAGCGCCTGCGCTGTATTTCACCGAGTGAGTGAGGATAACGGAGACCGATTAACCAACCTTTCCTCTCATCACCTAAGGCTGGCAATGCACTTGTGACGCCTCTGGTGTTGCGGGTGTTCTTAGGTGTAATCGCTTACTATCAGGCGATACGTCTGCTCGATTGCTCCCCTATTCCATAAAAAAACTGCAGAAATATCTATTACATCAAGTTATTTGTAACTGTACTGTTCATTATGCGTTAGTTTTACGGAAACAATTGGAAAATTCATCGAAAATCCATCGAACCGTCTCCCAAGAATTATTTATAATAATATTAGGTATATGTAGTAATTAGGTATATTTAGCTTTACATAAAACAAACGAGGTCGCTAGTACCTAATAATAAGTTTTAAATGTAAATAAAAATCTTTTGCGTTTTCCTTTTAAACTTATTTTATTATTTATAAATCTAAATGAACGCTTGTTAAATTCAATGTTATATTCAGCAGTAGCAACAGATTTCATTAATTATCTTCAAGCGAAATAAAAATAAATTGAAAAATCGTTATTTTATATCAGTTATACAAAATATGTAATTATAATCCTATTAATATTATAAACGCGAAAGTTTGTATGGGTGGATGTTTGTTTTGACGTAAAAACTACTCAACGGATTTGGATGAAAGTTTACAGTAATATAGCTGGTACATCAGAATAACACATAGGCTACTATTTGGCGCGATAACCAACATAAACGCGGACAGAGCCACGTGCATAAACTAGTCATTTATAATGATTCCGTTGATAAATATACAATGTTAATTAAACATAACACGAATTTATATCACAACAGCTCAAATGTAACTACGATCTAGCCTACGTCACCCGATCCATTATTACGAATCTATTTTTTATTGATTAAAATCGGTTTAGTAGTTTAGACGCTACGGTGGAATATATAAATAAACATAAACTAGCAAAACTAATCCCTTACTAATAGCTCTGCCGTAGTCAGATAAAAACAATGTTTGAAACTATCAGTAGATATTTATAGCATGTCAAAATTTGAGCTCCGTCGGTGCATGATAGACCAAGAGCTCCCGAACCTTCTGAGTAACGCTATGTCTGTAAGGCTAGAAATTCTTGCATTATTGAGTCATAGCATGCTAAGTACGATAACTATTGCGTAGCGGGCCCCAGCCCTGTACATCATCAACCAATATATTTGTGAAAGTATAAGAAAAAGAGAAAATAAAAACTTGTTCCTGTTAGCTTGAAATATTTATACAATTTAGTTCATTCATTGAAAACTTAAAAAATTTGACAGGCGTTTCCGATAAGCACAAGTACCTGCCAAGTGAACCGAAAGGTAATAATTATATCATCAATGAAGACTAACTTTATTTTGTAAAGTTGTAATTTATATAGATATATATATATATATATCTCATTATATGAACGATTTTAAAAAAGTAAGTACAATGCCGGGCGGTTCTGCCTAGCATATATTTCTTGACAGATAAGGAGAAAGATAATAATGGTGTGCGAGTTAAAATGTATCTGCGCACAGTCGGTCGGTCCTAACACGAAGAACTTCTCTCATAAATAACATTAAATCGTTGAAAGCATCTAAATCCATGCAATATACAGGTCAAGTAATCGATATACACGATTTTTAAGTGTTCAAAACAAATCGAAATTGTTATAAGCAATCCGGCAAAGTTTCATGTCATGCATAACACAATTTTATCGGAAATATTCAAAACCATGTGATATACGCATTAGTTAATCAGAAGATACGATTGTGTTTCTTTGCCAGTATTGTTTTCATAAGGCTCTACGGATTTTGGAACTGGAAGTTATGGATCGACACATGCAGGCTGTGGATTTTGGCGTTTTCACGTAATTCTATATATATCTATAGCGTCTGTTTGTGTCGATTTATATTTTTTTAAACTATAGCTTCTATTTAACGTTCATAAATATCACTTAGTGTCTTAATTGAATAAATGATTTTGAATTTGAAATCGATAATGTATTGCAATTTATTTGTGATAAAATTGGCTCGTTTAAAATGAAAATATGAGTGATACATGAAACCGCTTGTTCAAAGTTACTTTGTCAGTTTCTTAGCCATCTGACACTGAAATAAGGATACATTTTAAGAACTGTAGTATTAATACAATTTCATTAGCTTGACTTAAAATCGATAAAAATCCTATAAAGATTTTCTTAAAACTTGCGTTTCGATTACAAATTACTAAAATAAGTGGTTATATTATTTCCTCATTCCTAAGACGGAATGTTAAAATGACTTAAAATTCACTGCGGTTGTTACAATCTGTAATGCAACCGCTGTCTTAAAATAAACTTCTATGTTCCAGCAGAAGTACATCGCTCTTTTTATACTTGAACGTTATTTTACCTTCTAATATTAGCAGCATTGCATAGGGTCCATACTTTAGTAATGGCTCTTGATCGATACAACCTTGCATGCAGTTTCCACTTGCATAATTCTTCCGTTTCACAGTGACACGCTTATTTTTTTATCCAGTAATAATAAGGTTTAATTTGACTTGTCAACGTGTTACATGTTAAATGAGTGCAAAGTGCAAAATTTTAATAAATTTTAGCCTAATTATGATACTGTGATCTAGAATATTCATTCAATTATTCTTTTCCCTAAAAAGTTACATTTTGCCTTTAAATGTTCACAAATAATTATACATAAAAAAGTATATAAGTTTTAATATCAGTTATCTAGTACCCATAGTACAAGCTCTGCTTAGTTTGGGACTAGATGGCGTTGTGTGTTAAAATGTCTGAACATATTTATTTATTTATTTTATTCAGAATAATAATCTAATATGAAAATGGGAAGTAAGCAGAAGTACCTTTTTGATGGTACGAAATTGTCATGATTAAAACTATAGTCTGAAACATAATATAAAAGAGCTCATTGATATACTTAACTAAGGTATACTTATGTATATATAAGTATACACGTTTAAATTAATGCGATTACGTAATACATTTTACATGGTACCTGACCTGCCTCTGATAAATCATTATTCTAAGAATTTTTAACAACGAATTTATACATTTGAATATTAGGAATGTATTGTTAAATGTCAGGGATATATAATATGTATCACATTCTCGGTCCACACACTTCGTGATTCGTGTTAAATCGATGTATGACTTAAGCATGGTATACACTATCACATGTAATAGATGTTACGCACATTTTACATAATCATACATACCGTGATGTGCGTAACGCAATAACACAAAAAGGGTAGTTAGATTCTAAGATAGTTTTATAGTAGACATCGATCAATATGCTACGGCAATTACCATAACATTAATTAATATAGATTGTAATGGTTTTTCGATGCCTTTTATGAGGCGAAAATGATTTCTATTTTCAGTTTACGTATTGCGAAGGAATGTCAGATAGCTGAATTTGTCAGTAAAACTCTTTTAAAGCTCTTTTAAATCTCATTGTCATATTCGATAGATATCTACTGGGACCATTAGACAAAGTGTGGGACCAAATATAGACGTGTTTCAATTTTTTTTTCTTTTTTTTTAAAAGACTTTTACCCTATTAGGGTATGCCATAAGGCGTTAATTTAATCAAATAACATTTAAATATTATATGCTAAACTGTACAATTTTATAGCTTTTTTTGATGTTGGTATAACCAAAACACTTTGAATTAAACCGACATCCAAATAATTCAAGTTCAACTGCTCCATTACTAAATTTCTTTTAGATTGATTCTTGACACATTCCATCAACAAATGTTGAACATCGTCCACAATATTACACATCTCACAATTTGATGAGTTAGGTCTACGTATTAGATATTCAAATTTTTTTGACGGAATGTGTCTAGAACCTAATCTATGACCTATTGTAACCCACGATCTACTTATTTCTAAGTTACCGATCCATGGTACATGAGGAGGCTCGGACAGAATAGTCTTGTACGAAAATCCTTTCATTTTCGACTGTTCATTAAAATACTCTTTCCATTTATTGTAACAATTAATTTTGAATTTATGTAATAGCTCGGAGTAATATGATTTAATATTAATATTATGCCCTTCCTTTATCACTAATTTGGCTAATCGGTACGCCTCCTTGTCGCCCTTAATATTAATGTGCGATGGTATCCATTGCAATTTCAGATTCTTTGAAGCACTGATATCACGTAACTTTTTAATTATAACATAGGCTATCGATACACCTCTGTAACCAGAGGCCCATCGAGCCAAGTGCTTCAAGTCGTTTTTGCTGTCCGTAAAAATTACAAAGTTTTGGCCATGACGTGTTTCATCATAACCTATTTAATTTCTTGGAAACGGCTCTAACGATATTTATGAAATTTTGTATGAAGAGGGTTTCGGGGGCGGTAAATCTATCCAGCAAGGATTCATTTTCTGAAAATTTCCAGAAACATAATGCCGAACAAAGCTCAGTCATGCAGGTATTGTTACTTATTAAAGTCAAAACTACCTTTACATATTTAGCTCACACTCGTTACACGTTGCTTACAGATACAATTCTGCAAATCTGACGTAATGATGTTGTTAGGGCCATAAATAGGTTATTTAAGTCAAAAAGTATTACAGAAGTGCGACTAGTTTATCGGGAGATTAGAGGTTTTAAATAAATAAATTATTCATTTTGGTTCATAATAACACACAAGTTTAGACGTAGAAGGACATCAAGTATATTACATTTATACTTAGATACGCAAGTAAACATTAGCTGATCAGAGGAAATAAATGAACTTATTCGTTTAATAGTTGTAGTATCCGTTGTATTGAAAAGAATGCTGTCGAATTAAATTATTACTTCCTACATACGCTTCCTATAATTTAATTATATAATCTATTTAGATCGATTGATATTTACGATATGTTTACGATCAATTCCCTTGAGAACTGCTTAACGAGCTCCTAGTGTCTATCCTCCTAGTGTCATATCTATGATTTTAGTATGAATACACAGACAAATATATAAAAAATAAAATACATTTTAAGTGTGCATTTTTATATTTATAACGTATTGCACTTCATTTGTTTTAAAACTGGTAAAAAAGGAAGGAACAAGATGAGTTAATATGTTACGATTATAACATAATGTAGAATTATAGTTTTAATCATAGAAAAATAATAACCGTAGAATATACAATAAACATATTTACATAGATAGATAGATAGATAGAAAACTCTTTATTAGCAACACTATAATATTACAGTTAGAAGAGAGTACATAAAATGTGAGACGGAGTGTACAAAGGGCCGCCTTACATACTGCCTCGGTGGCGCAGTGGTAGCGTGCGCGACTGCTGTCCATGAGGTCTCGGGTTATAATCCTGATTCGGACCAAATGTTTGTATGATCTGCCAATATTTGTTTCGTAGTTTGGGTGTTTTCTATGTATAATATGTATGTATTTACAAAAAAACAAAGTATTTATGTATTCATATCAGTTGTCCAGTACCCATAATAGGTACAAGCTCTGCTTAGTCTTGGACTAGATGGCGTTGTGTGTTAGATGTCCAAAATATTAAAAAAAAAAAATTGAAATATTCTGTAACTAGTAAGTGTAATGTAAGTAAGCAACGATGGCGCGGTCAGTACCTGGATGGGTGACCGCTGGTGGCATGTTACCATGAGCGTCTCCGTGATTCAGAGGTCACGTTAAGCAGTCGGTCCCGGTTGTTATCATACGATAACAGTCGTGAAGCTAAGTTGGAGGCCTTCGGGCGGCTTAAAAACATCCAACGGCAAGATTTACGTAGCCACAACGTATTCTTGCCAGTCCCCAACCCCCACTTGGCCAGCGTGGGGACGTATGGCCTTAACCCTCTCCTGAGAGGAGACCCGAGCCCAGCAGTGGGACATTATGGGTTGTTGTTTTTTTTTGTTTTTGTTTTTATAAGTGTAATGTTAAGGAGTAGATAAATAAAATGTATACTATTTAGTTAAGATTTAAATAAGTATCAGTGTAAATAGGATAATATAAAAAGTAAGGCTATATGTTAAGACGAAATTTTTTGTGATAAGTTACATAAAACTCTTGTTAAAAAATTAAGTTAGATAACAAATAAAAGCAGAAAAGGACTCTGATTACGCATTACAGGTGACAAGCTCAACACCCAGCGATGGTGGGTGATTTAAAAAAAACAATAAAATAAATAAATAAATATTTTCAGACATTTTAACACACAACGCCATCTAGTCCCAAACTAAGCAGAGCTTGTACTATGGGTACTAGACAACTGATATTAATACTTATATCTTTTTTTTTGTAAATACATACATACTATACATAGAAAACATCCAAACTCCGAAACAAATACTTGCAGATCATACAAACATTTGGTCCGACTCAGGAATCGAACCCGAGACCTCTAGCCCAGCAGTCGCATTCGCTACCACTGCCCCACAGAGGCAGTCAAATCGATATCAATATCGCATTGCAGACATCAAGCTACATTTTAAGAACTGTAGTAGCGTGGGAGAATCATTTTTGCGCATATATGGGAAAGCTCGACACGAATGATGACAGGGCGTTACAGAAAACCAGTACAACATTCTTATCACCGAGTGAGTGAGCACTCAAGTAAATAAAGAGTCACTGTTTTGTATCAATTTATTTAACTGAACTTAGCACTTTAAAAGGTATCATTAATCCATTATTTTCTTACTTCTAGTTCTAGATATTGCTCACAATCCACCTGCATGTATGTCTGTTATCACTGTAAATGGTAACTTATGTGTTATTCTGATATATAAGCTATATTACTGTAGAGTTGCATCTAAATCCATTCAGTGGTTTTTGCGTGAAAGTGTAACAAGCATCTGTACATCCTTACAAGCTTTTGAATTAAAAGTATTAAGTAGGATAAGATTGTAATACTTATATTATTGGTTTGTCCAATTATTATTATTGGAAGAATATTCTTCAAAACATTTTTTTTCAATATAAATATTATTGGACATAGGCATCTCCAAGCTCCGATCATAAAAATAAATACAACGTAATTGAGAACCTTGTTTTGTAATCGTTGATTAATATTGAAAGTAAATGTACTAAATTGTAAATTGTTTTAGTTCGTCATAATCAAACTTGTTCCGTTGGTTCCAACAAACTTTGTCATTGGTTGCATACATAATTTTGATTTGTATTAACAATGATTAAATATAGCCGAACATAAATGAACCCTGCATAACTTTATGGCTAACTATACTAAACATGAAAGAATGGAAACTGACAAATATTTGCTAGTTACATATTGTAAGTATGAGCTATATATTTTTTTTAAATATAGTAATTTAATATATTCTAACTGCAACATTTTTATAGTGAGTGCTTAGCTTAACTCCTTACACCGTTCCGTTTGACTCATACATCAACATCATTGTTCGTGACATTTCATGTATTATTACTAAAATGACGCTAAACCTGGAATGCTTCGAGAGGAAATTTATGTTTAAACCGTTTTATTTAAACATTGGTCATTATTCTTGTTGAAATCTGGTTGTTGCTGAATGTCGAGCAATAGAGCTGTGTTAATATTTTATTGTTAATGTGGTCAATTCGCCCCGGGGTCATTCCGCCGCCTCGCCGTCATTTCAAGTAGAAGTACAAGCTAAATATTAATTTCCTTCAATGATTTATTAATCGGTTATTAGTAATGAATAATTGTATTGTTTAATTGATATATTACAATTTACAGAAATAATTGTTTTATCTAAAAAGTACAGTTTTTTAAATAAATTGATGATTTTCATTGACAATCTGTTTTACAACTGTTTTTTCACCATTTATTGTCATACTGTAATTTTAAGCATCCTATTAATCGTTACAAAAGTCAGAAATTAAAAATGAAAAAAAAAGCTATTAAGGAAATTACCACTTTTACTGCCGTAGATTATTACGTTCACTAAAAAAACGATCTTAACAATAGAGTGCGGTAGATGTTAATGAGGTAGTTGTAGTAGTTTTTTTTTATATATGAGTCTTCTAAAATGATTCTACTTACTCTGACGGAAGGCAGAAGCAGAGTTCAAAAGTGGTGGTCTCCAAATTCATTATGAATGCAAACAGTCTAGCATGGCGAGATATGTGAATGACTGCCTCGGTGGCGCAGTGGTAGCGTACGCGACTGCTGCCATGAGGTCTCGGGTTCGTATCCTGTGTTGGACCAAATGTTTGTATGATCTGCAAATATTTGTTTCGGAATTCGGGTGTGTCTTATGTATTTACAAAAAAAATGTTTTTATTTATTCATATCAGTTGTCTAGTACCCATAATACAAGCTCTGCTTAGTTTGGGACTAGATGGCGTTGTGTGTAAGATGTCTGAATTATTTATTTATTTATTTATTGAGATACTTCTGTAGCATTGGGTCTCCGGTTTCCAATCAACGAAACACAATAGTACGATGCTGTCTTTTCAGGTTGGTCTTCTTTGAGAGCTTAGAACCACCCGGGTCGAGCCGGCCCGTTTCTGTTGAAATGAGTGTGGCTCTTCAACTTTACTTTTGCTAATTAAGTAATATATCTGAAAGTGAGTTACTGTTTTATTGTCTTTATGTCACAGGGCTTTTAGTCAAATACAGCTTTGCACAATATATAACTGACATTGATTAACATATGTAAAACCATAAAGATTGCAAGTTTTAAAACATTGAGTATACAGAACACTTAAATAAATTAGACATAAAAGGTATGTTCCTAACGAGAGTTAATTAATTGACACTTATTGACAGGATGCATCGTTATGTGCTTGCACTCAATGACACTGACAGCTTGTAAATGTCGGTCGCCCTGATATTCAGATACGATCTTGTCATAGTCAACTGAAGGCGAAGACGTACTAGGTTTCGAGATAGTATGCACTTTTTTCAGTTATAATAATCTTTATAGGGATATAATGGGAGCCTGGTGATCTGTAACACAGGTTTTACTAATATAGACACCAGTCTCACAAAGTAATAATGGTTTCGCATTGTTCTGCATTGTACTGTATGACCTTTGTGAAAGACTAATAAATAAACATTATTATAATGCGCGAAAAATATTTTTTGTGTCTTATATTTATGATATTTGTATGGATATATTTCCTGAAAGTTTACATATGTTTTAAAGAAGTATTCAATACGTGGTCCCCATTAGAATCCATGTTTTCGTGCCTGGCATAAATTTAGAAGCCTATAAATTCTTAACTTCTACCTTATGATAGCAGATAGATATATTTGTATAAATTTTAGTTTAAAACTGATGTACGTCTTTGTATGTAGTGTACGATGCCTCCTATTTATTAAAAAAATATAAATAAAAAATAGAGTAGGTAGCATGTAATAGTTAAAGCTCTATTTAGTATAAGCTGATGTAATATTCTTTCGCTGATCAAACGTGATACAGGACGTGGCCCGCGCCAAGGGCGACAGGTCAACTATCGTTAAGTAGGGTTGTCACGTATTTGAAAGTTTAATGATTTTTCTTTTAAATAATTCTAAGATTCTTATTATTTATGTATTATGGATTAATTTTCCTTGGGGATTTAGTTCGAAAATATAATACAAAGTATGATACTGGTGATCTGGTAGTTACTTCTATTTGTTTTTTTTATAAATGTTGGTGCAGCGACGCAAACTCTAATCGTGTGTCGGAGACACACTTTCAACTTAAATTTTTAAAGACGCGGTGGTGATATTCTTCAAGCCAATTACGGCCACGGCGGACAGTTTCAACGAAGACTACCTAACTACGCAGGACGTCTCCATATGCGTGTGTGTGCGCAAACTCAGGGGCACTCTCTGTTCCCTCTCTCTCATAATCTGATGGGACGATTAACCGTTGCGACCGGGGAGAGATCAGGCGCAGGACCGACAGCTTTACGTGCTTTCCGAGACACGGGGTTCAGACCCCAACTTCCAAACTCCGAGCTGTTATTAAGTATTTCTATAATCAGAAAGATTCAATAACTTTTTAGCCCGACCCGGGATTCGAACCCGAGAACTCTCGATTGACAGTCGCATAATTTAAAAATTTTTAGAAGTGTAGTTATTGGTTGAACATTTCGGGGCCACTTGATTTACCTCTGCGCTTAAAGAACCGCTTTAATAGTTGTCTGAAAGTACAACGTTTATGATAAATACATTTAGGACATTTCTTTTTGTTTTTTTTTACGTGTGGAAACCCCCTCGGGCCTTCACCCCACCGGGGTTTGCGGCGGGGCGGTGTGTCGGAATCGAACTGACTAAAACCACACGGTGTGCCACTCTGCGCCTGAGACGGGAGAGATCCAGGAACCGCTTTCTTACGCCATCCGGATCAAATACATTTAGGACAACCCTAACCAAAGTGCCTGAATGGCAGACGGAAAGGTTGACTTGTATTGTATTGGCTTCTAGCTATTGGTTCAACAGTAATTAGTAACATATTAGTATTTGCACGAAGGCCTCAATGACAATTGTATACTATACATTATATATATATAATTATACAACTAAGTTTTAAGCAGGTCACAAATTTGGCATTATCTTGAATGAAGGACACTTGCAACGTCCGTTATAAATATCACAAGCAACATCATTAACAAGCTATCAATCAGTAATTTATCAATAGCCTTTAACATTCCACTAGTGGACAAAGCCCTATCTTTAGAAAGGAAGTTTGGCCTGCTATACCACGCTATTTCAACTTCTCATTCTCTTTGCGATGATTTCATCTTAGAGATGTCCTCCATAGTTGAGTCGTTTAGTAGGCTCTTATGACCCCCCTGGAACAAATGGGGGTGGTGTCTCTACGAATTCTTAATTCGTCACGATACGACTGTCAAAATTCACAATATAATCTGTATAAATGAAAATGTAAATCACCGAAATGTATTTACAGTGTTTATTAAGATTTTAGGAAACCCAACCTCTAATGCTGCACTTGACTTATTCGGAATGTTTACGCATCAAAAATATTGACTTGATTTTATATAAAATATAACATAGGATAAGGTACGATGGGACTAACATATTATCACGAAACAAAAGTCTCTAAATTAATAAAGATTCAAAAAAAAAATGTATGTACACGCATAACATCCGATCGACTGCACCAAATTGGATAGCTCTTTCTTTTATGTGTTTGTTAGTCACGACAGGGTTTGTACAGAATAAAATCATAAAAAAACGAAAGTGTTATATTTTTGAAGTCCGCCAATGTAGACCCGTGAGAAACTGAGGCGGGTATAAAATACTAAAACATTTTATTCCGGAAATAAAGTATTGTGGTGCGAAATTCGCCGGGTCAGCTAGTTCAGTATAATTATAATTTATAGTCCTACATATTTTTTCGATTATATTGACGATAAGTATCAAGCACTGTGTTTAAACAGATTTATTTTGTTATCGGTTTATCTTTGACCTCGGCGGCACAAATTCTTTAGTATAGTGTACTTATGAACCCTTGAAATCTAAGTTTTTCGCTCTTACGTAATTCGAGTCAGGTGACGGTAGTTGGGTGGTCAATAAGGATGACTTAATAAATAGCCGGACTAGGAGCACAGAAGGAAAACTTTATGACACATCACGATTTAGAAATAATAATGATTTGTATTTAGAAGAATGATCAACCAACCAGAAGAATTATTTCTTCACTTTATATCATTGCGTGAGTTTGTGTATTGAGACTAAAATTAAGAAAATAATATCGTATTGATACTCCTTATTTATATAGGCTGATGTAAAGTGTTCTTCAAGGAAGTCTTTAAAATAACCTAAGTCGTATCTATTGAAAGGTGTTCCAATAAAAGAGATGTCGACTAATATCTTCTTCTCACTGACTTATACCTTCTAACTTCAGTTAACTTTTCTTCAGTGTTCTTCTAAGGATTATTACGTCGTATTTCTCATCGGTGCAAGTTTCTTTGTCTCTCTTAAATTCATCGAAGTATCAGTATAAAGTTTGTTGCCTTAAACATATATACCTTCTTATAACACAAGTTTACATTTATCAAATAATTCTTCTTGTTTTAGGTAAGATTAGAAATTTTAAAAGAGGTCGGTTTTAATAAGACCCAATAAATATATTTAATTCACAATAAAACGTATTAAGAAATGTCAAGTGAGAAAAATCTATTAGTATTTGTAAATAAAGGTTTTTTACAAAAAAAATAGTGGCTTGGTGTTTATTTAAATGGAATTTTTTCATTTAAACTCCGTTCACAGTATGCAAATAAACGGTCATGAATTTTGCAAAAATACCTCGAATTCAATACTGATCCAGTGTTGAAATTAAAATACGCAATATGTGCTGAAATATATATATCGTAGCAATTGATTTAAGTAATTAACGAGTTGTTCAACTAAAACTATGCACCGAATATAATTAGAATTATGTAATATAGGTTGTTTCTTACAACAAAATTCAATTAGGTAATATTTTAGTGAAACAAATGTTTTTGGAGGACTTCGAAAACAAATCATCTAGTGTTCCTTTTTACCCGACTGCGAAAGAAGAAGTGATAATCAGGATATTTAAAAAAGATTCTTTTAAAATCTGTTTCACTTAAGTTTTCCGTCACCAATTGAATAGTTTTAAGTTCCGTTATTCGCTAAATGTTTTAATAATAATTTTGTAATAACATCGCTGAACTTTAAAGTATTCCTTAAATATCTCCTTTTTCTTCTTTTGATTTTTTGAAGCCGATGATCAATCTTAAGTGGAGTGCGACAGACTGATGATGCTGATAATTCTTGATTTCTTTTCACAGCGCCATAAATATGCATAAAAATATTTCACAAAATGCTCTCGAGCAAAAAAAAATACAAATGAAATAGTATTATTATTAGCCTAGAATGTATCTTTCTTTTGTTCGTTTTGATGATTATCATCAAATTGAACAACAGAAAGATATAACACAACATTAAACACAAACTATAAAATTTGCGCAGCCATGATTTGATAAACACACAAAAAAACGTGAATTATTAAAAATTATAATATAAACAATTGGTATTAATAAAAAATACCGGTTTTTCGTACAAACCTACAGGTATATTTTATGGTGAAACAAAAATGTATACTTTTCGCAATTTTTCTTTAATCTGTGCGAGAGGACGTTGCTTCGTACCAAATTCCAAGATTCTATTTTACGGGAAGTAACCTGTAGGTTGTGGTTCCCTTGCTACAGTCGAAAATTTGTAGCATATACGGCTGTATCTTTTGATTGCGTTGGCTTAGAAGTTTGATTTTTCACAACTCCATGGGACAGTAGACCTGAGTATTTGATATTAATTTCAGCTAAATACCTTAACGCGTTCCTAAAAAAAGATCTTGACAGACAGACGTACAACAAAGTGATCTTATAAGGGTTCCGGTTTTTCTATTTGCGATACTGAACCCTAATAATGAGTGTATTAATAAAAAAACCTCATTGTAAATTAAATACCCTTTTAAAGTAACACTATGGGTTTCAGATTACTGCCTTTTGCGTTTATTTGGCCGTGTTTATATGTACTTTATTGTGTACTTACATTGAATGTCAAGCAGCTTTGAACTTGCAAACCCAGTAAACCTTCATACCTGGTCGAGAATAAACAGCATTCCGATTACTCTATCTCGATCGGCCGCTTTCAGAAGAAGTTCATAAATGTATGTATTTATGCAAATACCTCACGAAGATGGAGCGGGTTGACGACGTAGTCTTGTGTGCGTGCCGTGAGCCGTGAATAGGTGTTAGAATAATAAGGCCAAACAGCCCACGGCTTAAGCATGTTTTAACGTATGTCATATCTACTTAGAGATTATAGAGACATATATTATACTTCAAAGTTTTTGCTTTCGTCTTTATCATGGTGGTACGGAGTAGTTTTTCCAAAACTTCATTTGACTTCATACTTATTTTTCGAAGTTATTTGTTTATCATCATTAACAACCTTTTCGACTAAAATTTTACTTTCTCAGTCCCTTCTCCTTCCATTTCATGACTATGTTGTTGTTTCTTTTGTCTTTCTGTCGATTCTATCTATAATATCTGTATCCGCTTCTTATTTGGTCTGAAAAAGTTCGATCATGTTTCGGAGTTCCGAAAACAACTGATGTGGTTACCTATTCGGCATGGTCGAGATCTACACATACTTTCTTTACTGTATTCCACTATTTACAACCCCAATTTTTCTTCATATCTTCGTGACTGCTTCGAGTACTTTATTCCCAGAAGCCAACCCGGTCGCCCTTCCTATTATCTCCTTCTTCGAACTCCTTCTCATACTTCGAGTTGCTACAATCACTCTTTTAGTGTTGCAGCTGTGCGGCTATAGAATGCCTCAGCGCGTGCGCTTCTGATTCTTAAATACGCATGACTACGCCCTTACATTTCTCTACTATCCTCTGTTCACTCAGAGTTTTCTGGAAGAAAACTCATTTTGAGTTAAGCACGCCTTTTGTACATTTTGTATTTCTTTTAAACTTATATTTTCTATGTGTACAATAAAGAATAAATACAATTACAAACAACTTTTAACAGTTCACTGCTGGGCGTGGGCCTCTCCTTGACGACGGCGTCGACTACGACTCTAGACGAGTTGGAATAAGGTTTACTTTAATTAAGTTCTCCTTCTCCGTAATCGCGTAGCAATTGAATAAGAATACAGTGTCACTATGGAGTATCGCTTATCACACCCTGTATTCATATTACATTGCTGCGCGAAGGGTTGGGCGCAAAAAAGCAGAACAACAGCATTTAAATGAGAAGGAAAACTTTGTTCTTGCTCAGATTAAAATAAAAATACCTACAAAACAATAACTATAGTTGTACCACAAATATCGTTGGTGAGAATTACAATTGCACTTGGTTAGCTTCTGGTTTATTTCCTATATCCTTGATAGTAATCGTAAAAGTTGCTGTCTTCTATAAAAAGTTGATATTAATGAATTTCATTATACCTATTAAGATTGATATGCCTAGTGTTTTAGCTGTCACTCAATTAAAATGTTATATATTAGTATTATCATTATTATGTGGTTAAACCATTTTTTATACTAGAAATATATTAGAGTAAGTTTACTTTACTTTAAGACAGTTTTCTTTCAGTTTAAAAATAAAACCAACTGGTAACTATTGCGCTTTTTTTATGTAATAGGGGACAAACGAGCAGACGCATCACCTGATGGTAAGCAATTAACGCCCCCCATGGACACCCGCAACACTAGAAGCGTCACAAATGAGTTGCCGGCTTTTGGGGGATGGGGAGAAAGATGGGAATGGGGGAAGGGGTCGGTGTATGGTATCCTCACTCACTCGGTGAAACATAGCGGAAGCGCTATTTCACACCGGTTTTCGGTGAAGCCGTGATATCGCTCTGGTCGAGCCGGCCCATCTATACCGAAGCGTGGCTTTCCCACGAGAAACTTAATGTGCTTTGGATAAACATGGTGCTGGAAAGTAAAATTTTTGAGAGTGTTGCTGGTACCATAGCAAGATGATACAATTGTTGGTAAAGCTTTATTTCCTAAGACAATTATTTATTTAATCACGTCAAGAAATCAGATATGTTAAAAATTTTGCTGACGTCTAGCAGAAAATATTTCGTGGTAAAACAGAGCTTATACTTGCTTTGTAAATACAATCTTATAAATGGCGACGCATAACGTTGTGATGCATGCCGTGGTGACGGGTTTCCAAACCAACTACTAGTTTGACGCGTTGCCAAAGCAACTGCAAGTTTGTCATCAACAGCAGGTTAATTTTGCTTCTTAAATTGTGTTTAATTTCTTATACAACGAGACATGAATGAACAAACACCTAATTTTTAAAATCAATTCTGGCCTCGAAATGTTACCGAGTAGGCGGTAATTGGGCAATTTAATCTATTATCTCGTCAAAGACTCAGAGTTAATGGAACTCTAATATGTGTAATACTAGGGTATGATATTGTAACTTATGTATACTATGATTTCAAGTATTACGCATTAATTAAATGATAGTGTAGTAGGAACCAGGAAGAATGCCTCAGCAAAATTCATATATATATATATATATATATATATATATATATATATATATATATATACTTACCTTTAAAATAGTATATACCATTTACACGAAAAGTTGAGTAATGTAGACTTTCGCGACTCTTACACATATTTATTCGCTATAAAAATATTATAAAATGTTACGATATTTCTTCGACGCGCATTCCAAACAGGTTAGCACTAAACATGGGATCAAGTATAGTATTGGACAGTGGAAATATTTTAAAGAAGCTATTGTGCAGAAGTTTTTTTTTTTGGCGACATTTACGTACAGTATAACAACCTAGCCACACTATTCACACCACTTTTCAACTTTGAACTTTGTTATAATCACCTAGCAGGGATCATTTGAATCGATATTGCGTCGGAGTAATTTTTTTTTTCTTCACAAAATTTCTTAAAAAACTCGATAATTTCAATGGGTTTTCATTATATTTTGATGTGAAAATTTATTGAATTTGACTCTGACATTTGTAAATCCAGAAAAAAAAGTAAAAATTATTAGATTTCTAAACGTAAAATCTTTGCTTATATCATCACCGTCGTAGCGTAGTCTACTAGTGTACATAGGCCTCTCTAATTGCTCACTACTTCGTTCGATCCTCGGCTTGTTTGCATCCAGTTCATCATCACTCCACCATCACTTCTACAGTTATAATATAATATAATATTTTCACACATCATTTCACGCAGGGCCGTCTATTATGACTAATACTAAAGACACGAAACTGTCAATCTAATACATCGCGTAGGTCGATAGTAAAATCGATTAAATAATGTCGATCGATAAATGATCGCAGGTTATCCTATAGACTGTAAAGCTATCAAGACTTAAGTCATAAAGACGCTTGAGGCTTTGTTAAATACTTATTTTGTAATTCACGGTGATACTTAAGATAATTATGCTAATATTATTACACCGCTATAGAAATGAGCTAATATTAAAGCTATGACAGTTTGAATTTACTTCACTGGAGTATTAACTAATCATTATATCATTTCATTTTACTTTTTCCTTATATTAATCTTCGAACAGGATATAGGGCCGCGAATAAGGCACTGTATTGAAAAGAAAATTGATAAGTTGACAATCATAGGACAACAACCGCAAATTACAAACAAACAAGAAATGGTCACAAAGAACACCCAGACTCCGAACAACAATTGTTGTCCCATGTGAATTTTACCATCCATAACACTCAGCAAAGTAGAGAGCCATCGCCGACCGTGTAGTCCGGACCAGACATTATTATTACTACGGTGCGAGCTTTACTCTAGCCCATTTGTGCCGAGCATGACTCTCCATGGTAATATACCGCTTGTATTGAATGGAAAATTAGACTGAGACTGAAGACGACGATTTGTATACCGTTCAGGATTAGAGATGCCCCTAAGGCAGGGATATTGACTGGCCATTAAAGTAATTTAGGAAATGAGAATACTAATAAAATTCTAAGTCTGGGATATTTATATCTAGATCTACTCTTAGCGTATCTTATATTGACCTTGTAACAACATGCTTACGTACTACTTAAACTAAACGGAAACTACGACCTCTTATCTGATGGTCGAATGTTCCAATACATAGATACATCGAAAATATTGAACCAGTTCAAACACTTTTGGTCTACTTAGATAAATATAAAGTTTGGAAATCTTTATTATCATTTAACCACCAGTCTTAAATAGTCCACAGCTGAATACAGGCCATTGTTTAGAAAGGAGGTTTTGGTCAACTATACCATGCTTTGGTAATGGTTTGCGTCAAATATCTCCGTCTCTTTCTAGCTCTGATATCATGCCTTATATACTCTTTAGTTGACTCTTGCGACGTCAGCGGGATGAATAGTGATAACACTCTTTACCGCTTTCTTAACCCGCCATCACAGACGGACAGGCATTTACTTTATTCTATGGGCTGGTACTAGCTATGAGAAAGTTTGAATCCATATACTGATAGAACCACTGAGCACTGAACAACAACACTGAATTACAACATTAGTTTTTAAATAATAATATAAACCTGAAGTTATTACACAAAAACAGGCGAATTATGCGGTGGGAGGAATACAGTGGGAGAGCCACGCTTCGGCATGAACGGGCCGGCTCGACCGGAGTAATGCCACGGCCTCGCAGAAAACCGGTGTGTAACAGCGCTTGCGCTGTGTTTCATTGAGTAAGTGAGGATAGCGGACGCCTATACCCCAATCCCTCTCCCCATCCCCTAAAGGCCGGTAAAGCACTTGTGACGCCTCTGGTGTAGCGGCTGTTCATGGGCGGCGGTAATCGCTTACCATCAGGCGATGCGTCTGCTCGTTTGCCCTCTAATTCCATAAAAAAATGACTAATTTAATATTTCTCATTATTTTGTTCAAAGCTGTTCTAGTCCTTGGTCTAATTCGTTTTTAAATTAAATTTAATTTATCTGTTTAAATAAATCAAAGACAAGTACTAAAATCGTCACGTATGAACTTTGGCTTACATAAAATGAGTGTGGACATGTACGTTTCCTTATAAGAAAGTTAAACGGGGATTCGAGCACAAGGTTACTTGTTGTTCGTAATAGCGCATTTATCTTTGCCCCTTTTTAAATCCACTTTTAGAGTTGGGGAAGCTTGAGAATGTGTTTTTATACCTCAGATCTTTGTGGCGACTTCCACATACAACGCAAAACAGAAACAGTACAGCACCATCTACCGAGGATACGTCGTACTACGGAGTAACGAAGGAAACGATAAAACTACCAATTCTGAATTGCGCAATAGAAGTTCTCGCGCCAATTAGCATATATACAATATCATAACATCAACCGTTCAAGTAGACTGACACTGACCGACCGTCATCGTACGTGGGCTGCTCCAAAAATAGTTAGGAAAATGAAAAATAGAACATCAAAAAAAGTTTATTTGCATCTTTTCAATATATCCACCTCCAATCCCAAGGCACTTATGCATTCGAGTGAACCACATACTAGGTAATATTTCTGTGTAATAATTTTTAAGAAAGTGTCGTATGAGTGCTTTTGGTACCTATACCACATAAATATACCGTTAGGCAGTGGATCGCCAGGCACGATCATCACGGAGGGACATAATACTCGTTTCTCCACACCTTCATCATGAAATGAAGAATTATATTAGAATGTGGGCGGACGGTACGTGGCGCTAATGATATGAAGAAGTTTATATTACACAGTGCATGTTCCGTGTCCCATCAGGGCCCGTCTACTAACATATGACCCCGGACATGACCGGCCAGGACACGGCCCGGTCTAATACAAATCTTCCTTAACACAGGTTTGGTTTTTTTAAAGGGTATATTTTAGTTTTGTGTTGTATGTACTATTTTTGGTTTTGTATTTCAAATTTAAGAGTATATATTATTCTAAGGAATTTTTACACCCGAGGTACGTCGGAGTTCCAGGGATTTCCTTTCGATGGTATACCTGGTTTCCCGGCTTCTAGTACCCGAGACGGTGAGCGGCTTATAGTCAGTTTGAGTCCGACATAACCACCTGTCGGTGGTATGCCAGGGGATTTCCGCACAAAAAAAGGTATTTTTAACAAGTTTCATGTTATACTTGTTGATATTCCAAGCAATGCGTTACGAAATTTAAATTATTTGAACGAGGTTGGTTACGATAGCTGGACAAACTTCAATTTATTAAACATGTATCGATAAGAATAAAAGAATCAATGATTGCATTTATGTATATTACAAATTCAATGCCGAGTTGTCTTGCACTTGATTGAAATTTGATCATATTTTGATATGATCTTTGTTCAAAACAGATTTTTGATTCGATAAATTCATAACATTTAAATCGATTGTTAAATCGATTTGAGATTTGATACATGGAGACATATTATACAAATTCAACTGACTACCTCGGTGGCGCAGTATTAGATTGGGAGTTTTCTATGCATAATATATATTTCCAAAAAAAATATGTAAATATTCCATCTGCCAATCTAAAATAGCAGTCTGTAGTATAAGCTCTGCTTTATTTGAAACTAGATGGCGTTATGTGTCGGATGACTGAAACTCTTATTTACTTAAATTGAACGTGTGACCACTAAAATGGCAGTTGAATACATTACCTCCGTTGCCATTTGTCATCTGGTGATAGTTTGTTCATAGCTTAGTAATTTAAATTAGTGTCTGTATGTTACAGACACTAATTTAAATTAAAACAACGGCAAACGTAGAGAAAAGTCCTCGGCACGATTGACCGACGATTTTGAGAATGGCAGTGGCTGGCAGTGGATGGATGCAGACTGCCCAAGATCGCCCCTGGAGGAGACCTTCATTTAGCATTGGATGGTGATAAGTTGATTTCGACAACAGAGGAATTTTCGTCAGATTTAGAGAAATGACTTAGTAACGATATTCACAGCTTTATGTTGTAAAGAAAAACACAATATGCTATTGTGTGATTTCATTCGAAATTCCTTTTCTTTTTGCAACAAACGACTTCGCATTTGGTTTGATGTAAATAAATAACAATCATGTATTTATGATAGGTTAAGGTGTTCTTTATTAATTTTAAATCGTTTTAATCCTATTTTCACTTTTAACGAGGAAGTGAAAATTATGCAAAGTCAACATAGGATGTTATTTTATAAGATCACAGTACCTAAAACGAAAATATTATATATTGAAGGATTTCAGTAGTATCAAGGCAACCAAAGCGACCTTCCAAAACTCCTTTTTACACCAAAAGGTTACATCCACACGTTTCGTTGAAATAACAAATAACAAAGCAATTATTTCTTAAAAAACACATTAACCTAAATCATAAATATTATGCTTTATTATTAGACACACCCTGTAAGTAAATATACACATAACGTATAGTGACACAGATGTAAATTAATTCAATCTAAAGGTCAATTTTGATTAGTAACAATGATCATATCGATGGTCTCTGCACACTAGAGTCTAAAATTTGTTGATTGATCGTTCTATCGACTGCGTTTGTTCAAACAATGAATTTTATTATATTTTAAATAAACTTTGTGTTTTTTATCATATAATTAAAGTGTAAATGTAACATTTATAGTACATATACCTAGGCTGTTCCGAAAATTGATGGCCACAGAATAAATGCAATCTCTTCTTTCATGAAACTATTTTGGATTGACGGCTAATTTCGATGGAAACTTCCTTTGAGAAAATCACTGACCACCTATGTGTAGTTTTTTTATATGTTTAAAGATTATCTGTCACTCTTCTTTTCAGACTCTTCAATAAAGGATGTTTCGCGGGAGCTTTTCTTATTATGTTTTTCTTTGATTATAAACGAGAATAATAATCAAACAATTTTCAAACAATCCCAAAAAAAATTACAAGCTACTTTTGGGGAGTCTGTTCCTGTGTTAGCAATAATTACTTATTGGTTTCGTGAAGTTAAACGTGGTCGAGACAAACGATGACCCCAGACAAGGTGAAGCACTCGGCGTCGACTATTACGAGAAAAGAGACATATTACACATTAGTTTCTATCTTCCTGCATAAATACCTTACAGTTAGGAAGCTTGTTGCGCGATAGATACCTCATTCTTTCACCGATGAGGAAAAATGCCGTCGTGTTGATTGGTGCAAATTTATGTTAGAAAAGTTCGAAAGAGGAACTTCTCAAAACGTATTCTACATTCTCACTGTTGACGAATCATAGACGTATAGCTACTAACCTCTCACGAAGCAGCAATCCACGCAAAGGTTGTTTGAAGAGGACTATTTGGCCACAAAAGTTGCTCAAGAACAGATCCTCCGTACAGCCCAGATTTAGCTCCTTGCGATTTTTTTTATTTCCCACGCTAAAAAAAAATACTTCGTCGCCGTCGAAGAATTTCAGCGATTATTTTTAGAACTCCCCGCAAGACACGTTTTTTAAATGTCTTGAAAGCTGATTCACCGAATGCATAAGTGCATTGGAATTGGAGATATTTTGAAAAGCTGTAATTAAACTTTTTTAAATTCAAACTTTTTTTCATTTCACTAATTTTGGAACAGCCCACGATATATTACTGAAATAGGATAACGGTTTTAACAAAATTAGTCAGACATTCCTAAGAAAACCGTTATCCTATTTCAGTTATCGAATAATTTTAGTAGCACATTTTAAAATATTACTTAGATTATATTTTATACACATTTTCTACACAGGAGGAAGTTAATTTAAAGAGTATATGCTGCTCGTTTCAGAAATAGTTTATCTTCTGTCATTACTTTCCATTTATAACACTATAAAAAGTAAAATCGAATCAAATGTTCAAAAATAATAACGAGTAAATTGTTAAAAAAAAACATTTCTCTCTCTCTTTCTTGATATTACACTATTAATTTTTCTTTTTTTGAAATAGTTTAAATAGGTAAAAAATGACATGTCATAATTTTTGAAACTCTCGGGTAAAAGTAGTTCAATATTTTATTTTTTATTTAAATTCACGCGAAGGCCAGCTTATTGTCCCGTTTTACTTGTGTGCTACCGCTACGGGCGTAACAATATATCGAAGCGATTTATCAAAGCAGATCGATTTGCACCGATTTATAGAACACCAATCAAAGATAATCTGTAACGATTTCTCAATTACACGTTCGACAAATCTACGCACATCAGTCAGCACAGGTTGATCGCAATGATTTATCGTTATGTGCGTAGCAGGCATAATGTGTGTAGACCCTAATTCATTTCGGTAAGTAAGTGCTGGTTTTCAAATTCAAGGAGCTCGGTAAAATTATAGCTTACTTCACAATTATAAACATAAAATGATTTATTGATATACACGAGTATTATATATTGCGTAAAAGTGTTGATACCACGATTTATTTTTTTGGTCCATTATTGATGTGTGAGCATGTACATGTTAATTTGTCACGGTTATAAAATACTTATTAATTATAATATATATGGTCATAAAATATTCATTTTGTAATGGCTATATTCGTATGAGTTATATCTTTTCGAATGCTTACTGTTGCTCTGTGGCTGTAATAAATTCTTTATGTAAATTTACTCTAATTATTTATTTTTGCGTATGTTGTTTTGTTTAAGTTGTTGTTATTTATATTTGACTGCCTCTGTGGCGCAGTGGTAGTGAATGCGACTGCTGTGCAAGAGGTCTCGGGTTCGATTCCTGAGACGGATCCAATATTAGTATGATTGCCAAATATTTGTTTCGGAGTTTGGGTTTTTCTATGTATAACATGTATGTATTTACAAAAAAAAGGATAAAAGTATTAATATCAGTTGTCTAGTATCAATAGTAAAAGCTCCGCTTAGTTTGGGACTAGATGGCGTTATGTGTTAAAATGTCTGAACATATTTATTTATTATTTATTTATTTATTTAAATCTACATAATTTTCATGATTAGTTTAAAAAGAGTTATACAATTCTGCTTATTTCCTATTGGCTTAAGCTTTAAAAACTATTCAAGGAAATTCTTTAGTGAATACTTATAAGTTTCTGTGTTCAGTTTTTAGTTATATCAGATATTGAGATTAATATATGTAGTCTCGCTATTACTATATTACTCGCAGCTCTGCCTGCGTATTTGTCGATTATCGTGACAAAGGAAAGGAAAGCGAAAACAGTATTTTCTTTGCAGCTGAAGTACCTGAATAAACATTGTTGCCAAAACAATAATTATCACATTTCATCTTGTATTGTTGAAGTTATACTTCTTTTGGCGCGTTAGGGAAAAATGATGAGATTAAATTTTTACGATGCGCGCGCACACCGTCACGAAAAACCGACACCCTCAAATTAGCTATACTTAACATATTAGATTTACGATGCGCGCGCACACCGTCACGAAAAACCCACACCCTGAAGTTAGCTATAGTCAACATTTGTTTTTAAAATTTTTATCTTGTCACGCCAAAGAAGTTAACTTCTAACTCGTGTACATAAGTACACACAGTAAGTTTTTTCTAATTTTTAGAAAACGCACATATTATGTAAAACATAAACATACATTTAAGTTACGGTAATATTAGATTTTGCAATAATTAACTTTTCACTCGAAAACTTTAAATGACACAATATGTTGATGAATGTTATGTTTCGTTCTGAATTTCCTTTCCTTTGTTACAATTTTATATGAGCAATCCATATATAAAATCATCATTATGTCAGAGAACCATAGATACATTGTAAAGAGTATAAACACCTTGACCATAAAGGAAAGAAATGTTATTTTTTAATTAAAAACAACTTTTATTATTTATTACCTGAGAGTGCTAGTCCACCTTGTACGAGTTGTGAGGACGCAAGTACTTTTAAATAGCTGATTAGATAGATACTTCCCACGCGTATCTAATGTTTATTATTCTCAACAATTATATATTAAATGTCACAGCCAACTTAAATATTCAAAAGAGTTTGTTAATTACCCATCAATCGGATTGCAATTATTTATGGATTAAGGAATTCATGGCTATGAGGACGCTAGTTAGAGGTAACGTACGCCAACATGCCTTGGTCGTACTGGTAGATACAAGCTATCCTTAAAATTTTAAGGATAGCTTGTATCTTACAGTACAGTATCTAACAGTAGTTATATACTCCTAATTCATCATCATCACCATCACACAACAACCCATAATGTCCCACTTCTGGGCTTGGGTCTCCTCTCAGGAGATGGTTAAGGCCATACGTCTCCAAGCTGGCCAAGTGCGGGTATTAATTATCCCCAATTTAATCTAGTGACGGTAATAAGCTTTTACTCTATTTGCTGTGATCAATGGGACCAAACTTTAGCAAAAGATAGGTGACGATCATCATCACTTATGCCTACTTCCTTCTACGTGTATACTATGTGATGCAATATTTTCTTAAATTACACATATGATGTTACTGGCTTTATAAACCTTGGAAACATTTAAGAATGAGATCAACTTGCAGTTACTTTTAGAATTCCCTTACCCCAATGTGCTGTACTCATATATTTAAAACAAAATTGCTTCGTGTATTTCTATATGTCATCTTTATGTGGATATTCAAAATTTCATATTACTAGTCTCTTCAGTAGTCATCAGTTGTTTTTAAGAATATGATTTTTTTGAAGAGCGGATGGTTTACCTGAATGTAAGTAGCACCGTAGCCAATAAACAAGTGCAGGTTATAATCATAAGCGTGTGTAAGTAACCCAGAACCCGGTGGATAAGGTTGGGTCTTCAGTGACCTCACTCCACTCACTAGGTGAACAACGAAGGAACTGCTTAATGTCTGTGAGGCCGTGTGGTCTAGTCGGAACATTTTCTATTCAATATTAGCTACCAAAATGATTCTACTCTACTTAGATAGGATGCATGTCAGTAGAATCCAAGAGTGGTGGCCAACATCCTCACTGCGAATGAGGAAAATGCAGCATGGTGTCCCACACTATCGTGACCTGCACCTGAAATGATTTCGACGAAAGGATCCGGGAACGTAGTGGGAAAAAACACGCGCAATGGTAGTAAGTTCCAGGTTTTAACTGCTCGGTACAGGAAGGAAGAGCCGAACCGTTTAGCTTGAGAGCGTATGTCTACCACTCTAAAAAAGTTATTTACAAGGCCAACACGCGTTGTCGAGTAGAGAAAGAGAAAATGCTATTCGATATTTTTCTCCTATTTAGCTAATAAAATTTTACCAACGCAGGAAGTGTTTCTTTACTTAGAGCATCTGAAGTCGTGATTTTTTTTTGTTACTAGAAGTCATTAGTCGAACGAATTTAAATTTAATTTATGCATACCGATTTGACGTGACTCTTGATTTATTGTCAAATGTAAATGATCCAATTTAATGTAACAGAAAATAAGATAAATGCTAATTGTTTTTGTTATTTAAAAGTCCTTGTTGTGACGTTTTTAGAATACCGAGTGTCGTACGATATGTGAACTGGATGCGAGCAATCCAAATTCTATCAGAGTGGCTTGCA
Source organism: Hyphantria cunea (assembly GCA_003709505.1). Taxonomy (NCBI): domain Eukaryota; kingdom Metazoa; phylum Arthropoda; class Insecta; order Lepidoptera; family Erebidae; genus Hyphantria; species Hyphantria cunea. The sequence goes on from PKRV01002418.1 coordinate 407,038, forward strand.
AAGAGAAAATCCTATGTCCAGCAGTGAACTGTAATAGGCTGATGATGATGACCTCCGTCAGTCTTTCCGTCGGTGTTGTAAGAGCCGACTTAGGAAGTAAATTTTGCTGGATACCAGCGCTACAAAGGAAAATTTGAAACAAACGCTATTTTAATCCATCTGGCTAGCATGTTTTAGAAGACCAAAGCCGCAGTTCTAAGGGGAGACCTAAAAACCGTAATAAACTATGCTTTTCAAGCACAATATTCTTAAATACACAAGTAACTTTCTAATTTACCGTGGCCGTGTAACTTAAAATTAGTCTTCCCTCCTCGTAAATTTGCATGAGTTTATAAAGGCTATCACTTCTTCGGTCCTCCTTCTCATACAAGAATTGGGCTATAAAAAACTAAAAATTACCAATTATATTAGTGAGAAAACTATTTTTTTCGGTCACCAGAATTTTAATCTCGCCTTAACTATTTAAGTTTCATGAGTCGACACGCCACAGAGTGTGTCATTTCAATATATTAATACAGTGTTATAAATATTGTAAAGCAATTACACGCAATAGACATAATGATTCATTAAGTAATATGATCAAGTCATGCTTATATTATAATAAACAGTGTTTTGAGATTTATGAGGATATGTTCCGTAACTAGTGGGAGAAGTATTGGAATTTTCGTCAGTTTACGAATATAATTAATCACTATAATTAATCACGGCTTAGATAGATACAGAATTTCAGAAAGTGTTAGAAACTGTAGTCTACTGCACTGTACTATCCAGTTACTCCTCCGAGAGTTCCCTTGTCCTTGCTCCCTAATCCTACTCGCTTAAGTTACCCTAATAATCCTAAAAAAGGCACAAACCATACCCTTTCTTTTCATTCCGTTAGAAAAACAATTCCATTTCCCGAGGAGAGAAGGATGTCGGCTTAAAAAAAATATTTTTGGCTGCAGCACATTCAAACCTCTATTCAGGTAGAGGGCAAGCAGATGATAAGTATCTTCTCTAATTACTATCGATACAAATATCACGAATCGATTCGATAATTTGAAGATTCGGTTCTCTGTTCGGAAATATTTATTTCGGAGTTTGGGTGTTTTTTATGTATAATATGTATGGACAGAATGTATTTAAAAATATATGTAATTATATCAGTTGTCTCGTACCCAGAACACGAGCTCTGCTTAATTTGGAACTAGATGGCGTTGTGTGTTAGGTAAATAAATAAATAAATATTTTTGGACATTTAAACACACAACGCCATCTAGTCCCAAACTAAGCAGAGCTTGTACTATGGGTACCAGACAACTGATATTAATACATATATACTTTTTTTTTTGTAAATACGTACATATTATAGATAGAAAACACCCAAACTCCGAAACAAATATTTGCAGATTATACAAACATTTGGTCAGGAATCGAACCCGAGACCTCTAGCACAGCAGTCGCATAGCTACCACTGCGCCACCGAGGCAGTCAAATATTCGATGTTCGAAATATTTGTTAAATTATACTGTTGTTACCCTATTCTGGTAATTTTCAGAAAGATGCCTGTCTAATAGTATGCCTGATCTGTTAGAGAACGGATTTCTAAAGAAATATTGTAAAGTTATTATGTACGTACCTAAATACGTAAACAATGTGGTACTCGTATAGCTTTTAGTTCTTGTTTTGAAATATTTCTCAGCCCTATTAGTTAAAAAAAACTTCCTGAATTTCTACATATCAAATTAAGGAATGTATTAAAACTTTTGAAACTAAGTCCTAACTTATGCACAACAGCAAAACACACATTTAAAAAAAACCTGGAAATCGATTAGATAGTATTGGAGTTCATCGAGAGTAATAACGTGACATAAGATTTCTATAATTTTATATAAGTATCGACGAATATAGTTAATGCCTATTTTAATAGTGTGATATATTTCCTAGATAGTAACAAAAAATTAATCTGATCGACACGACCACTCGTATTTTTTAGATTTCATTTCATAATGCCTAATCCGTGTCCAGTGTCTATATTTAAACCTAAACAAAAAATATCATTTTTAAGTGTGGAAACCCCTCGAGCCTTCACCCCATCGGGTTTTTCGGCGGAGCGATGTGTCGGAATCGAACCGACTAAAACCACACGGTGTGCCACTCTGCGCCTGAGACGGGAGGGATTCGGGTACCGCTTTCTTACGACATCCATAATATCATTCAAAGTACCTTTTTTTTCTCAAGTGGAAACCCCCTCGGTCCTTCACCCCACCGGGATTTGCGGTGGGGCGGTGTGTCGGAATCGAACCCACTAAAAGCACACGGTGTGCCACTCTGCACCTGAGACGGGAGAGATCCGGGAACCGCTTTCTTACGCCATCCGGACCACTCCCAGCGTCTGCCCTTAACGAATTTCACGCAAAAACAACTATTGTTTAAAGTATCTAATGTGAGTACCTAGTCAATATGATGTGATACAAATTAGACCACTATGTGTGTGAATTGCCTGAAAGTAATATATTTTTAATGCGTATAATACCTAATACTGTTCCGCTCAAACATATTTTAATCTTTGGCTTTTGCGGTATGTTTTCAATATTTACACATTTTTAACATTTTTGATAGTTTAAAGTTGTAATTTATAAATGTTGGACACAGTTCCTGATATTTGTTCTATTTCGGGTTTTGCGCCGAAGGTTAAATGAACTGTTTTAATTAATCACTATTAAGTTGGCGCCAGATGATGAAACAGACTCATATCTTATAACACGAGGGCCAAAATAACTATATATTTGCTTATGTATAATAACAGCATAGATCGGGCAAGGTCATTTTATAAATTAAACCATTATGTTCAATTATATTTGATATCGAAGCCCTACGGCGTTACACGTTTATCAATGTTCGTGAATCACATGAATAAGGCGCCTGTGATTAAAGAAATCTCTGTACTCGATAATTTTATCGAAAAAAAGACAAGGAGTTCAATTAATTTCTCAGTATGTACACATCAATCAATCAAATTATTCATATCAATCAATCAATCAATCAACAACCCATAATGTCTCTCTGCTTGGCTCGGGTCTCCTCTCAGGAGAGGGTTAAGGCCTTGCGTCCCCACGCCGGCCAAGTGCGGGTTGGGAACTAGCAAGAATACGTTGTGGCTACGTATCTTGCCGTTCGATGTTTTAAAGCCGCCCGAAGGCCTCCAAATAAGCTTCACGACTGTTATCATATGATAACAACCGGGACCGACTGCTTAACGTGACCTCCGAAACACGGAGACGCTCATGGTAATATGCCACCAGCAGTCACCCATCCAGGTACTGACCGCGCTACGTAGCTTACCCTTGGTGATTGTATCTAATCACCGTGTGCAACTGGGCTATGAGCGCCTATTTATTCATATACCCTGTCATTTTACGTATTAAAAGTTGTGATACATTAGCATATATTAAAATTAAGTTAATCTTTATACCAGGAATTGCTTATTAAAATTAGCACAATGTTAAAAGTTGCTTTGCTTATTTTTTTTTTATTTTTTAAATAATTGTAATCGTTAAATTAAATACGTTTTGTGGTTTTATTTGTAGTAAGGATTATTAAAATATTTGTGTTACGAAATGGAATTCCTTTTTTGTTTTCCAACTGGCAACTTGAACGTTTATTATAAAGGTACCTATCTGCAATAAGGAAGAAGCTCTATCTCCGCCTGGCAGCTCGATCGATTTGTGAGTAATTAAATACTTCCAAGTAGGCATATTACAGTTAATTTTATTTAAAACTGGCTGAGCCCCTTGGTGTTACCCGCTGTACAACAACAACGACGGGTAAAGCCGCGGGGCAAAGCTAGTCTAAAAAAATCCTAAATTACATATAATTAGTTTTTTGACTAGCTTTTCTTTTCTTCCCTAGATTTTCATTCTTCACAAGCCAGTTTTATAACAAACTAGCTGAACCCCGTGGTGTTACACGCGTTTGTTGTTGTGACCGCAGGTAACGCCGCGGTGCGAAGCTAATCTAAAAAAGCCTAACTTACTCCTTACATCATCAGCTATCTACCAGTGAAAGTTACGTCAAAACCGGCCCAACTTTTCCAGAGATAAACAGGCGGAACAAACAGCTAAACAAAAATTTAAAAACATGTTATTTTGGTAAATGTATCGTCTATACACACATATGCATTTAATTAAATCTGTTATTTTAATATTACAAACATAAACTCCAATTTTATTTATTTGTATAGATTATTAAATAACATCTTGAAAGGTAGATACTTGTGTCTGTCTGTCACGCTTTCACGGCTAAACCACTGCACCTATTTCAATGAAATTATTCATGCAAATACTTTGATTCTTGAGGCAGGATGTAGGCTACTCTTCACATAAACATACACGCGGGCGGAGCCGCATTACAAAGCCAGTTCATCAGAAAATTACCTGAATTCCTTTAGTATACAATTAAAAGTAAATGTACTTTATGCATTTACGTGGGTTTATAGCACCTAGTTACAATAAACAATTTGTGTGGGACGCTTAAATATTGTCATAATAAACACCTCTTTTGGGCAGAATATTCCAAGGGTTTATTGTCAATTGGTTTTTATTAATATCATCTTACAAGGTTCAGACGATACGTTTGACAGGAACATATCGCGATCATCAATATTTTTTTCGACACGTGTAATTTAAAACAATAACGTACAGGTTTCGTTCGAAATGAAATATCAACGAAGTGATTATAGCAGTATTCTTTCGAGTGATTAATTTTGTGTATAATGTTAACAACATAATGTGTTGTCTTTTTCTTTTACTTTATTGGTTCATTATAAAGTATACACTAAATTACATGTAAGATGCCACATAAACTTATTCGAGTTTTTCCGTGCATCAGTGTCATCACCAAAGCATATTTAAATCTCAAATTCTTCAACATATAAAACAATATAAACAACATTCCAGAACTCAACAGGGATATACACAATTATAAATTAGAGAGGGTTAGTCGTTGATATTTATATTAATCTACTACCTTACTAAAATGCGCTCATCACCGGCACCGAACATGACCGTATGATTATACAATGATCATGATTATACAAAGAAGAAATCACTTGATACAAATGAAATTGAAAAGTTGTTAGTTTATAATTAACTGCTTTTCACCTATTCCATTTGGAAATATATACGGTACTTTCACGAAAAATTTGCTTGAAATTTTTGTCTGTCTTTATATCTGACTAGTTTTTAACCTCGCTCGCGCAGAAGTAGATATTTTCAGTCCCTATTTTATCCCTTTAGGGGTTGTATTTCCAAAATTCTCACTTACGTTATATAAAGACCCTACATGCAAAACTTCCGGATTCTAGGTTCAGTTCTAGCGTTGATCTCTTGGTATCTTAGTCAGGCAGTCACCTTAATAAATAAATACGTACGGATTGGTTTTGGATTTGACGGAACATTTATTTGCAGATAGGTAAAGTTACAAGGAGTAATTTCGGCTAACATTATTTACAATTTAAGGTTAGTATTTTATAATTAAATTATACAGTAGACTGACGCGCTCATAGCCCAGTTGCCTAATTGATTGGAAACAATCACCGAGGGTAAGAAACGACGGCATATTCATTACTTAGATGGATCGTTATTGGCATGACACCAAGAACTTCTTCGTGTTTCGGAAGTTATGTTAAACAGTCGGTTCCGGTAGTTATCATAGGATAACAGTAGTAACACTTAGTTGGGTTAAAATGATGAATTTAATCAAAGTAAATTATTCTTTCAAAGCAAAAATATTAGTAACAGTTACAAAAAGGACTCTTATCCTGCAAGAGGATAACAGTTTTAGTATATATATATAAAAAAAAAACACTTAGTTGAGGGCCTTCAGGCGGCTTTGGGCTTTAAAACAATAACGTACAGGTTTCGTTCGAAATGAAATATCAACGAAGTGATTATATCAGTATTCTTTCGAGTGCATAATTTTGTGTCTAATGTTAACAACATAATGTGTTGTCATGGTTATACAAAGAAGAAGCTCTATCTCTATAATTTAATAATTTGAATTATATTATTTTACTATTATATATAGTTCAATTTATTAAACATTATGTTCATAAAATATGAAGTGTATGAACTATTGAACATAACAGGCATTCATGAACGATAAACGACGACGACGAAAAAAGTAATGTAAAAATCTTTTGCAACAGGGTCGACTCTTTTTGTTACACGATTAATGGTATCATTAATGCTATCGTTTGTATATCTGTAGGAACAATTACCTAACATCCTGATAGTTACAAGTCGGACAAAGACATCTGGAGTTATCGAGCTACTGCAGTTTCAGTCATGTTTACAGTATAACCTCAATACCTCTTACTCCACCTGTTACCTTTGCCTATTTATCCTGAAAACGATAACATTCCCAAAAATAAATTAAATAAAAGCTTATCCATTTTGCATTTTTCGCCGATAACAAGTAAATTTGAGGAAATGTGATGAACAAAAATGATAATTATAAATTATTATGTGTTGTGTTTGTAAACGCCTTCGCAATTTAATTTGTAGCATTCAAATGCAATTTTTGTAGCAAACTACGAAAACATTATATACTTGTTTAACTATCGTAAAATAATACTAAAGTTAGGAACTATTTCGAAATATGCAAGACTTCTGTCAGGTTCAAAGATCAGATAACTTTGTGAGCAGAAATGCATTAAATGAATGTAGATAATGTTGTCAGCTTGGCAATGAAGCCATGATTGTATGTGATAAATAATATAAAGAACATAAAATATATAAAAAATATCTGATATAATTTATATGCGGTAAGAACCCGTGGCATATGTTTATTACTAAAGTGACAGGTCAATGTGAAGTCACATGGGATATTGATCCCGTCTGACTGGTCAAAGTTATTAAAATTATATTTAAATACCAAGTAGCTTTAGACCACGGTTCCGTCTGCGTGTATGTTAGTTAACGCAGTAAAGAGTATCCTAACTCTTTCCTCAAGAACCGAAGTATCTGCATGCAAAATTTCGTTGAAATAATGGGTATCAATATAACATAAATATGTGGTGACTTCCTCATAAAGCGGCAACAAAATTATATGACAACGCCATCTACCGAATATACATTGAACAACGGAGTTAAGCAGTGTACGAAGACCCTACCAATCCTGCATCGCACAATAGAAGTTCTCGCGCAGATTAACATATATAAAACTTCCCAACATCAACCGTTGGATAGTGGCCCGCCAAGCATGATCACCTCGCCTGGCTGGAGGATCCACCCTTTGTGTTGGAGGGACACTGTGACCCGTTTCTCCATAAATATAAACGGAAAATGGGTATCAGTTTTTATCGATATTTTATTTATAGCTTTGCCAGCCGCTTCGCTTGTGCCAATACAATTTTCCCAATGAATTTAGGTTTCCTTCATAAGTTTTTTTGGACGAAATTTGCCCTTTAAGAAATATGAAAAAAATAATTATATAATTTGAGTAGTTCAAGTATGAAAGCGTAACTAATAACAAACCAACAACCTTCAGCATTCATTTTATTGGTCAGAATTAAATTATTATTCGTCTGGATACAACTTAATGTTTTATTAGTGTCCATTCTTTTTGTTGTTGATTTGTTTTCATAATTTTGTTTCATTAGCTTAGTTTTTGAAATATTATAAGGAAATAGGTTTATTTTGAAATTTGCGACGATTCCAATGACTTATCATAAGACTTAAATATTCAAAAAGATTTACAGTTGCATCAAAATATCTTTGCATAAGTCGAAAATGGTCATAACTCATAATTATGCTACTTTAAAACGAATTTCTACCATGTAGCAACCGTTACCATTTTTTTCGTATAATTTATTTAATCTGCGATAGTGTGTACGCACCTTAAGGTATGGCAGACCTTGTAGGATAATTCACATATTTTTGGTAGAGATACGATCAGCAGTAGTAAAAGATTGCGTTAATTTGTTTTAAAAAGACGTTAATTTATGTTTATGGGTATTGCATTTATAATGGTGGTGCAGGAGGATAATTTAATGTTAAATAACAAATCATAATGCAATTTATTAATATTTTAAAAGACAATGGGCCGGCTCTACCGGAGTGATACCACGGCCTCACAGAAAACCGGTGTGAAACAGCGCGTACGATGTGTTTCATCGAGTGAGTGAGGATACCGGAGGCCCATACCCCAATCCCACGCCCCCTATCCCCCTCACCATGCTGCATTGTTCTTTTTCACATTGAGGATGGTGACCACCACTCTTGGATTCTGCTCATGCTTTCCATCAGGCAAGGCAGAGTCATTTTGGCAGCTTAAATAAAAAAAAAAAAAAAAANCATATCGTATGTCCTTGAGAACTTTGCGGACATGTAAACGAACACAAAGAACACCTATACTCAGGATCACGCAAAGTGTTGTTAATTTCTTAAGCCACTACGCCATCCAGTATGTTTAACATGAAAAGTGAGAGAACCCTCCCATGGTGAACCATGGGAGGGTTCTCTCACTTTTGTGTACATGTGAGGAGATGAACCTCCTCACATGTACACAAACACCCAGATTGAGAACAACAATTTGTAGATCACAAAAAGTGTTATCCCGTATGGGATTTGAAACAACAAAACTCAACGCAGTGTCCGACAGATTAATTATTAGTTATTTTTTACATGTTTTTCTCGATTCAAGTCGTCCATGATGTTAAGCTCAAAAATAACTTTTTTGGCGGCCATGCTTGTAATCCAGCTGCCTGTAGCATTTAATGCTAATTTCTGCAACTGTAGAATTTAATGTAGTGAAAAATTTCCGCTGTGCGTTTACAAAGTAATGCAAATTAATGTAATAAATAATATTAGAACTTATAAATAATTTTAGAACTTATAAATAATATTTATTTTATTAATTTAGGAAATAACAACAATATTTACCAGAAAATTGTTTAATTAAAATGCTTTGCTATAATATAATGAAATTCTATTTAGTTACGTTACATCATTTCTACTTTCTAATTGACCTTGGCTGCCGGATCGAGGTTTCACCATGTATGTGTTGCTCTAGGAAATAATATACTGATATATAGAGTATACCCTATTATTATTATATAGGCCTATTGGTTTCAGTGGTCGCTACCTACTGCGCCAAGAGTTGTGGGTTCAAATCCTACATGGGACAACACTTTGTGTGATCCACAAATTTTTATTCTAAGTCTGGGTGTTCTTTGTGTCCGTTTCATGTATGTTTGTAAAGATCCCCGTGACACAGGAATGTATATTCCTAATGCGGGAGTTGTCTTAAAAAAAAGTCATTATCATCAGCCTTTCATAGTCCACGTCTGGACATAGGCCTCTCAAATTGCTGGAAATCCTCGCCTTCTCATATCCAGCTCCTGCCAATTATCTAGCGTAAATTATCATTCGATGATCATCATGGTACATAGGTGTATAGTTTATCCAGCGTTAGGTAGAAATTTTATCATATATAATGTTTAGGTACGTTAGAGGTCACATCTATTATTCTATTACTTTTACTACAAAAACAGTATTATTAAGTAGATACGCTTGACAAATATTGAACATACTAATAGCTTATACATACATATTTGTATATTTTAATGTTCGTTTACTAATACACGAAAAAACACAACAATTATGTAAAAACGACTATGATTGTATATAGTTAAAACACATTTAAAGCGGCATTTAAATAAAAAAATGTTATAAAAACTTATTTATTTAATTATTCTCATACGTAGGTATATTTCATTCTTTTTTATTAAAACATTAGACTTTTTAATTATCATAATAATTAATATAAATATTTTGATTGTGTAACGATTTTAATATACTTCCGTGTAAGGAAAGCAAACCGCTTTCGATTTCAGTCATGAATGAGATCATAATGTTTAATACAAATTCCAATCGTTGATTCTCTGTGGGGTGTCTATGTCAGGGGTATTGTAAGGGTGGCTTATAAGGGACCGCGTGGCTACTACACGGGATACCATCACTGAACTTGAACCTTGAACCAAAACTTGAAACAAACCCTCTACAGACGTCTGACCAGCGTGGCATAGTAGGCAAAAACTTCTTTTCTAAACAGAGACCTATGTCCAGCAGGTCCTGTTTCTTGAATCTCTAAGAGGCAGAAGATGCAAGGGCATTTTTCTCAGAACAAAAATAAAATTGAGTATCTACATTTAATACGTGTTTAAACCAAAATTGATAAGATCAACAATTCACAATTGTAACGTTGACAAATAATGCGATAAAGTACCTAATGCTGCTTTCGTTTATATTTTGTAATGAACTGTTATATATTCTTATATTTTTATTATCATTCTGTCCATCAATTCAGTTAAAGAGTCATCGTCGATTAAGAAACTTCAAATTCAACATACTCAGATTGTTCCACAACGATGGGGTTATACTTGGATTTTTATCGATGTATTCTTAAAACAATGCTAAAGCAAGCCAGTTTTTGTAATTAACATTTCATAGAAAGGGCCTGGAACGTAATCACAACAATATTCGCTACCGCCAAACTAGGAAATACATGATATTATTTGAATACAATGGTTTAAAGAGACAATAATCGTGTCTTGTCGGTCTCACTTGCAAATATCGAACGTAAGGTGCACGCGGGGCGGAAAGTGGGCCGGTTACATCATATTATATGCTAATTTAATCATTTGTTTCACGCCAAAAACGGTTTTATTTTATATATTCGAAAGAATATTAGACGTGGCTTTAGAAATAGTAGTGTAGTAATGGTAGACTGTCAGTTCACGCAATGGTTGCGTGCTTTTCGAGTTTATATTGTCTGTTAGACCGGAATTTATGCAATCGGAAGCATGAAAAATATAATACAATATATTTTAATATATTATATTACATTTTGTTTAGAGATTGTCTATATTTTGATGAGTTTAGCGAATATTAGTGGCGTGGAAAAGAGTTTTAGAAACCCCTAAGGATTACCAACGTGAAGTTCCACTTAATACATTTTCATCGATCGTAAAGGAGTATTCTTAAATTAATAGTTTTCAATTTAAGAATACTTCTTTACGATCGACGAAAAAATGGTGAGATGTTTTATCATGAGAAAGTACATCTAACTCGACATTTATTTAATAGTTACAAAATATTAATGAAATCAGTTAAAGCTATTGAATTAATTAACAATAACAGTCAGATCTCCAACCTGGTGGAGGCCACGGGAAAGGGTTATATACGCCCAGCACAGGACCAATTGTTATGGAGAACCTTTAGGGAGGTCTACGTACAGAAGTCGTCTGTCGGCCGAGATGATAATGAAAGTCAGATTATATGGTATAGAGGGCATGGCTTCGATGAGTGCCCTGATGGTATATGATTACCACCACCACGATAATTGAATAGTCACGTAGGTGCCCTTTGAGCCTATCCCTGTTTTCCAAAATCAAATGATAAGGGATTTTCATTTGACATGGCGAAGTCAAAAGCAAAGGTAATAGTTTGAGCAGTCCATTTATATTTGTATGTTTCACCATAGCACCTAAACTACTACACTAATTTTAATGAATCGAGTGTCAATAGGTTCGTAATAATGACCCGGGTTACATAGGCTATTCTTTTTTTGTGGAATATGGAGAAACGAGCTGACAGATAGCCTGATGGTAAGCAATTACTGCCGCCCATGGACACCCGCAACATCAGAGGCGTTACAAGTGCATTGCTGGCCTTTGGAGGATGGAGGGGGGGGGGGAGGGGTTGGTGGTATGTCCCTCCGGTATCCTCACTCACTTGGTGAAACACAGCGAAAGCGCTGTTTCACACCGAGGCCGTGGTATCACGCCGATCGAGCCGGAACATTTGTACCGCACCGTGGCTTTCCCACAGTATCGTAGGGCTAAAGGCTATATCAATTTATCAAAAGATTTAAAATATTCATGTAGCATTATAGTTTTCTAAACTTTACTGACGCTGGTTTTCTATGAAGCCAAAGGTGTGACTTGGGCCTGGCCCATATGTGGCGAAATATTTATTACTCTCTGTCTTTATTTAAATAAACTTTGAAAATCCATAAACAGTACAAATAGACCCATGTAAAGCTTAACTTACTAAACTATTCATATTATTTCTTTAGATATTACCCAAATCTCAAATCGTGACTTAGCAACGGGCAATACAAGCCAAATCGGATTATACGCAATAAATCTCTATAATTAGCATATTACTTATTGTTTGTGAATGAGGCAAAGCCGACGATGTTAGTCGCCTCGGGTTGTATTTAATTCAAATTATGATGATAAGTATCTCTTTTGAATGAAATTGAAGCTGGTTTCGATTTCTTTCATTTGAAAATGAAAGTAATCGTGTACTTGCTTATATGATAAAAACGAAAAGTTGTATGAATTTTTGAAAAACGAATGAATCTTTAAATAGAGCTAGATTATAGTCTCGAATAATACTTACATACATTACAGCCATCGATCTTTGCGACAGAAACTTCATCCCCATCATCTAGATCGCTGGCAGTCCACAGCTATGCGCTTTTCAAGCAAATTTCTGCCTCGCACAACAAAACTATGGAATGGACAGTCGCCTGCGGTATTCCCGGACCAATACAATCATCACACCTTCAAGAAAAGAGCGTACTCCTTTTTAAAAGGCCGGCAACGCACTTGTGACGCGTTGCGGGTGTCAATGGGCGGAGGTAATTGCTTACCATCAGGCTCGTCTTCCAGCTATATTATAAAAAAAACATAGGCGGCATTTTATCCCGAATAAATAATGTGCTCGTTGAATGAGCAAGAAAGTTACAACAGCAAGCTATTTTTTTTTAAATAACGTTTAAAGCGACCAACTGGCCTTATACTTACGACTTACTGATAGTGCCATAGCTTGATAAGAAGGGTAGTCTTACATCATAAGTGTTATAGTGATTGCCTGAGAATTGATTCAGGCTCTCCCATAATCCTAATAATTTTTGATTAATTTTTAGATGAATGAAGAAGTCTCCCATCGTGTCTAGAATAAGCTTGATACGGAAGCGCAGAGTCTAGGCCGGCTATTCCGTTCGCTATAATATTTGAATAAATTCTCTTTTACCCCATTGTGACAGATTCTTTTCAGGGGTTACCCCCGTTGTGATACCATAATAACAACAATGTTTTGCTCTGCCGGGGTCTTCCGTCCTGCGTTGGTGACTAAACATGCCTATTAATTTAAAGTGTTTTTTCAATTACACATCTGAAATATATTTAAACAAAAAAATCATGTGAACACCGATATTTTCTTGGTTAAAATTAATTGATATTTATGTTTACGATTAAGTGTAATAAGTTTACAAACATAAGATGACAACGATTACTTTTTATCATCGAATGAGTATTGGTTCCTATTATGGAACAACAGATTATATTGTTGCCTTGTGATTGGAGCGGGGCGGGTGCGGACACGCATGAATGTACAGTAGTATCGAACAAGAATTGATAATTAAAATTTCTGAACCAAATATGTATATCCAATAAAAGTAAATTAAAATGTTATTTTACTCATGACAGGTTTGAAGAAAATTTTTGAAGCTTTTCTGATTGCTTATGACAACAGGTTTGTTCACGCGAATGTCGAGACAATGTATGAAATTATGGATGTATGCATTACTGCATCCAGTTTTTAGAATAGAAAAAACTTTAGGAGCTTAATAAATGGCGGCCTTATCTATAAAAAGCGATTTCTTACAGCAACCTTTGGGTGGATGGACTACTTTTAGTGCCAGTTTTTATTCTTTTATTGTTGGATATCAATTTGTTTCCATTGGTGTGGTGTCGGATTAAGAATACGTCGTGACACAATTCCTATATTTAGAATAGAACAACAGCTCAGTGCTGTAAAGAGAAGGAAAACTTGAGCTCGTCTCATACCATTTCGTCTAACCAGCGAAATGTAGTAGTCCAAAATCTCATTTCTGATGCCTCATACAGACTCTCGCGAGGCGCCTCGCATTGCCTCGGTACGAGTCTCGGCGAGGCGAGGGAATAACAACCACACTCTCGCGTAAGTGTGGTTGATTGTATCGCGTCGCCCCTCTTGTCCCTTGACTCGCGTCCAAAAGCCGACACAAAGCAGAGCGACATCGAGGTAGCCTCTTGGAGAGTGTGGATGGGGTACATGAAGAGGCCTAAATCCAGCAGTGGCCTACTGAATGATGATGAAATAATATAATATTCAGTTTTCTGATATTCGTCTTGCTATAAAAACTCCATAAGATGTAATTTTTCATAGATATGCAACTTTAATAGAGTTACGTTTCTTTTATTTTTAAATATTGTATGTAATCTACTCATTTAACTACTTTGACGAGTTTTTTTCCACCACCTCAAATACATCCAAGTTCAAACAGCCTTCATTGGATATAAGGTTGAGTGAGTAAAATGAGTCATTTATACATATATTTTAGTGAAATTATCTAGTCTACAATTTTTTGTGCTGTTTACGTATATCTGAATGTCTAACATAAATCTAGGAAATCACTGTTGATAGAGAGATATTATAGTAATAAGTAAAGCCCTACTCTTGAACGTTTGCTTAGACAGTTACACAGCCGATCATAGAAGAATACGTGGTACTTCTATGATCGGCTTCTTATCATCTTATTCGTAATTTTTTTTTACACAATATCAAAAAGACTTAAGTGATGCTTAAATTGTTATTCAAGAAGTACATTTAGCGGTTAATGACATTATTAAAATAAGAATTTTTAAATTTTTCACTCGAACTAATTCAACAGTTTTAACGCTCTCGCAAAAGGATTTGTAAGACCGATTCTACTATAAAGAATTTACACTAAGCGATAGTCAAGAAAAATAATCGAACACAGTTTTTATTTTACCTATTCCTTCAAGTTAATGAATTAGCTATTAATAGCTTAGTATCGAAAAACAATATTATCATACTATTCACTTCACTCTTATTATAAAGGTATACCGTGATTAAATCATTAATCACAAACAACTACAAACAATAATTTTACTTGTAAATAATTATATTTAAATAAAACAATCATTAATTTTAATTAAAGAGGTTTGTTTGAAGCGTGTACCATATGTTCAAATTGTATTGGTCAGTAAATGCTTATTTCGTATGTCGATTAGTGTCCTATGTAGTTATTTAACTATCATAATGATTAATTACAATATGCTGTTAAAGTATTTTGTTACTCGACTGCGAAAGAAGAAGGGTTTTGTTTTCGAGTGTATGTATGTAATATGTGTATTTGTTTTTGGCAAGCCCTGGAGCCTAAACGGCTTGTCTTATTTTTATGTGAGTGGTGTCAATAGATTCTTCTTAGTCGTGAGATTGACACTGGTTACACCAAAATAAAAAGAAACAATAAAATATATAAACGCAGTTGGTTTTTCAATATAATTCATTACTTGTTTAAATAACTAATTGTATTCGAGGATATTGAGAAAAGATATGTTTGATAAGGGGTGGTTATTTCTTTTAATGTATACGTAACCTTGATTTTCTAGATCATTTATCTTAATTTGACCACCAGATTGGTTATTTAGTCATCCAGATTTGCACCAACATGCTTCTGCTCGAGGCTTCGACCGCGTGTATGTCGGTTATGGCAATAAAAAGTAGCCTGTGTCCTTCCTCAAAAACCAAATATCTGCATGCCAAACTTCATTGAAATCGGTGTAGCGGTTTAGCCGTGTAAGCGTAACAAACAGACAGAATTACTTTCAAATTAAAATATTAGTATGGAAGTATGGATTTGCACTCTATGTATCCTTAGATAATGATATTTAAAACGACATGTTCGTATGAGGGTTCTAGACTTATTTGTATACTGTGTAACCCGCGTAGTCAAGATGGCGGTACAGCAACACATTATATTAGCACAAACTTAAAATATTCTCCGATGCATATAAAGTAGAACGGCTAGAATATGATATCACCGCATTACTCCAACTAGCGTCATTTATATCATCTGACATTATCGATCATATTCATATTACGTATGAATATGAATATATCATATATATAAATAAATATTTCTCTGAATTAGACTACCTGGTGGGCCTTCAAAAGTTAACGAATACGATCTCAACGATACTCGTTATAAAATGTTAGTATTAAGTCTAATAAACAATCTTAATAAAAATCTTAAAGAAATCTTGATAAAATTTCAGATAGTTATCTGCCGATAAAAGTAGCTGATATATATAGCTATCTGAGATATTTCTCTATGTGAGTCTTGAGACAGATAGGTTTAATATAGTCTATCAGGAACCTTAACGTTAAGTGGTATACAAGTTATATGATATATCAAGGCCAAGGCCTTGATGTAGCATCTTTATCTATTTAAAAGACAAAATAATAATAAGAAAGTTTACGATCAAATCAACTTCGTGTGCATATCTTTTCAATCATGCTCGGTTCCTAAAGGTCTAAGCATGATGTTAACTATACAATCTTAGGCACGCCAGCAACAACAGTATACAGAATATAAGTAAAAGGACAAGAAAGTATAAGTAAACAGAATTTAAACAGGCGTATTATTATATATAATAGATTTCCGTATGATATATATACTATACGTCACGCAGTAACAGAATAAAAAAAATATATTACGAGTTATATTTTTAAGTGAGAGTGATTATTAATAGAAGGTAATATTAATTAAACACGAACACTTACATTAACAATTACGTCATTCATTTCAACATACTCATAAGAGTGGACTCGTAGTTCAGTGGTAACCGAGTAGGTAGTGAAAAATGAAGAGTTAAGCAATCCTAGCCAGGTCTGTCATTTGATGGCTGACCGTTCATAACGTACTAATACTCCTCTGTGCAATTGATTGTATGTTAAGCCGTGTGTTCCAGTTGCGTACGAACATTTGTAGCAATCGTTACGGGTAGTTGAAGTCATTTAAGATCCGAAACAGATTTTCTATAGAACTTAAATATCGCCTAGTAAGTACTTGGGGTGTGCAGGTATGAAGGAAATTCGTCCACGTAAATAATCGAAGCTCAACTGTCTTGTAATAGACTCAAAGACGATCCCAACTTAGGAAAAGAGGCTCGGAGAAAGAGGTACTTGCTCACAAAGTTGATATATGATTGTCAATAATGGTTATCTCTTTTTAAAAAGTAAAAGTAACTGTTGGTATAAAAAGCTCAATATATACTTTGAACATAATTAATTCATACCGTTCAGAGTTATGCCAGGGTCAAGGCAACTCAACAAGTGCCAACACTTCTGTTGTTGGTGCGCTTGCAATTGTTTTTTGTTTTACGATTTAGTTGTTAATCAAATATTGTAATGCTTATCAATATCTATGTTAACTTCACATTGATTGGTATTAGGAGTGTTTTGCCAATGCAACTCATCTAGTTAGGGTTTATAACTTAGTATTGAAGGTATCTCTAGTACTTAATTATAGGCTGAAACCTCCCAATAAAAGCTGTTCTTTCAGGCTCCTAAGGTGTATCTTAGCCTAGTAGTATATGTGTTAGCTTAGGCTAGTAGTAGTATATGTGATATTATGAACAATAATATTTTTTCATTACATTTATTTGTGGTATCGAAAATGGAGAAGAGGTTAATTTTTATTTATGCAACTAAGTAGTATCAACATAGGCAAGAGCTTTCACTACTTATATTTAACAAAAAAATTAGGAAAACGAATCCCTGGTGATGCTAGGAAATAAACAAAAATGCTGTTTCTTATCGTTATAATCGTTTAGTATAAAGTTATGCACATTTTACATTTGAACACAACAAACATTGCTTAATCGCTTGTCTGCGTTTAAATCTATGTAGTGCTTGCTGCAGAGTTCTAGTATTCATATTGTGAGAATAAGGAGTATGCATAAACATTTTTATTGGTCTCAAATGTTTTTTTTAATCTACTTAAGAGGAATTTTTTATTTAGTGTTTATTTAAACCCAGAAAATATTAAATAAAAAGTGAAAATAAAAGGAGGGAAATTGAAACTTAGAGTTCTTCTTCTTTTGATGATATGGCAATCAGTCGGATCAGCTATTTCTGCAAATGTCAAGTATTTCAAGTCTTCAATTCTAAGTCTTCGAGTCTTCAAGTCTTCGTCGTGATGGAATTAATGATAAAAAATATAAAAAATATGGATAACATGAAATGGGGACCGTCTTTCGCAAAAACAAAAAACGATCTCTCAAACTTAGAGAACACTCACTATTTGTCGAAACAAAATGTGACATCGTTAGTCACTTCATCGAAATTATCGGAGTCGAAATTCAAACTGTGTTAGTTGTTTTGTAAAAAAAAACCTTGCATAATATTTATAGCAGTTCAAACTGTAGATAACTATAAAGCAACTGAAACACTGAATAGTAAACAAACACAAAATGACAATGACGTCATCGACTGTGGCAGAAGCGCGCGCAAAATGGCGGCGTTTGAATAACACAAATTTAGTCAGTGTTTTAATTTCACTTTGAAACTTTTTTCTATATTATAGGGACGTAAATGATCAGATTGCGAAATAAAAAAAACATTCATATTCCCTACTTTGAGTATTATAGTTATTTACTCTATAGTTTTATCTTTAAAGGTGTTTTGCGATGTGTTAGGGATATCTTCTATTTGAAACAAGTGACTTAGAGAAGAGACAGACATTTTGCCAAAATAGACACATTTACCTGATTTTATTGAGGTTTTTTATTTCTATCCAATAAAAAGATCGAAAGAAATAAGGAAGGAAAATAAAAGATAATACGTTCACACTAACGTTTGTATCTCAGGAATGTCCAAATGTTCCGACGAAAGTTTGTTTAATTGGTACTTTGGATTTATGCCTCATGGCAATGGGTTTATTTATCAATATTAAAAGAAGATTGCAATTTTAAGGTTGTATTTATGTAATTTTTTTACACTTACATCAAGAATAAAATAAGCAATGGCAAGAAATCATCCTTCATCAATCTAAGGCTTATCTAGCAATAACTACGATTTACAATTTTATTATTAATTAGCAATACAAATAAATAATACTAAATATTTATAAAATAACGATATGTAATATAAAGTAAGCTATAAAACAGTTTGGAAAAGCGAACTAACATACTATTTATTGGCTTCATCATAGCCATTATATTCGCCATTATATTAATTCATAAAACAAGAAATAAATTACAAGTATTCAAAAATATCCTAAATTTATTACATATTTAGATACAAATCTTAATCATTTACTCGGTGGAAAGTCTAAAGTCGTATACGAAGGTCTCGTGCGGGGTGCAGGTGGCCTACGGGGGCGGGGGTGTGTCTTACCACCTTCGGCGGTAACACCTGACCCTGTAGCACTTAACGTCACCTCTCCTTCTTCGGGTAGGTATGGAGCCCTCGGGCTCAACACTAAAGCCTTGTATGAAGAATGTGAGTCGGCAATACTTCGGCCGTCTCCTTCGTCTCTTCGAGATAATTCAGAGAATGGCGACACTGAACGTTTTTCGATACCACTTGTTCCCGGAGTTTCTTCTTTAGGTTTAAGTTCATATGCGTTTTCATCTTTTCTTTTGGGTTCAGTATCTTTTTTAAATTTAGTTTGTCGCTCAATGATCTCCGCTGTCGTTAAGTCCGATCCTTGCACATCAGTCTCTAGAGGTAGTGCTGATAACCAAGGCCTTGAAGAGTTAGTACCACACCACCGTTCTTCATTTTCACTTGTGTCACCCAGAAGACCTAACTTCTCCAAGTTCTGTAGCAAAAGATTTTCACTTGAACTGGCCGCTCTCATTTCGGTTTTAGATTCTTCAGCCAGCAGTAACTCTGCTAACGGTGGTGCCAGACCTAAGCCAATATTTCTTTCATGGTATACTTCAGAAATCGTTGGAGTTAGTTCTCCATTCATGTGTCTAACTTGGGCCATTGAGTCTCTACTACTAGTACCCATTTTTGGTCGTGGCGCTCGTTTAGATGTTGATGGCTGGGCTAATGATGGTTCGGCTTTTTCTTCCTCTGATCTTCTGGGCTGGGCGGAAGCCAAATCGTAGAAAGCGTCTAAGTATCTTGCATGTGAGTGTTCAGGTCGGCGCCTTAGAACGGTGTCGTGGCCAGAACTTTCCCAGTCAGAGTCATCAGACGGTGGTCTTCTAGTGTATAATGTTCTGATTTTAGTTTGATGGGCAAGTGCCAAAGATACATCTCTCGGTGGGGCCGTAGTTGGAGCTTGTGGTGCTGCTGGCGGAGACGGTGTGAAAGCAGCATCACTTTCACCACGGTATCTTGGAGGAGGTGGAGCGGGAGGAGGTGCAGTGCGCCCATCAGGCTCACCTCGACCTACTTCAGTTGATGCTGATGAACCGCGGACGTACATGGTAAAAGCTCCTCCGCACGAACCTAGAGGCAGCGGTGGCGGTGGTACTGAAGAGACACTTTCTTCTGTAAAATAGAATGCGGGCTCAAGATTCGAAGAAGAATTTTCTGTTTATTTAGAAAAATAACTCAATCAACTGCTTATGTTAATCAAAGTGTATAAATAAGTTTTTTCCTTCTTATGACGTGTTTTTGAAATCTCTTGGTCTGACAAATCTGATTGTATTAGAAATATTATCTCAGTGTTATTAATATTAGTGAGGTTATAATAAAATCATAGCAATGTCTACTTACGTCGATGTTGTCTTGGTGGTGGTTCACCATCGGAATGGGGTTCGAGATCTCCATCATCTATTGATGCTAATGATTCAACACTTGAACTCGATTCTAGACTCAAGCTTCGTGGTGCTTCTTGTGTATCTATTATGAAAATAAAGTATATAAATACAGCGCAATAGGTTTTGGTACTTGAGTGTTTTGATTGGCAAAAACGATCGTACGATCTTAAACCATTTAATTGTTTCAAATTTTGACACATTTAAAAAGAAATTCTAACCAGGTGATAATTTTATACTTGTATTAATGTGTACATACCAAATAGTGCAAGCAATGCCTGCAGCACAAATTGTATATGTCTTCTGTTGGCTGCTTTCCCAGTCCGCAGAGTGACTTCATCTTGGCCAACTTCAGCGAGGTCAAAACCTAATGATGCTAGCAGCTCGTGACAACCATTCACTCTCCAAAGTCTAGAATAATATAGAAATATATATTTTATATATTTATATAATTTAAGATTTGTTAAAATCTGTTTATAAATGCTGATAATATTTTAATTCTATTCATTACAAGAAATCGATACTCTAGACAGGATATAATATAGGATACAAAAACAAGCTAATGAACCTTGAAATATATATAAAGTGGGTTAATTTTTTTGTGAACATACGAAGGTATCCCAAGGCTTATAATCATAATTACTCTATAAAAATAAAACAAATGTTAATTATTACTAAACCCACCTGACATTCACTGCAACTTCAATAGTATCAGTATCTGAATTCTTGATGGAGAACTGCGAGATGACTGATCTTATTACACCGATGATGTCATCAGCTACGTCACCGTTTGATATCAGCTTTGATAGCGCTTGCAGTGTTGTCGAAGTTAACCCTGAAATATAAATAGAAGTCAATATTCAAATTTTTAATGCTATAAGGATGTAAACTAGCAGACCGGTTACCCAATGATAAGTGACTACCTCCGCCCAAGAACATCTGCGACTCGATTGACAAATGAGTGGCCTGGCGCTCCTAGGAGTCTGGTTTTTGGGCTCCAACCTTACTTTGTAGCACGGGCATAGCCAGGTTTTAGTTTCGAGAAGGGGGCGTTTAAGATATTAAAATGACTATGTCCCTTTAATCGTAATATCATTTTAAAAAAAAGAGGTGTAAAATATTTTAATATTAAAAAATCCCAAAAGCCCCATTAGCTACGCCCACGCTTCCTGGATAAAACTTATTGAATCGCTTAACGCCGGTTTTCCAAGATTCTGCGAAGTCATGGTATTACTAGAGTCGAGTCGGCACATTCGTGTAGAAGCACGCGTCTCCTACAGACAGTAGTAGACATCAACACCTCACATAATCGTTCTTATACCATCTGGATACTTTTGGCAATGAGCATAGGGAGTTTGTATATATATACAGAGTATAGTGTCACTCACCAAGTAACGCTTGTAAACTGGCAGAGCACTGCGTCAATCGTTCTTCAGGATCACTTTGCGGGAAAAATACGCTGGAAGGTATTCCATTTGCAGCCGGCTCGAATCTGAATAAAAATATTGACTTTTAAGAGTATAGACTATTATTTTTGATTAATTTAAAAATTAATAATCATATGATTTTTTATTTTGGAGTGGGGGAGCGGGGGGTTAATTTACCTTAGCAATATATAACATGAAATGTTACCTGAAGCCGACACTCATAAGTAGCTCCCTCCAGCCACTAGCGTTTCCTGCCTTGTTTTCAATACTCTTCTGTGTAGTGTACATAGCGTTTTTCTGTCCGCGAACTATTCGTTGTAATGACTTCTCAACCAGGTGAAGACAAACGCGTAATGCATCTCTGAAATTATCAAATGTTTTTTATTTACATTCTACAATTCTGCGTCTGTTATAAAGCTAGCTTTTATAGTAACGGTTATACCAAAGACGATAGTTGTAAAATATGGGTATTTAAAATAATTTAAAGAAGGTTATAGATTAGGTCAAATAATTCATTTCAGTAAAAACATATTTAGTATTAGTAGCGCTTTGTACAGATACGTGTTTTAGTGTTATCGGTACAATAATTCCTATGCATGCAAGGATAGGGCATCCTTGGTCACCGTAAATGATGCCAAACCAAGGACATACAATGCCAAGCCAATGTATTAATTAGTAGATCTGCTATGCACATACCTGCACTTGTCAGGTGCCGCCAGCAGTTCGCATAGCGCTTGTCCCATGAGAGCAACTTTGTTACTGAGGCGGACGTTGGCGCCAACCAGGACGAGCCCAGACCAATGTGCTGGATGTGCGAAATGTTTGGTATGGCGGACCGTCTGCATCGCGTCACCCAATGCTCTGTAAACAAAAAGAAATTAGGATTTTGAAGGTAACTCGATTTTTTCAGAAATTTTTTCAGAAAAACTTGCTAATAATTATACGTTATATTTTTCTTTAAAAATAGTAATTCCAATATGGATTTGACTCTTATTATTTGTTAAGACACTGAAAATAAATTATTTAAAAAAAAATGTTATATAAACATTTTTGTATACACTTCCATTTATATATAAGTATGTTAATCTACTTACTTGGCAACCCTGCTTCCTTGGAGAAGAGCAGAGTAGAGGGCTCTGTACAATATTTTTGTGGCAGTATCTTGTGGTGCGGGCCACATTGTTAATAAGATGGAGTGAGCACCAGCTGCCAGAAGTGCTCGACAGAGACGAGACACACCGTCTCCTGCCGTGCTGACATCATCGGTATCGTCACTGGAGTCTTGGAGGGCACCGCTAGATGGCGCGCAGGATATTACGACCTAAAGGATGTAATATTTCATATTTAAACCTATTGACTGGCTTGGTTTCGTAGTTATAGTGTTAAGACGTTTTATATTTACCTTTTATTGGTTATAATAATTTCAAAATTAGGAGATATTAATAGGAATATAAGTGTGTATAATATGTATGCAGGGATGTATTATACAACTATAAATGCAAACTATAAGCCAATTCAATAAGAAGTGGTCGGCTAGTTGATATACCCATTAACTTCCGACATAGTTGTGTAACCATTACTAACAAACGAAGGGCTGATAGTAATTAATTAATCCCCCTGTCTTTTGTGTATCTAATTTTATTCAAATTTTTTGTATTATCTAATCCTGGACAACAAAATACCCCGTTTTATACAATGCATTCTTGGGTCAATAACTATGTTTCCAACTGGTATCAAAAACTGAGCATTCAAATGAGTGAAACCAAAGTTGTGTCATTGTCAAACTGGCAATGACGTATTATACATTACAAATGTGTGTCTTCCTTACCAGTCTAGCAGTTATCTTTAAGTTCATAATTTCTGATGCAGTCAACATAAACTCAGAAGCTGGTGGCAGTTCTTCGTTGCTGGCAGGCAATTCGGGATCTATAACATTTCAACATATTAGTAGAAGTCTTTACCACAAAAACGTTACCAAATGACTTCAGCTCCATAAGTCCCTCGCCTACTTAAGGACTTTTACGGTCGAAATGACCAGGAGCTTTGTTCTTAGCTTAACTTTACTTCTTGCAGTTCTTTTTACAGTCGTAGTATGAAATCATAAATTTAGAACTTTAATTGTTTAATTTATCTTGTTTTTAGAACATCAAACAATTTCCAAGTGACAGTAATTAAAGTATAACTCACTTTCTTCTTCATTCTCGGTGGAGGTGTCAGCCGCTCCACTCGTGTTTAGTAAACGTTTAGCTTGTGAGTCAACCTGTGGGGCAAATCATGCATTTAATCGATTTTAGAGATGGAAACTACGATTTACTGCCTTTACGATTTTATGTAACCAATCACGATTCGATGTAAATTAAACAGTTTTTCTTGTTCCCTCGTGTTCCCATAGGGAATTTTTAGTCTGTAATCTGCTGCCATCAATGTTAATCTATTCAATAATAAATAAATCTTTAATTTGACACCCACAAATGGTATCGTTAATATAATACTTAACTTTTCCTAATATGTAGGCGACATTAATATGTAAATACTCTGAATATCGACTCTATTATAGCTGAATATAATATACTCACCACTTCACCAGGGCTAAGTACAATGGCTGGTGTCTTCCAGCAGATATGAGTTGCAAAATGAATGCATTCGGCTTGTGGTAGCTGTGATAGAACTGCTTCCTTAGATGCCTGTAAGCAAAAAGATAACATCCAACTCTTAAAAACACGGCTTTTATTTTTTAATATTTGTTAAATAGACGATACGAGGAAAGACCCACTAGTAAGACAAGATATGGTAAGCGTAAATAAAAGTTTTTTAGTTGAAAAGTATTTGACGAGGGTTTCTACTTTGGATTTTAATCCAAAAATGATGATACCTAAGGTGTTCTCTTATGTTACCTGATAATCAGTAAGAGGCGTGACGCGAAGCATATCAGCGACAAGTTCAGCTTCTTTGAGCTGCGCATGCGCCGCTGCCCACTTGGCTCCTCCGACACGGGGAGCACCCACTACGAGACAGCGCATTCCTGCTTCGGCATTATTAGCGTTCGCATTTGTAGATCCTGTGATATTTAGAAAATTGATAAACTGTGGTGGTTAAGTAATGGAAAATAATGCAAAAGAGAAATATTAAATGGCCTTTTGTTATATTTATGCTAAGAACTTCCAACATTTCTTGTCCGTGTGATGATTGGTTCAGAATATGGAATGCCACTATTTTAGATTTTTCTATTTACCCTGTGGCGGCTTGAATTTCGTAAGAGCCGGCTAAGAGATCGACAATTACAGGACAATAGTGCTGAAAATAGAAAGAAAGAAACCATATATCTTCCTGGCGGGCCTACGTGGTATACTCGACCAAGCCTCTTTTCTAATGAGAGGCATATGTTATGTAAAGGGTTTAGTTTATCTTAAGAAACTCTATATAGACAATTTAATAGCTAGTGATCTAATGATCGATCGTTTCGAATAGTACATACCGTGATCATGATGTGGTCTCGCTTTCATGTGTCGATGATGTCTTAAAGGCCTCAAAGCAGGCGCTGCAAGGAGGGCGTATCTTTCACACAAGGGCTCTCCGTCGCCAGCAATGCTGTTGACGCTGGCTATAGTGCCGGGTGCTGGTGGTGCGCTTCTTAAAGCACCCCATGGGCAGGCGTATAGCACACCTTCGACCACCATTATAAGTTCCCGTCGTCCACCGCAACCGCGACGACCGTGTGAGGCTGACAATTTTATTTTCGTTTTAATATTTTTATTCCGATTTAATTCTTAAAACTATTTTTATAAGAAGTGAAGTTGGCATATAGAGAAGTTAATAGTTAAATATACATTACTTGATTTATAAGAAAATCTTTCATATATTTAAACATAACCGTTAACTTAGACAATAAAACATAAACGGTATTGTATTCGACTTTCTTTTTTTTTTTTTTTTAAGGACAACTTCCGCTTTAGGAATATACATTCCTGTGTCACGGGGTTCTTTACAAACATACATGAAACGGACACAAAGTACACCCAGACTTAGAACAATAATTTATGGATCACACAAAGTATTGTCCCATGTAGAATTTGAACCTACAACACTTGGCGCCGTAGGAAGCGGTGTGGCGACCACTGAAACCACTGGGCCAACCGTGTAGTCAACCTCTGTAACGCAGTGGTAGCCTATGCGACTGCTATGCTTGAGATCTCGGGTTCGATTCCCGGATCGGACCAATTGTTTGTATAATCTGCCAATATTTGTTTTGGAGTTTGGGCGTTTTCTAAGTGTAATAAGTATGTATTTACAAAAGTATATATGTATTTATGTCAGTTGTCTAGTACCCATAAATCAAGCTCTGCTTAGCTTGGGACTAGATGGCGTTGTGTGTAAGATGTCCAAAATATTTGTAAATTGATAAAAAGAAGACAAAGAAAATAATTTTTATTTTTGTCTGTTTGTAGTTATGTATGATTAACCCAAAGACTTAAGGACATAATAATATAGTATGTTATATAAAGTTAAACTTACCATGATTATTATTACAAGACGCGGGTAGCAGATCCTCGAAGGGTGCTAACAACATCTGATACAGTGTACCTAGACACGGTGGACCCTGCCAAGTTGGTTGCTTCTTCCGAGGACCGTGGACACTAGACCTAAGAATGTATTATAAAAATAATGAATATTTAAAGGCGTTTCAGAACTAAATAAGTTGTAAAATATGACATGAGTCGAAAAAATCTTAGTTCTGAATAGTTTATAAGGAACTAGAAATCAATCCTTACATTCATGAAGGTAAAATTTGTATTAGCCTTAAAACATTTATTTATATAAAGTACTATGTGAATCATGAAAATCATACGTACCTTGTAGAGCCCTGTAGGCTAGCTACGGACCCAGCTACAGATCCACCGACTGAACCCACACTGAACAATGAACTTAATGAGTAGTTGGACGAATTTAATAGATGATTTCGGGCCACCTGTTAACAGACCAATAACATTTATGTAAAGTGATGACGTAATATATAATGATATTACTGCTTATTATACATTATATAGCTTTACACCTTGTAGTCTAGAACAAGAAACGGCAGATACAAATACATATTTTTTGGAAATTTTCATAATACGGAGAATAATGCGTGTACGCGTGTACATGGATAGGTACACATGAAGATGATATTTGTTTTCAACTAGATATATTGTAATTTAAAAATAAAAAGAATCTAATTAATTTTAATCTACATTACGATATTTGGAAGTGATGAAGAAACTGAAAGATATAAAATTTAAAATACTCATTGAAGACAAAATTAAATAGTACCATTCTAGCGAGCCCTGTGTTGGGTCTCTCATCGGGATCCCAGTGATCATCGATGTCCCTTCTCTCTGCATTCGTTTTCAGCCAAGCAGACCACTCGCCGATACAACGTTCAAGTTTTCCCAGGCCTCCTGTGAGTTATTTTAAACAAAAGCTAGATATACTATGTTTTAATCAGGATATATAAAAGATTATTATTGAATTGAAAGAACTTACCATTGCCTGGTTGCAGATCATCAGGACTGACATCAGGCAGACTGTTGTCACTATCTTCTGATTCCTCCATAAGTGATACTTGATGGAATCGTAAGATACCTACAGGGAGAAAATGACTTTACTATAAAATATTTATTTATAAAACTTTTTCAGCCACATTGTTCGATAACCATCACGGAATGAGTTTTTAATTAGAATACTAATAGATGTAATACATCTATTAAGTACAATTGAAAGCAGAACATCTATCAATGTATATATATTCATATAATATTTTGTATGTAGAGCAGAAAACAGAGACACGTTTTGTTAACAGATCTAGTTTTCTCACCTTTATGTGGCTGTAACAGCCATGCATACAGCCTGCCAGCTGCAAGACTGTAGTACAGTACAGGAGCCTTCTGCTTATTCACAACTTCAAGCACTTGTTCTACTGTTGAAGGGCTCCAGGGCTCAGAGCGCTCTTTCGTAGTTTCTTCAGAGGACCTACAGTAAAAAATCATATGCTTCTTATTTTTCAACCAATATACCAAGATATAAAAGGATAACAAGGAAACGAAGTGAGATACTGAAGTTGTGAAATGATGTCTCAATTATATTTGGCGAACTAGCGGTTTTACAACAAATGTTGTTTTCAACGATCAACTACTGGAGCAATGCCATTTTTATGTGTCTCGAAAATATCATAGTCCTGGCCTTTAATATTAACTGGGGTCGGCTACTAGTTGAACTGGTTTTACCTGAATATTAATTTTTCAACGGAGCGACTGGTATCGGACTTCCGCAACCTTCAGGGTGAACTGAATTAGAAGGTTGAACTGGTTGTCAGTTTATTTGAGGGCATTGACTTCCTAACAAGGATTAACATATATGTTCATGATAACCGGGACCAACTGCTAAACGTGGTCTCCAAGGCCGGGCGTGAAATACCGCCAAACTTCCATATTCCAAGCTATTATTAAGAAAAACCCAATAACACTATTGGCCCGACCCGGGAATCGAACCCGACCCGGATCTTAAAGGAATATTTTGGTATAGATATATTTGATATATACAAAAATATATCCCACCTTTGATTCGCATGCAGTTCGAGATTGGCTTGATTGAGAGCCCCAGGAGGTTTTTCATTGACAGTGTCCAGCGATCGGCAACGTCCTCTTTCTGCTACCACCAGTGCTTCAGGGTGGCGGCCAAGTTCTGTAAAAAGTCGTAAGTGATAAATAAAATAATACAGTCAATGACAACGGCCCAATGATGCAAAAGCATTTCAATAGGCAGTGTGGGTAACCATGCTGACATTGTTGCATTATCTACATTTGCAATGAGTATGGTGACCGCACTCTTGAATTCTACTCGTGTTTTCCATCAAGCAGATTAGTGTCACTTTGCCAGGCTCATAGATAAAAGTTATCAGCAACTACACTTAAAGTATTACTGTTAGTTAATCTATCTGTTATAAAGATGATTATTTTTGGTCACATATGGAATGTTATTTATGTACAGGAAATACTTAACGAGAATAATCTATAAAATGTCAATACATAACAAAATTAGTGGTCTTAGATAGCATTGTTTTTCTGATATGAATTAAAATAGTTTAAATTATAAATTAGCAGTCATAAGGACTGCCGATAGAATTACTTGTGAAATTAATGTGTAAAATTAGAAATATCATAATGTTTAATTAAAAAAAAATAATTAAAATCATCAGCATCAAACATTAGCGTGTCCGTGACACGAACCCATGAGATTTTCCCCTATCTACAAGTGCAAAACGCAGCCAAAGAAGTTTTATGACGTCAGCATGTCGGTGACGCGGTAACGCGAATTCATAATATTTTCTCCTATTAAAATACGCTTAACACAGCTAAAGAAGTTTTTACTTTAAAAGTTAAGGAAAGCAAACAATTATACTTAAGAAGAATGTTCTGAAAGAAAAATATCAGAAAATACTAATACATATATTGTTTGAGCTACTATGACCTAATATGGGATGAATGGATTTGTTACTTACCAACTAGAACTCTTTGCAGAGCATGCTGCGTTGAGGTGTACAATATTGCTATTTTCCTGTCCCTATGTTTTTCGTGTCCGGTTTCAAGCAAACTGAGAGCAGCTTGAAGCTGTTCTTTTGCTTCTTCTAGCTCTCCTGAAGCCCAAAGTGCAAAACCAAGTCGATGGCGAACGCGAGCCTAAACCAACCAAAAGTTAATAATTAATTACAGGAGAAACATCTATACATTTTGAAGTTCCTTGGAGTGAAAGAATTGAAGAGTTGAGTGAAAAGAATTATAGTTGGCGAAAGAGAAATTTTCTAGAGCTATTGTAAATGTAAGAAACTATTCTTTATGGACACGAGAACACTGATCATAATACAAAAAAACATTGATACAAGTACAAATGATAGACTTACAACTGTAAGTCCGTAATTTGTACATTATTTGCTTCATAACCTTATGGTTATGAAGCATATGGTTAGCGAGCAATAGCTTATGCTTAGGGTTGCGAAAAGCACTGAATTGTACCAATTGATGAATGATGAAATTGATTACTTTGGGAAAGATTACGACAATAGCTTACCTCTTCATCGGCATCAGCTAATCCTTCAGTAACAGCGAGTGCCTGTCTTAGGTAAGACACAGCACTGCCGCATGCACCCATCGCCAAATGAGCGCGGCCAAGATCGGCTAAGGCTTGAGCTCTTCCTCGAGTATCGCCTGCACATGGAAAATATGGTTATTGTTTGAAAAATGTACAAAATTATCATTTCTGTAGTTACAATAAAAACAGCTTCTACATTAAATGTTTTAATCTTAGAAATTTACCTTAAAATTAAGTAGCAGCAGAGCAGTGCATGCTCAATTTTATGAATTCAGTGATAGACGCAACAATTATAGTTTCTGGCCTTACGAGCCGATTTTATAAAACGACAAAATGAGACATTCTGTGGAAACATCTGAGCATTGTCAAATTGTTTACTTTTAATATTTTGTTTTCACAGTCTCATGTCACTCTTACAAGGCTTGTCAAAGAATTTTTACTAACAATAGGTAATTAACTTAACTGTAAATTTGAAAAACTTAGACACCTTGCTTCTGACATCTGTGAAAAAGACTTAGAAATATTAGATGAAATTATATTATTACCTGCAGCAGTAGCATGTCGCAAGCGTGACTCATGCCAGCGAGCCGCTTCTGCATGAGCACCCATGGACGCATGAGCTGCACCCAACCCACCGCATGCGCGTGCCTGCACATAACATCGCAATATTTTAATGTCAAATTGAAAATAATTTAGAAAGGTAACACTATTATTACTATTAGCAAGAAATTTTAAATTTATCTTCAGACTCGAGACTATGTTTGCTATCTTACCTGTAGATGGGTGAGCGCAAGTCTGTGGGCTAGTTCAAGTTCAGCCCGATGATGTCGCACGGCGGCCGCGTGGTCCCCGAGAGCATGTTGTGCTACTCCTAACGAGTGACATGCCTCTGCTTCCATTATTTGGTTGTTTAGTTCTCTGAAAGAACGAGCATATAAATAGTTAGTAACGACTTAGAAATATAGCCCCAAATCGCATGAAAATAAAAAATCGGCGGTGATAAGGCCTGCCGGTAGAAGTGAAAACTTATAACTTAGAATATTATTTGTAAAATTAATGTGTTTAATTAGAAATTTCATAATGTTTAAATTAAAATTATCAACATCAAACATTAGCATGTCGGTGACGCGAACTCATAAGATTTTACCCTACTAAAAAGTGTTCAACGCCGCCTAAGAAGTTTTGTGACGTCAGCATATCGGTGACGCGGTGATGCGAACTTATAAGATTTTCTCCCACCATAAAGTACTTAACGCGACTAAAGAAGTTGTCATTTCAATAAAGAAAAAATCAGGTTTCAATGGAACACAGCTTAAATTAGGTTCGCAACTGGGCCTTATTTTATTTTGATTACTCTTGAAAACTCCTCTTTAATAGTTCTCATTTTCTAGGGGTACTAAGTAAAGCATGTAAGAAACTTACTTTGCAATATTCTTTTGATGATCCAGACACAGAACCGCTTGTTCTAAATTGTTGAGAGCTATATGAAGTGCCCCAAGTTCTCCGTATGCTTGGGCCTTCGCTTCAGGGGCACCAAGTTCATGGGACACAACCAATCGCTTTTCTAAGCATACGAGTGCTTGTTGGAGATTACCCACTGACCTGAATAAACGAAAACGTATCAATTTAACTAATTTAAGAAAAACATACTAGTTTTACAGGGTTAAGCAGGTAATTAATATCTTACTTGTGACTAAGCCCAAGTCCTCGGTAAGCTCTCTCTTGTTCCCTCTTATTATCTAGCTTCAACGCTGCAGCAAGATGTTGTTCATGGTATTTAGCTGCTTCATCGGGGTCCCCTAAAGCGTCATAGCAATCACCGAGAGAACCTAGTGCTCTGGCTTTATCCAGTTGGCAAGTTGGAGTATTTACACGTTCTAGTATTGCCAGTTGCTGAAAATTTAATTAACGTTTATTAATTTTTGTTGAAACTATCAACCTAACTCTATTGCTGTTGAATTTTCTAGCAGTTCTTCTTAAGACAAGCATTTTAAAAGTCTATTTTAGGTTTGTATAACATGCTAAACGTATTATTAGTTAAAACAAACCTGTTCCAAGTATCCAATGGCATCTTCATAGTGTCCCATATTGAGCTTAGCGATGCCGAGGTTTCCATACGCCTGTGCTTCTAACGCGCAGTCTTGCAGCTCTTGTGCTCGCTCTAATTGTTCCTACAAGCAAAGTATACGGACATTAATGAAAAAAATCAGGTCGAGTGGTAGTATTTTCTATTTAAAATCAGTAATCTAGCCAATTCGTACGTATTCTGAACTAACAGAATTAGATTAAATGATTACATACTCTATAGCATCTTGCTGCATGTGAATAATGACCCAGAGCCATGTAGACGGCTCCAAGGTGTGAATGTGCTCTTGCTTCCCCTGCAGAATCACCTGCTTCTTGACGAAGAGTTAGCTCCTGTGGAAAATAAAATCCGAATGTAATTTGATAATCATGTAATTAGTCTTAAGTTTACTTATAGCATAGAATTAAAAACTTAAACTGGGTGAAGTCAGTTGAAAGGTCTGTCGATAAAATTTCTGTAACGACAAAAGGACTTACTTGTGTATGATGTCCTAAAGCAGCATCGAGCCTTCTCTGTAATCTTCTAGCCAAACCTAAGGCACCACAGGCTGCTGCTTCTAATGATCGGTCTCGAGCCTGGAATGTAATGGATTTTTATAGCTAACATAAGTTTCGTCCTTGGGTTCAGATTCTATGTGATAAGTTGGAAGATATTGATCAATTTTTTCACTAAAGCAAAAAAAAATATTTTTTACACATACCTGTCTTGCAAAACCAAGCTGTCTTTGATACATTTTCACAGCCTCTTCCACATCGCCCATTTTAATCAACACATCTCCTATATTCCCTAGAGCTCTGAACTTCCCTTGGAGATGCTGTGTCATGTGTGCAATAGCCAAGAAATATTTCTGACATTCCAATGCGGTTTCCAAGTTACCGAGTGCTAAGTGGGCCAAGCCAAGGTTGCAGTATGCTCGTCCCATATTCATCTTGTCTTGTAGATCTTTGGCAAGCGATAGATCTTGATCGTAATACCTATTTAAATTTTAATATTTTGAAGATCAATAAGAACATTAGACATTATGTTTGGAAATAAATTTAAATATTTTGAAAATCAGACAGAATATTAGAATTTTTTGAAATAAATTTAGCATTGAACATTGGGACGATGCCGTTCGTTCGAAGTAAAATAGTCAATAAAGAGTGAAAATTAGGAAATAATAAAACATATTTGAGTCAAATGAAAAAACTTACCGAACGGCTTCTCTATAGTTTCCTAGACAATAATGGGCGTAACCCAAAAAGTGACAAGCCTTAGCTTCAGCTGTGACGTCACCGAGTTCTTGAGAAAGCATCAGATGCTGTTCGTAGTAAGGCACTGCTTGAGCGAACTCGCCTCGTGATGAGAGACAGTTACCGAGGTTGAGTAGGGCACATGCTTCACCAGCAGCATCTTTGAGCTCACGGGCGATGCCTATCAGATGAAGATAGACCATTAGAAAAAGATAGACTAGATTTATATTGTGTGTTGTTCAACTTTTTAATTGATTACTATCAAATTAACATAATCAAACATTCCGAATGTTTGGAAAAGTTCTAGACTCCGGCGAACAATTTTGCTGTAGGATAACAATAATAGCGAGATGAGACGATCATTGGGTCATTTTGGCTAAAAAGACATACCAGAAGAAACTTGTTTAAGAGTTCATAACATTTTTAACTTTGAAAATCAAAGTATTGTATTTTTTATATCGTAATTGATTTTATAGTAACGAGCTTCAAGTTTTATTGATAACAAAAAGCATAAATCATAAAGAGTTTCTTACCTAAATGAGCTCTATAATGGAATAGCGCCATATCATGAGCACCCAAAGCCTGGTACGCCACTGCCAAGTTCCCATGCGTCGAAGCCTCAGAACTCCTGTCGTGAACTTCCTTGGAAATCGTGAGTTCTTGCTTATGGTATTTGATAGCCTGTTCGTAGAACCCCGCGGCTGAGTACGCATTCCCTATATTACCGTAAGCCCGACCCATACCTGCTTTATCCTGAAATATATCAATGGGCTTCTTATGATAAGTTTATAGTTGATAGAATGAGTGTAAATATTTTATCTTTATACGTTACAAGACCTTTTGATATTAACAACGCTGAAATTTGTTTGGATATTACAAAGATATCTGTTTTTATTAAGATTTTATAGGTAAAATTTCCAACTGAAATCAATTATCGTCTCACGCGGATATTTGCGTGTTTTATGCTTTATTTCACAAGATTTCTAGTGGACTGCAATGAACACATATTATTTTCTTTACGACCTTCAACTTCTGTGAAAATATGAATTTATTAAATATTAATGCAAAAAATTACATTGGCAATTTCTGTGGTGTTTATGGATGTTGGACTTCGATTAAAACGAATCAATAGTTGAATGAACAACGTTTTAATTTTATGTACATGTTAGCTAAGGATAATACTTGATTTAACATTGTGTTTAGCACATGGTTTAAGATTCTTATATACCTGCATTGCAAATACGTACATATTATACAAAGCAATGTAGAACTGTTCTTTATCTATATCGTTATTTGTCGTATCGGTAGAATATGGCTGGTTAGAATTTGTTCTACATATTTCATGCAAAGAAAAAAGTGGCAGAGAGCTAGATAATAACCAAGAGATGGGTTTGCATCCACATATTGACTTGTACCTATCTACTATTTCCAGCGTAAAAAAGGTTTTTTGAACGGATTCCAGATTGAATGTGGTCTTATCACGGTGGACTAATAACGAAATAAAGTATCTACTGGGCCCTACAAGTTAGTTAAGTATGCTTTGAATATTTATAAAGAGTACCTGTAATTGCCTCGCAATTGATAAATGAGCTTGATGTAGCTTCAAAGCAGCGTCGTGTTCCCCTAACAGTTGATACACAATTCCTAAGTTTGAACATGCTCTGCCTTCTCCAACCTGCGTTATAAAAGTGAATTTTTTATTTCAAAATATTGTTTTACGGCAGCAGTTCCATGTTCTCATATAATAAAAAGGCTTTTTTGTTTAAAAAGTTTCAAAAACCGTATTTTAACCTAATAAGTGTATTTCTAAACGGGAGATATATTTTTTCTAGAAATAGGAATAATATTAATATTATTTCAAAAAAAAATAATATATTAATTATATTATTATATTAAAAATATGCAACTATTTTTAATATTATTCTTNTTATATTAAAAATATGCAACTACTTTTAATATTATTCTTAACATTTACAATTTACTCGTGTCGAATTGCCATAAAACTATAATTTTAAGTATCAAATCTATTTTAACTTATTTTTTTTCCCATTGTCTCGTGGTTATATGTACGGTTTCAAGATGTTAGGACACGTGTCTGCGCATAAATATAGACATTAATGTTTACGTTCATACCTTATCCCTGGCGGCAAGCGCGACGTCCAATTGTCTTTCATGCCATTTCTTTGCTTGCGCGTAATCACCGGCACACCTGTACAATTGCTATCATTATAACTCATACATAATATATGTCTTCAAATAAAATGGACAAACTAAATGCTAATCGTTCAGCTCTTTAAGGTCCCATCTACTACAAGAGTACTTCTAGTAGGATCGTTAATTTCAGGTTCATGGGTTCGACCAATAGATTAAAGCTTTAAGAGTTTCTACAATAAAAAAATAAATTTATATCGGTTTGGTATATAATTAGATATTTTAACATTAGGAACGTAGCCGTCGCTTCGTGAGAATTTCACAAGTTATTACATTTTATAAATCAGGCTTATAACTTTAAACTTTCCAGAGCTGATATAGCTGCGATTCTTTTATTTCTAAATGTATTATTAATATAAATTGTTTTTTAGATTTCCCAAGCTCAATCAGCTTGTATCTTTTTAATGCCTGTTTTACCTGTATGTTTTTAAAGTCTATGACATCTATTCCTCAACGAACCATTCGCAAAACCAAGACGAAGTATTTCATAAGCATTTTCAGTTAAAACTGTTAAATTAACGTTAATATTAATTTTACCTTTAACAATTAAAGCTAAATAAATCACAGGTTTCATGGGAAATCAAACAGATTTACCGTAGTTTGTCTTTTGTAGTAAATAAGAGGATATTTATTTCTTACACGACCGTTACTCCAAAGTTCTGAACTTCAAGCTCTCAATCAATCTCAACCAAAGTATATTTCAATAAAATAGCTTGTATTCTAAAGGGTACGTTTAAGCAACAGTTTCACCGGTTCAGGACAATACGAAGTTTAGAAAGAGGGCTCATAGGTAAACATAAATTCAGTAAAAGCCATAACTACTTACGGACAATATGTGTGGTCTTGTACAAACAGTTAGCTTGGAAATACGGTGAATTACCTCAAGATAATATATCTACAAACGTGTTGTCATCATAAATTCTAGTAATATAAGTAAATATAAACGTTTGTGTAATTTCTTGAACAGAAATGGGACATGATATCCGTTATGCGGAAGGATAATGTAAATGGTGTTTATACAGAATATAATTTAACCAAACCGAATATGACAAAAGAACAACGACAAGAATTAATAGATCGCATATAGGTTCAAAGTCATTTCATTCCAGCTTTGAGTAGGAAATACTAAAGCTCACCACTTTCACAGCACAACACTTCTGTTTTCCTTACGTTGTATAAGCTTCACAAGTTTTATCTATATCGATCTATTTCAAGTAAAACATATTCTCTAACCTATTTACAACTTTCATTTATCTAAAAAAATATGTCATTTGTAACCCTTAATTACTTACGATTTGGAACAAATTTGAAAACCTCGAGAAATTGGATCAAAGATAGAAATTCCAACTTCTGTATAAATTGTAAAAGTCCTTTTAATTTCCAATTTCACATGCCTAATGTCATTAACTGTTTGTAATATGTTTAATCAAATCACGTCATAAAATGTATTACCACACTCATTAACTAAAAATCTATACCTGTATATCTCAGTCTCTCCATATATCTATAGAATTAATATGTTAGAGATCACTTCAGATATTACCTAGCAGCATGTCCCAGTCCAGCATAGGCTCGAGCCTCGATAGCTCTGTCTCCGAGATTTTGAGCTATCCTTAGTACGTTTTCGTGGTAAGCTATCGCTTGAGAGAAGTTACGTCGATAATGGTAGGAAGACCCCAAATTTGAGTACGCCCGTGCTTCTTCAACCTGCAAAAAGAAAAATAATTAAATGTTGCTTCGGATACAAGGCAAAATAATTAATTAGTGAAATTTCTTCAAATCACTCATGAATATTGTCAAAACCTGAAATGATACTATCAATATCAATCGAAGATAGCAACGTAAAGGCTTTCGGTTCATTCATGATAACACACATAGAATTTTAGCTTGTTTTACTACATTAGTAATCTGTATGCATATAGTCAGAATAGCGGGCTCAATTTTAAGTTGAACGGTGATGAATACTTTAACTCTAGGTTATTATTATTTCACATTAAAACACAGTATATATTAAACTTTGTACTTAAACATACTTGATCTCCAAGTCTTCTCGCCAGCCTCAAGTGTTGAGTATGGCAATCAACTGCCGAATCGAATTCTCCCATTGCTAGATAAACAGCTCCAACATTGCCAATTTCTCTTGCTTCCTGAAGACGATCGCCCATTTGCTTCACTAGTTGCACGCATTGCTTGTGACTGGCTAACGCGTTTGGGTAGTCGCCAATAGCTGTGTAGACATGCCCTAAGGATGTGAGTGCCGCTGCTGCAGCTTGTGTATCCTGGGAACATCAAATATATGTTACATCTTGCAGAGAAAAACTAATAGTTTTCCAAAATATATTATTCCGAGTAAAAAAATTATTTCTTTGCAGCTAATGGTAATTTTTAGTTTCTGAGTAGTACCTATTATAATCAGTTATAACTAATTTTGTATAAGAGCGAATTAAAACCTTAAAAGAAAAAAAACCAACATTTTAAAGAGAAATAAGGCAAAGATGAACGTGCGATAATTTCATTGGGTGTCATTTTTTAAAGGCTTAAAGTTTTAAACTTTAAAACTTTATTTTACAGCCAGATGAACTTTTTATGTGAAGATTATAATTTACTTGATCAACAAATGACACCAAAATGCGTATAAAATATACCAAAAAGGCATTTGATTAAAAAAAATACGATTTACGAACAATTCCATTACCGTCCACTAGATATTACACAAATAGATTTAGGACCAAAACAAACATGTGTGTATGGTCCGTACAAATATTTTAAACTTCCAACTGACACTTAACCGACATAATGTCTTGATCGTCATTTCAATGCACTACCCTAGACTTTTATAAAACCAGTTACAATAAGTTTTTATGGTCCCATACAGCGAATGTTCGCCTTGCAATATCGTAAATTTCGACAGGACATTGAATGCCTTCAGTTGTCTGACTGGAGTTTTAAGGATATACACATATGTATACATGATATAGTCAGAATTCACTAGGTAAAATTTTATGTAACCAGATTTTTGTAACATACTTATATTTGTATCATTAAATGCAAATGCGGCGACATTTCTCTCCATGCGGCAGCGTAATTTATGTGGTTTTGCTGTAATTATGTAACAAATGTAATGAAGTGCCATGATGGTTGATGTTATCTAACCTTTGCACGCTGTATATTGCCGTCTTATATCTACATCTTCCTGGGCCAAGTGACTTAATTTAAACACTCCGAGTTCACAAGTTATAGCCTTGTTTTCGTATATGGGATCACGAAATTACATCACGCATCTTCGTCTTACAATTTAATCTTCACGGAAAAACATTTCGAAGTAATTTATTAGTTAGTTTAAGAGAATTGTATTTTTTCTCAACAATCTATTTACAGGATTATACAAGTGCATGTCTAGTTATTTATTCGTTATATATTTTATGCTATTTTGTACAGCGGCGGATTTGATGTTCTTCTAGCCGATTACGGGCGTGACGGCCAGTCTCAACGGAAACCAGTTAACAACGCAGGAGATATTATAGTGTACAAGTGTGTGCACAAACACAAGTGGACTCTCTGTTCCCTCTCTCTTACAATCCGATGGGACGATTCAACGACACGATCGTTGAGAGATTAGGCGCAGGACCGACAGCTTTACGTGCCCTCCGAGGCACGGGGGTTCAGACCTCAACTTCCAAACTCCGAGCTGTTATTAGGTATTTCTATAATTCAGGATACGAAACCCCGGACCTCTTAATCAGCAATCGCATACGTCAACCGCTAGACCAACGAGGCAGTTATCGGCGGATTTAATGCCCAGGGCATTTTAAAATATAAGTGCATATAAGTTATACAATTTACTGCATACAAAGAATTATAGTCACATATGTACAAATATAATCCATACTTCATAAATACTCATAAATATAAATATGTTATATATAGGTATACACTTACAAATTTTCATAAAATTCGTACGCTATGACAACTAGTATTTAAAGTATACATATTCTACCGGTTACATAATTCTGCCTTTTCTTTGATAAGAAGTACATGTACTTACTTTTTGAATGTAAAACGGTTTCTGTAGATCTTGACTTCGAGTGGGAGCGCATTCCAGAGTAATACCGCTTGGACAAAGAACGAAAAGGTCACGAAATCAGAGTTATGGGCGGGACATGAGAGAAGCAGTTTTTTGACTAAGCGAAGATTAAAGATGCATAGAATGTAGTTATTGAAAAGCCAATCTAGTTTATTTAGGAGATCTGCATTCAGGTCAAAATAATGTACAAAACCAAAGATAATTATAGTTATAACGTTTAATAGTTATTTAAATAAAGATTTGATGTAGCGAAACATTTTTGTTATAAACCTGAAGCCTGGACATAATAACTTATTCACAGAATAAGATTAATTTTGATTTATGTACGTATGTTACATTCTAGAATAACTTTTTTTTTAATAGTATGGGGGGCAAACTAGCCCACGTATCGCCTGATTGTAAACGATTACCGTCGCCCATGGACACCTGTAAAACCTGGGGTGTCACAAGTGCGTTGCCGGCCTTTGGATGATGAGGAAGGGGATAGGGAGAAGGATTGGGGTATGGGCCTCCGGTATCCTCAGTCACTCGATGAAACACAGCGCAAGCCCTGTTTCGCACCGGTTTTCTGTGAGGCCGTGGTATCACATATTTTATTAATAGTTAAATTAAATCTTTAGAAATAATGGCTAATGGTAATGAACTGCACGTATATTGTAGTTGGTTAAGCAGTTGCCACGCCGCTCTCAACTACGTTGAGTGTTATGGGTGCAAACCTTTGTGTTATTCACAAATTGTTGTTCTGTTTAGCAGCTTAGCTTATATCTTTGTTTCCATTTAAAAAGTTTGTTTGTAAAGAAAGGAGGGTTTTATAATCGATATTCGATTTAAGAGAAGACATGTTTAATGGTGGTCATAGCGAATTTTAATTTGAGCATTCTTGAAAAAACAATTCTAGGCTGACACGTGGTCGCATGCGTTTGTTATAAGAAATACAACTAATACTCTAAATTAAATGAACGAATGTTACTTTTATACTTATCAAATTTTTAATAATACGAAGCATACGACGAAAAAATAAAAGGATTGAGAACAAATAAAGGATCCGTAGAATGCACCGCATCCTTTTCTCTAAGGAAGTGAAGAAAAAACGACTAAATCCAACGACAGACGGAGACCGCCAATAGGCTCTTTGTTTTTAAATAGTGAGGTACTACGTCCGGTATCGATAGAATATATCGTAACAGCAAAAAGTTTTTAGCACAAAAAAAAATTGGGAGTGTTTATAAAAGAGGTTTTTTTTCCTATTAAAAATAATAAGAACAAAGAAACTGACAGTTTCATAAGTTGTAAATTGCTTACAATTTATCATATTTAAAATTAATGGCGTGCATGATTTACTATTAAAGTTGTGGTAATATCTCATGGCCGGGTTCATAAATTACATCAAAGGATCATTATGTATGTACTGTGGGTAAATTTCATTGTAGTAATTATTACAAGGTATTTCTGTGTCACATTGGACAGTTTCAAATACGTGTAACTTTGTCTTCATGAGTAGAATATTTGCAGAGGTAAAGTAACGTGTATCCAGCTGTGCATCTTGCATTCAAATGAATATAGTTGGTTTATAAAAACCAACGTTATTATATCACGGTTATTGTAATAATAGATATGTCTATTTTGAATTCAATTCCACAGTTTCGAAATATCGTTTTTTAAATTATGATTTTTTTCTATAATTATAATGTATAAAGTTTTATTAAAAATCCAGGCGTTTGAGCATTGAGAATCAACAAAAATACAAACATATTCTCAATATTAGATATGATAAGTATGATGTCAGTGAAATGATACGCAAGTTTACAAGACATACACCTGAATTTAAAGCATTAAATTTCTGGACGCTATTGACCGGGTCTTAGATTTAGTTATTATTATATTATCGTTAGCGTGCATCGACGGAGACAAACACTATTGAATAAAGTGGGACGGCCCGCAACAATCTAGCTAATTAAGTATGTGCAACATGATACGATAACGCAATGATTTACATACTGACTCCGTCTCGTTTAGAAGTTTTCCACCAAGCTGTACAACCATACATTGCATCTCTCCATCCCTTTAAAATCTGCTCGCAAGTTCAGACACAGACTTACTGTGTCAACGTTTAAAGTACAGCCTTTTATAAATAATACTCGAATGAGATGTATATTTATCAACGTTTATGATGTTCTTTTGTATGGCTTGTTTCTTTAGAGAAATAGTAGATATAATTAAAGTTTTTGTGTTGAACATGATAGGTATGAATCGACACTCCGGTATTACCGTTCATATCTTTGGTCGCGTCTAGGATCAAAGCGAGAAACGGTAGGGCAATGTACGTATGGAGTAATCGCTTGACTATCGTTCCAGCCAATATAGAACGAATAGGGACTAGTGATTCTCATTTTTTTTTCTTTAATGACTTAGAATATTGCTTTTGGTATTGTTTTTCCTTCTTCTTTAGACCCAAAACTACTGGGCGTTTACTCTAGTTGGTTAAGCGGTCGCCACGGCGCTTTTTACTGCACCAAGTGTTGTGGGTTCAAATTCTGAGTGTTTTTTTGTGTCTGTTTCATGTACGTTTGTAGTCTTCCACGGCACAGAATAAATATTCCTAATGCGGGAGTTTGTTTAAACCAATTGGGTTATTATAATTCACGTGCGTATTAACTGTCAATCTTAAAATAATAGATAACTTTCTTAAGCCACATTGTAAACAGTAAATATTAAGGTCGAAGTACTAAACGAACAGAAGATATTTATTCGGGTGAAACTTAAAGGTTAAGTTTATTTATAGCACAATTGCCTGCTATAGGTCATTTAGAAATTACTTTTAAGTCAATATTAAGACAACCCTATCTAATTTATTAAGATAGATAGATAGATAGAAAACTCTTTATTCGCACACTATAATATTACAGTTAGAAGAGAGTACATAAAATGTGAGACGGAGTGTACAAAGGGCGGCCTTATTGCCTAAAGCAATCTCTTCTCTTCTTTATTCTTTAACCCCCCACGCAAAATGTGGGGTGCTATAAATTTGACGTCGATGTCTGTGATCTGTGGCATCGTAGCTCTAAAACGAATGGACCGAATTTAATGCGGTTTATTTTCGTTTGAAAGCCAGTTTCCTTGCGATGGTTCTTTGTTATGTTTAGTTAATATCAGTCCAGCAATATAAGAGTATCAGTTATTTTCCAAAATGATGTAAGGCATTTTTGGCGCATGATTAGTCGGTTAAGTAATAGTGGCTTTTTTTTTTAAATAACTTGTTCGTAGTGCTTCCAATATTTAGTACCTTGGCCTTTTGTATTAAGAATAAATTTATGCCCGCGGCTCCACCCTCGTATATGTCAGTTATCGCGGCAAATAGTAGCTTATGTGTTATTCTGATGTATCAGTTATATTACTGTAAAGTTTCATCCGAATCCGTTCAGTAGTTATTGCGTGAAAGAGTAACAAACATCCTCACAAAAACTTTCACATTTATAATATTAGTATAGATTTCAATCTACTAAAGTATTTGTGGATTAACTTCGATTAAATAATTATATTCGTAAAGAAAAAACCTATCAGTATAAATTATATAGGTAGGACTAGTACATGATTCATAAGAAAGTACACAGGAAACTAAAAATAATTACTAATTTTTTTTTTAAATTATTGTTTCTCTATTTCTCGCGGTTAATCTCTGGAAAGCCTGTACGGATTTTGACGGGATTATTACTGACAGATAACCAATAATATAAGGAGTAACTTAGGCTACTTTTAGCTTCGTTCTGCGGCGTTACTCGCGGTTGTTATTGTTGTTAAAAAAACGCGAGTAACACCACAGGGCTCAGTTAGTATGTAACAAGTATACGTCACAATTGCTTATAAATACGTATGAAATTGTAATGTGTTTAAATACATGTAATGAGTCGGATGACAACTAATTGCATATAGACAAATAAATGCAATATGTTGCATATTTGCATAAAACGACCATGAATTTAACCATTGCAAGCCGATTCTATTCATGTATTCGCCACTTCGTGTACTTAAGTTCAATGTGCAGTAACGATAATATGTGAATAAAGTTACTTTGCATAATAATATATTTTATTTGACTCTGTTGAAGTTTTATCAGATTCTGATTTTGGAATATTTGTCAGAAGATTATTACCATGACATTCCAAATTGGTAGACAGCACACGCATTAGGAATGCCTATATCTATACATGAAATAGACACATAGAACACACGATATATTTATTGATAAGTTAACCGAAATATTTATTTATTTATTATAAAGAATACATTAAAATAAAAATTAAAAAAAATTTTGACCAGAAGAATAGTTTTACAAGTCGAAGCATATAAGTAGTCTATTAAGTGTTTTTTTTTAGTATTTCATGAACAAGAAGCAAAAGATTGCATCTAAATGTTTCAAACCTCTTTGACTTTCATTATATTGGTTAAGACGTTAATTGGAATAAAATGTCAGTTTGATATCAGAACTCGATCAAATGAAATGCGAGCTAGATTTTCAACAAGATTGTGTTAACGCAAAGGGCATCAGAGTAAGGTAGGTGTGAGCGGCAATGGTCTGGAAGTACCGTTTCCTTTTAACATAAATTTTCCTTAAACTTATGTCATTTTAATGCGGCTCACACAGAAAAGCAATAGCAAAGCTGTCGCTATTATATAACCAATAATCTTTATCGAAAACCCGATCATGTTTAAGTGAACTTATTCCTTACACGATCATTAGGTTTGCCTGAGCGATCAACAAGAGTCGTCATCCATGAACCTTAGTAGGGCACTGT
Organism: Hyphantria cunea; assembly: GCA_003709505.1. NCBI lineage: Eukaryota > Metazoa > Arthropoda > Insecta > Lepidoptera > Erebidae > Hyphantria > Hyphantria cunea. The sequence continues at coordinate 451,675 of PKRV01002418.1, forward strand.
TGGACATGGGTTCCCTTTGAAAAGAAATATTAGCCTACTATACCAAGTAATGTGTTAGTGTAGCCTTGTTTTAAAGCTTTGGTCCTCTTTTTAGTGCTGTTGTCCTGCTTAGTAGTTTTCCTTTGACCCTTATCAGGTACCCAGATATCCAGATAATGTCTAACTAGATTCTAGATGAATAGGGATCGTGACACTTCATATTCTTAATCCAACATCACCCGCTCAATTATTAAGAAAACCTGATGTGACAACACGTTGGTAAGATTATTTTACAAAAAAAAGATTTCAAATCGTGCCGCAAGAACCCGACATTACTTTAACTAAACTAATATTTTGAACAAACAAAAATTAGCTATGGCATTAATTTGACCCTTAAATAAATACTTTAGCTTTCCAATAACATTATAGATTCCAGTTGGCAGTTTAAATATGAATAAATTATACATTTATGTAAAATAATGGTTTATTTAACATCGGTAAACACGATTAAAAATATTCGTAATACTTTCCGACGAACATTTGCCTACCATGAATATTCATGTAAACGAAGATATTTATAAGTTTCCTTTCTGCATCCGTTCGCATTATTTATGAAGTCTGTGGTCATTACTATTGAGTCGGTATTTATTTAAGTATCACTTAATTACCAGGCATCATTTAAATAATCCAGCAATTAACGAATGTGTTTTAGTTAAGTTTTAAGATTAGTGACAGTACAGTTGATAGTTTAGTTTTATCGAAACTTAATTTTCTAAATCTCTTTTTTGAACTGAGATAAGTTTTCACAAGCAAGTTGAAGTGAAATTTATAATATCATAAACTTTTGTCCGCAGCTAAAAGTATAATAACTGGAATCAATGCAGCGGTTTAGTCGTTAAAGCGTAATAGACAGACAAACAGAGTTAGTTTAGAATTTATAATATTAGTATAGATAGTATGGATTAGACTAATGCGCACAATAGATAGCAAATGTTAATTTATCCAAAAAAAGAATGCATTGTCGACCGCCTTCATCTGAAACCGCTCGTTTCTAAATGGTTTATTCTCATAGAAAGAAGTCAAACACAAACGGCTACTCTTTTAAATCACCAGATAGTTGGACGATAATTAGTAAAGTGTATTATAGTACTTTTTTCTTATGTTGAACGTGCTATCGTTGTCGAGGTAACAAAAAGTGAAATAAGAACCAATAAAATGCTTCATGTCTCATACTGATTTACTGGGAGGTTTTTATACGAATTCAAAATTTATCTGCAGACTGCCATTTTTGGGAACTCGATTCCTTAACTTTATGACTAATCTTAAATTTTACTGTGAATATTTTCGCCTTTTCTGCGGTTAAGATCACTAGTAGTATCGGAGCTATAGATTACTTGTCTATTGGAATAATGTAAGCAGTAGATTATAATTATTGTTGTTGCCTATCTCTTTCCTTCTTATCTTTTTTTTCTTTATTACACGGCCATTTTTCCCATCCAGTCCCAAAAAGTCCTCCAAGTTGTCCAAAACAAACATTAGCTAGTAGTTTGTTTGGAAAACCACGGTCGTTTAATATTATTTGGCTGCCTTTAAGAAGCCAGCAAATATATGTGTGTGATATCTTATCATCTAAATCATTGGTATGAAAAGAACGTGTATCGTGGGAGAACCACGCTTCGGCATGAATGGGCCAGCTCGTCCGGAGTGATACCATGGCCTCACAGAAAACCGGTGTGAAACAGCGCTTGCACTGTGTTTCATAGAGTGAGTGAGGATTCCGGAGGCCCGTACCCCAATCCTTCCCCATATCCCCCTTCCCATCCCCCAAGGGCGGCAACGCACTTGTGACGCCCCTGGTGTTGCAGGTGTACATGGGCGGTGATAATCGTTTACCATCAGGCGATACGTCTGCTCGTTTGCCCCCTATAATATTAAAAAAAACTTAGGATATTTTGATTCATCGTATAGCTACGAACATTGCAAAAAAAATGTGTATTCACAATAAAGTAAATACCTATCGAAGAAAGGTTTCAGAGCGATAATTAGTCACAAAAATAGCAATTAATTAATGTTAGTAAAAGTTAGAGGGAGCAATTGGATCGCGTACGATCGCACCTGCCCGGACTGGTTATTCGAGGTATTCGTTAATGAAGGCGGCTAGCTCAGCTCACATGTTACTGTCAAATTATTCGCGGTATACCTAGGGTTACCGCTTTAACGTTTTACATAAATAATTATATGTATTTATTTATCGTTACTTAAATATATTATCTCAATGTTTCTATTGGTGTAAAAAGTAATTTTGTAAGTTATTCTAGTTATCAATCCTATAATTTAGCCATTAATAGTGTACCCCTACTTAAAAATTAGGTTTGGCTTAAACCACCCATAATGTCCCACTGCTACATACGTCCCCACGCTGGCCAAGTGTGGGTTGGGGACTGGCAAGACAACGTTGCGGCTACGTAATCTTACCGTTGGATGTTTTTAAGCCGCCCAAAGGCCTACAACTAAGCTTCACGACTGTTATCCTATGATAACAGCCGGGACCGAGTGCTTAATGTGACCTCCGAATCCATTATTCGGAGGTCACATTAAGCATTCAGTCCCATTAAGCATTCCGTCGCTCATGGCAACATGTCACCAGCGGTCACCCATCCAGGTACTGACCGCGCCGTCGTTGCTTACCCTCGGTGATTAGTTTCTAATCACCGAGTGCAACTGAGCTATGAGCGCCTCTTTAAGGTTTAGTTGGCAGGTATGAAGATCGTGTCAATTTGTTCTGCTTTTTTAGTATACAATATATTTATTATTATTAAAAAGAAGAATATCGTTATCGTGTTACCTATTATTAATGTTTAAGTTTAAGACTGTGTCAATAATTTACCTTTCTTTCTTTAAGTGTAAAATGTCGTTTTTTTTAGTAGGATTATCCCGAGTTTCTCGAACAAATGGTGTAAGACATGCTGCATATGTATATGTATGCAAAATAAAAATTGACAATATCCATTTTAAACACGCCTAATAGTTTTTAATAGATATATGGTGACTTCTAGAATTTATTTTCAAGCTAAAGAAATGTGATGCACTGATCTTTTTATTTGAGATAAAAAGTTTTTATCAAATAAAAGAAGCATTGCATGAATATGTAGCTGTATAATTGATACCATAGATATAATCTATATTAGGATACCTATAGTCTATATTTTTATTTTTTAAGCCCAGATGCATAAAAGTGGGGTATTATAAGTTTGACGTCGATGTCTGTGTGTGTGTCTGTCTATGGCATCGTAGCTCTCAGCCGGATAGAGCAATTTCAATGCGTTTTTTTTTAAAAGCCATATTCCTTGCGGTAGTTCTTAGCTATGTTTAATTAATATCGGTCCAGCAGTGGAAAAGTATCAGTTCTTTCGCAACATGATGTAAGGCATATTTGGCGCATGATTACTCATTAAGTGCTTGCGAATAGGGTTATTTAAATATTTAATTAGAGCTTGTTTCTCCTGTTTCGGTGGCATCGCTTATATCGTACTGATTTTTTCTTTTTACCACTTATTTTCATTTGAGTCTACAACTAGATAATGATTTGGTTTATTCAACAATATTGTGATACATATGGCTATTTTTAATGAACTAGCCTATAATTTCCCACTACGTTGGAATCTATTAACAATTTACTAAATGTGTGAAGACTTATTTCAATTTAGCATGGCAACATTCCTTGTAACGTTACTTATTTACGTAAGCAAATATTTGAAAACTAGAACCGTTGTTTTTATTTTAAATTGTTCTTTATAAATGAGCCTGGATGTACTTTTGTACTTGTCCAGTATGTAGCTTCTACTTTTAAAACTCGACTGGAAAATAGAAGTAAAGAAAAATAAAATGAACGCGGCCACATTACAGAAATACAGACTACGATCGGTAGAGGTTGTCTGCAACCCGAGTCGCAAACGTTTAAATGTTGCTCACACGATAATTCTCTGATTGTAATCGCGGCTTGGTCTGCGTCCACTTCACTTTGTCATGTAATTATTATTCGTCCATTCTCAGATTACTCGCGAGAATGCCTGTGTTGCCAGCATTTCGCGGTTATTTTAAATCGACTTGCGAGTTTTTGTTATGTACCATTCAAGTACAAAGCGCAAAGTAAATATTTTTTTACGACTGTTTGTTCTTCAAATTGTTTCACAAGTGGACGCAATCATTGCTTGCGTTGAAAATATGAATAACAAAGCTAACATATTTATGGTGTTGATATAGTCAGTATACATGGAAAATGTAATTACATACATCGTATTTCGTTACCAAGTACGATGGACGCGTGTGAAAACTATTAAAATTTTGTGCCTAGTAAGTAAAATCACATTTTATGTACTTTTGAGTTAGAAACTTATATTTATGCCGCAAAAATAAAATGTTTACACATATCCACAGAGCTTTGCTGTTTAAAGTAAAGTTTTTGTTATTATATATTAGTATATATATTAGTATATTTTTGAACTTTAACACCCTGTTTCGTATATTCTAAGCCACAATAACTATACAACCATACTTGGTAAGCATATTAAAGTGGATGCATAGTGAAACCTGTTGCAGAGAGTGTGCATATACATACCAACCGATCTATGGATATCTGATCAAAATGCTCCCTCCTATGTTCAGTATTCTCATTGAAATGGAGCAGGTTATACAACACAACTGTTAAGGTTATTACCCACATAACAGCTTGTATAATAATCATACTAAAGCAAACGTAACCGTATACTCGATAGGCCTTCAAACCTAAGCACCCGCCATTAAAATTTCCCACAGCAATAGAAAGTGAAACCATAAGAACCAATGTTAACTTCAGCAGCACAGTTGAATGTATTTGAGTACCGAGTTGCAATTTAAGGCGCAATAAATTTCCACAAACATTGGATTAATCGGAGACGACTATAAGCGTCACTACACATTGAAGCGGCCTCGTCGAGTAGTTGTAGTGTATTTACTGCAAATTAGCATCACTTCGTGTGCGGCTCATCGGCAACCATCAAAGGCCTCAATAAAAAAGGAACTTTACTATTTGTGTTTCTTTAAAAGTGTAATACGGGTGCCGGTTTCGACGAGAACTCGTCTGCAGCTGAGATACGAACGAAAGTGATTCTTTCATCAAGCGCATGTATCTCTCTATAAACATATTATGTCAAGTCGAGATTATATTCATGTTATGATATTCTACTTAATGTGTTTTGTATTGTAATTCATTGGAGGCGCACATAGACCAGTTGGACTGGGTGATTAGAAACAATCACCGAGGGTAAGCAACGACGGCGCGGTCAGTACCTGGATGGGTGACCGCTAGTGGCATGCATGGCATGCACCATAAGTGTCTCCGTGATTCAGAGGTCACGTTAAGCAGTCGGTCCCGGTTTTTATCATAGGATAACGGTTATGAAGTTTAGTTGGAGGCCTTTGGGCGGCTTGAAAACATCACACCTCGCCAGTCCCCAACCCGCACTTGGCCAGCATGGGGACATATGGCCTTAACCCCCTCCTGAGAGGAGACCCGAGCCCAGCAGTGGGACATTATGGGTTGTTGATGTATTGTAATTCATCATCATCATCAACTTATTGTACCTGCTGTAAACTGTCCACTACTGTAATTGAATAGAATGAATATAGAAATAGTTCTGAGATGTTGTTGGGTAGGTACCTAGTTATTATGTGTAAAATGTTGGAATGAAATCGAGTTAGTTACAATGTAATGCTTATAGATGGATGAGAAGAATTTACATTTACATTTAATGGCTTGTTGTCAATGCCGTAGATAGGTATATACTGTACGTGAGAAAATAAGCAATCAATAAAAACTAACACAAATCCTATTTCATTCAATTACAGTCTACAAACGAGAGAATTCTGAATGCTTAACTTGTTATAAAAGAAACAGTAAAAATAATATTACATTTTGACCTTAACTTTACTAGAGGATCGGGTTATCATATTATTTTCCATATAGCTTAAATTTTTCAATAAAAATATATTTCTAACAATCTGATGCATTTACTTATCAGTATTTAAATTTATTTTGATTGAATAGTGTATAGTTACACTTAACTGAGATTTATTAATAAACCAAAGCTATGCCGACATCAAGTTCTGTAGAAAGACTGCTGTATGGAGCTTTTTAACAAGTATCCCAACATTTGTTCAGTAACAGTTTATATTTAACACGGACTGATAGAAAAAATGGAGGTGAGAAGACCTGTAATGCTTTCGTGTATTTATAGACAAAAATAAATTTAGATTGACATTATTTTTATTTTCACTGAGTATACTAATAATGTAATTCAGAGAAAACGTTTTATTTGAAATATCTACTACCTGCATTTTAATGTCAACCATAGATTAGACAAAATAGCCGATACTCAATCTACGGATTTGCAAATGCATTTAATACTCGTTTTAAAATCATATTTTGACATTGGAACCAAAGTGTACACACCAATTCTTAACTTACGCTTAAACAGATGCAAAAACTTTTTTTTAAATTTCTTTATATAAATGATTTTGTTCGACGTGAGTATAGAGTAGATAAATAAAACTCCTTGTTTTGAATACAATCATTCAGAGCTATACGAAGGAAAACCATATTATAAATAATGAAACGTCATCAAAGGGCGCGAGCGCTTTATTTTAAAACGTTTAATTTGTAATATCTACTACCTGCATTTCAATGTCAACCATAGATTAGACAAAATAGCCGATACTCAATCTAGGGATTTACAAATGCTTTTAATACTCGTTTTGAAATCATATTTTGACATTGGAACCAAAGTGTACACACCAATTCTTAACTTACGCTTAAACAGATGCAAAAATTTTTTTTAAATTTCTTTATACAAAAGATTTTGTTCGACGTGAGTATAGAGTAGATAAATAAAACTCCTCGTTTTGAATACAATCATTCAGAGCTATACGAAGGAAAACCATATTATAAATAATGAAACGTCATCAACGGGCGCGAGCGCTCTGCAATAATAAAAATTAAATTAACTTTTAACAACTAAGCTTCCCGTAAAACGCGTGAGTTATTACTGCGACTGAGAGGTCAAAAACATTTGTTATTTCATTTGTAAAAGGAGAAATCAAACGGTTTACTACCATACTTTATGTAAATATTCCATTGTATTTGGAGCCTCTTATATCGGTCGTCGCTTGAGGTAGGTACTCCCTATACTCGCCGTATTGTGCGATTTGTTATACTATTTTGCCTACTGGGTAATTCTAAAACACCTCATGAACGTACTTTCTTATTGCTATTATTGTTTCATGATATAATCTGTTAGACTAGAATGTATATATATAAACAAGCACCATGCACTATAACATACGTAATCCAGGTCTCCTCTTTTTGTTTGTTAGAAGGTGCTCTCTATAATGATATTATTATTAATAATATTTCAACTACTTATTATAGGTGCATACTTTATTATTTATGCTCAACGTATTTCAACTTGTGGAATAGTTAGACTAACTAGCTTGGATGCCATCTTATATCCCTTCATCTCATTGCAGTTACAACTATGCCACATTTTGGCTTACTACTTTGGTACTTTATAGAAGTGTAGATCTGTGTAGGCATTGTCTCCAATTTCGAAGTCTTTGAAAGTAAAATATTTTTTTGATATGAGAAGTCCACTTACTTTGCATTTCATAGCCAAGACAAGTTGGTAACGGTGTGCCGTAAGAGCATCTTTGTAGGAGCCTTGGCTAAAATATGCAGCACCCAGGTTGCCGTGGGCACGACATTCCCCTGCCGTGTCTCCGAGTGACTTCGCTACTGCTAGATCCTGCTGCATATAGTTAATCGCTGCGTCGAGTTGGCTAAGGGCCCAATGTGCTGATGACAATGCGCTGAAGACTGAACCTCTGTGAAAAAATAATAATACATTAATTTTTGGTGCTTCTTTTGTGAACTCATAGTGGCAAAAGGTTCATTCTTGAGGCCTAGAAAGAAACCTTATGAAACCCTCTACTATTTGCGTGTACATATACGTGTATCGCTTATTCCTGCTCATGAACCTCTGTGAAATACTGTTTTTGAAGAAGAAATCGTTCAACAAAATATAATCAAGACAGTGTGTTTTGAAGTTAAGACGTAATCTCAAGAGGTGGACGATAGAATCTCATTGGAATAGTAAAGTAATTACAAGTGCTTATAACAGTTTTATTATACATATTGAGCATGATATACATATCGTTCATAATATATGATGCATTGTCGGACTTAATGCTTACGGCATTCCCTACCAATCAACCATTGAGGGATGCTGAGAAGGCATGCAGCAGATGCATTTTATTTGAAAAGTTAATATAAATTCCATATTATATTCTAAGACCTATACACAGAACCAAATATATGTAGATATTTCATTATTTAAATACATACATATGCATATACTATTATTCACTCCAAAATAATAATGATTTACAAGATACAAGAGTTTTGTTTATTGTCTTCTGAAAGTAAACGGTTTTATACTGAGTATAAATTCTACTAATTACGCTAGTATTCATAAACACACATCAAGGAAGAGCTACAGTATTGTACTGAAGGTCAAACAGGTGTCTAAGACAGTGTTCAGATAGCGTTAGATATATTTATTGCTCAAAAGTTATGGATAAATCGATGAACGAGTGTTCCCATTGAATGCATTTCCTAAAGCACATTTTTGATTCCTCGATCTATGTTCAGGATATTATCCATCACTTTAACTGACCTCACACCATATAACTATCAAACATTAATGTACTCGCCAGGTTTCTATGAAGCTAAAATTGAAATATTCACGGTAAGAAAGTTTTATTACGATAACGTTGATTTATATAGGGATGTAGAGATTGCCTCCTGTTCTGTATGTACGTTATTTGTTAAGATTTTCTTACTCGACTCTATTCTCGATACTTTCAGTTTTTCATATGATACGTTCTTTTTTAGTTTTTCATATTAATTCCCGCTCCGAAGCTTTGCGAGAAGAGGAGGTTCGGATTCCGTCGAATTTAAAATACTGTGTTCCTAAATTTTTGGTGTATTATGCATGTATGTAATGCCGTCGTTTATATCTGTATCTAATTTGTGTTTCTAAGTATACCCTGCGCTACTACGCCCGTTGTTCCTATTACTGTTGGGATCGTTTCTGTTTGTGTGTTCCATAATATTTTTATTTAAATCTTAATCACCTATTATGAATTGAATTTTTTAAAATACATAATTTTATGAATCGAATTTGCGTATTGAAAATACCTCAAAGTTAAATGACAGTAAAAGAGGTTTTTAAAACAATAATATTTGAAATTGGCATTCGTTGCCTCGTTGGTGTTCGTTCGTTGTCTCGGGTTCAAATACTGGGTGGGGCCAAAAAGTGTTTTTGCGTTTTTCTGATTATAGAAATGCTTAATAACTGCTTGGTGGTTGGAAGTTGGGGTCTTAGCTCCCGTGCCTCGGAGAGCACGTAAAGCCGTCGGTCCTGCGTCTGATCTCTCGTCGGTCGTGTCAGATAACCGTCCCATAGGATTATGAGAATGAGAAAACAGAGTATTTAGGTACACACTTGTGAACTAAAATATAATATATACTGCGTAGTTGGACGCCCTGAGACTGGCCGCCGTGGCCGAAGTCGGCTAGTAGAACATCAATATGAAATTAAGAACTGTTCTTTTTTATATTGAACATATGTCTAAAAGAAATAATACTGTAAGTAAAAACATATACCTAATATTATATAATATAATTAAAATAAACTACTTTAAATAAACGTAACATCTTAAACAACAACAGCATAATTGTCTATTGTTGTTTTCATTTTATCGTTGCATTGTCTGTCTTCGCAATGAGTATGGTGACCATAAGCAGAATTTTATTTATTTTATTTTAACGAAGACAACTCCCGCATTAAGAATATACATTCCTGTGTCGCGGAGATCTTTACAAACATTCACGAAACGGACACAAAGTACACCCAGACTTAGAACAACAATTTATGGATCACACAAAGTGTTGTCCCATGTAGGATTTGAACCCACAACAGTTGGCGCAGTAGGAATCAGTGTGGCGACCACTGAAACCACGAGGCCAATCGTGTAGTCAATCCTGATGAAAAGCATAGGCAGAATCTGTAAGTAATCTCAGATTCTGCTTATGTTTTTCATCAGGTAAAGTAATGTCACTTTGGTAGACTCATATAAAAAAGTTAAAAAGCAACTTTAACTTACCACAACAATTTTAACGTATTTATGACGTCACGTCTTAATGTTGTATAAAAATATATTCAGTGTCCATCTTCCTTACGTTTGCCTAACTAGTTATCTAATGCAAAAAGTACAAAAAAATAACAACAACAAACAACAACAACAACCCATAATGTCCCACTGCTGGGCTCGGGTCTCCTCTCAGGAGAGGGTTAAGGCCATACATCCCCACGCTGGCCAAGTGCGGGTTGGGGACTGGCAAGAATACGTTATGGCTACGTAAATCTTGCCGTTGGATGTTTTTAAGCCGCCCGAAGGCCTCTAACTAAGCTTCACGACTGTTATCGTATGATAACAACCGGGACCGACTGCTTAACGTGACCTCCGAATCACGGAGACGCTCATGGTAACATGCCACTAGCGGTCACCCATCCAGGTACTGACAGCGCCATCGTTGCTTACCCTCGGTGATTGTTTCTAATCACCGAGTGCAACTGGGCTATGAGCGCCTCACAAACAAAAAAATAATTAAAGAATAAATCAGTGAATTCTATGCTAGAAATATAAATTTTCGTATTTACTTCTATGGCTTAAGAAAAACATGTGTTTCTTATATCTTTTGTTGTATCGCATTGCTTACTTGCTCCTACCACACAACAGTACAACTGAACTACACATGGGCTTCTTTCCCTATAGTTTAGGGTGTGTTTTCACAGGGGTGTGTTCACGGTACCCGCTTACTGAAGGACGCTACGATTACTAAGAGTATTATGCTTACGGGCGCTTCACGGACCTAAGATGTCTCTGAGACCACAAGTATAGGGTATTATAATTTGTTTAATTTATGCATTTGTTTGTTAAAAGTTATAAACGTACCATAAAATATAATTAGTATTTCAGTAACAAATGCTTTAGAAGGTATTAATTAAATCTTGCCATTCCACTCTCTTGATAAAGCTTGAAAGTAATTATTATCAATATTAAATAATGAAATAACGGTATTTTCCCAAGTACACATACATCTGTTATTTCATTTCATAATTGCCTATTAACAGTTATTTACTAGACGTTATTACAAGCGAACAGTACTTATTCCATAGTGTTCAAATTAAGCAATGCCACATCTTTATATTCAAAGGAGGATTATTGTGAATAGAACCATCATTACACTAAGTTTAATATAACAAAAGAGATACGCCCAACGACAACGCATGTTGGTCTGTCGTATGTGACTTAATTCCTCCTAAACGGCTCAACCGATTGTAATAAAAATGTTTGTGCCTGAGGATTCAAGAATGGTTTAGCCAAAATAGAGAAACTGATTTGATCCGTGGAGTTATTTGCAGGTGAAGTTATACTGCGGGTAACACCGCGGGGCTCAACTAGTGAGAAATAAAATTTAAAACTCAACATACTAACCATCTATTCTTTTTTAATGAAATTTTAACTTACTATATATTTATGTCAATAGAAAATAGAATATTTACTTGCAATTCGACAAGTTTCTAGCTTTCAATTTCTATGGATATAACTTAATTGAATTAGTAAAAAGTTTATAACTTAACATACTAATTATAAAAACAACTAAAAACAAATCTTAGCCAGCAATTATCAAACTAACCGTAGAGTTTTCCCCTTTGTTATAAAAACGTAAAGTTGCCAACATCAAAAATATATTCAAAGGAATCCACGTGGTAATTATTTACAACAGCATCTCTCGTCCGGTTTTAAGCCTGTTCCATCTTAAATAGCTCTTGTGAAACCGATAAAGTTAATCTGAGATAAATATTTTAATTTCTGCTGATAGTAATGAATCACACCGACCGATGTTATTTGACATCACACTTTACACCTCCGCTTTCATCGATCCTTGAGGTGTAATCTGTTTAATCAATTAGGACAGATATTGAGATAAGGATGTGTTTAAGGAGGATGTATAAAGACTGAAGGATCGGGTGTCGATATCGATAAAAATATGTTTGTGAAATCTACACAAATAAATAAAAATAATTCCAAATTAACAACTTCTTATTAAATGCATATGGAAGTATTACGGAACATGAATCAAAAAAAAAAATTTATTTGTTTGCTCGGTCTAATCTCTGGAACGGCTGGATCACTTTTGACGGGGCCTTTACTGGCAGATCGCTGATGTTATACGGAGTTATATAGGCTACTTCTAGTTTAGGAAAATAAGGTTACGCTATAACAAAATTACATATGGCCTTAACCCTAACCTGGAGACCCGAGCCAAGCAGTGGGACATTATGGGTTGCTGATGAATAACAAAATTAAAACCCATTGAGGAATAGTAATATCATTTCAATGTTAAAACCAGAGCAATAGTGAACAACGTCTGATTCAAAAGCAAGAAAACCCGCAGTTAGTAACTAAATACTTTTTACTTCATTTTTGTTTCTCCTTCTGCAAGAAAGGAAGTGGATTTATTATATTTCCAACCTTATCAATATATTTCTGATTAATTTCGTTGGAGATTCCCAGTTAGATTAACTGTTCCTGGTACTTCCCGACTGTCATAAATCCTTGTGTTTGTGGTCACTGCTGTTGATCCTGGTATACAGGAGATACAACTTAATGGTTATGGTCTTTATACTCTTCATCGTTCATTCTATAGGTTAGTTGAATTGTTTTATGATTCTTCTTTTTTATGATCGTAGCTTGAAAACTAGAAACGTTCAAATATATATTAACTTTTTCATTACGAGATTCGCAAAGAGATCTTAAAAAATCCCAAGGCATTTCAGATAGGAAGTCTATTAAAAATCAAATAGAACACCTCTATATTCTTTATTTTACCTTTAATATCCTATTTTAATCGTATAATCTGTCATCAACGATCATCTTGATAAGGATCACGTATAACAATCCTTATTTATATCATGGTGCGGTTATCGTGGAGCAACAGAATAGTCCCGTATCGATCCACCTCCGATCCATCAACAAAGAGATAAGATCACGTCGAGGTGTGGGTTTCAACGCCGCTTTGAAATTAAAGGGTGAGAGCACACGAAGCGTATTTCTTTCCCATAATATTTTTATGCAGCTCCAGATTTAATGTCTGTTTTTGTTTTACTTTAAAATACTACTCCAGCAATGAGAATATGATCCTAGGGATATAATATTATTGTGACTTCTTCAGTGAATCAGTGTCGCGAGTATTTTACATACATACGTGATAGGTACACAATGAACATTCATATTCAGAGCAACGATTTGTGGATCACAAACATTGTCATCCCGTATCCCAAAATCACAACCGCGTGACGGCTCAAACCTCTACGTCCGTGCAATCAATTGTATTGAAACTAGAAGAGATTACAAAATTATTTATCCTTAAATATTCAAGGTTAGTATATCTATTACAGTTTATTCCACAGTTAGAAAGTACAAAGTTTGTGACTAACTATCAAGAGCTTTTTGCTTTTATGTTAAAAGGAAGGGCAAACGAGCAGAAGGGTCACCTTTAGGCGAGTAATTATTGCTGGATACCTGTGTGCGTTGCCGTCTGAAGTATCCTTCCTTCGATGTTTTAAAACTAAATTGTTTTTTTATTTTTTTAAATAAACTGAAGCCTAAACTAAACCTTAAAATTAAAATGTCGAAAATTAAATAGCTCGCACGGTGAGCGGTGACCTTAAGTTGAAAATTTTGGGCCCGGGAGGAGTTACTTAATGTCGCCCAAGTGTATATAGATATGGAGCTTATTCAATCAAAGTCTCCGCCTCGGAACTTGTTTAAATAAATTTAACTGAATGTCTCCCGCGACGAGTACTCTCACGAGGTGTTATAATTTTATTATTTCGATTGGATTTTGAACTTGTTATAGAGAGAACATGTTTTTTTTATACATCTGTTTTAGTTCTGTTATGTTCTTAATGATTAATTTTCACGTTATATACGCATGGGCTATCTACTTATACATTTAATTTTGTATATCGTATAGTTATGTACATAAGTTATATTGCACTGCGAACTTTAATTATATTAGCTTTAGCGTTCGGCTCCGTAGTCGCCGATGTCCTTTCTCAAGAATCGAAGGACCTCCATTTTAATTTCACCCTAATCGGTTTAGTGTTTTATTCGCGAAAGCGTAATAGAAAGACAGAGATACTTTCGATTTATAATATAAAGTATTGATGCGAAAACATGTCTAGATTTTTAAGTTTTTTTCATGTGTATGTTATATTATTAGATTGCTCAAAAGTATCTCAATATCCAGACAAACTTGTTAAGTTTTTGTGATGTTTTTAGGGTTCCGTACCCAAATGGCAAAATGGGTCTCTATTACTAAGATTTCGTTATCCTTCTGTCCGTTCGTCTGTCACCAGACTGTATCTCGTGAATCGTGATAGACAGTTGAAATTATTACATTAATTATCTTTTTCATTTCAATAAAGATTGAAACACACTTATAATATTTACATAGCACGTTATTACCCGACTGCAATAGAAGGAGGGTTATGTTTTTCGAGTGTATGTATGTACGTATGTATATTTCTTTGGCACGCCCTAGAGCCTAAACGGCTAGACGTATGTATTTTTATGTGAGTGGTGACAATAGATTCATCTTAGTCAGGAGTGACACTGGGTACATTAAAATAAGTTTTTCTTTTCAGTTTTTTCTATCTTTTCAGTACTTCAATGAATATAATAAAGATGGTTATAGATATAGAAATGGAAGATATTGACTCAATCGGATTATTTTTAAATAATTCTTTACCGGTTTTATTGAATAATCGCAACCTGTATATGAGAAAGATATTAATTCATTCCTCCATATCTGAGACACTGGGTAAGTGGTATACTCTATAAGTGAGAAAAATTTACAGGTCCCTTGATGTCTCACTTAACCAGGTTTCACTGCATTATATTTTCATACATAAACTGCTAAAAATTTTTGATTTCCAGTTAAAATAAATAAAAATCTACTATCTAAATCAAATCATTTAAAGATAGGTGCTGAGTGTTCCAAAAAACCTTTTTCTATCATGTTGTCAACCAAATAAAATTTATTAGGACTAGATAAGCATATCATTAGTTATGGGGAGTGTGATATATTGTAAAATTAAGATATAATACATAACCAATATTAATCTTATTTATTGGTTACATCTCACGCCAAATTTATACACGTTTAAGTAAAATTTCGTGAATCTAAAGTGATTAAGATAATTATAAAGTTTAAGATTAATTATTATTTACATTTTTTTTAGTCAAGTATACGTGTGTTAGAAGAAAAATACTAAGTAAATAAAATCTACTCATTCTTATTTGTTCGAGTAATATGTGAGTATGTACGGGTATGTATGTTCATGTGTATTATTTTATATCTATGTGTATGTAAAAATGAGTTTACAATCAAATCAATGTAGCCTCTATACTGTTAGAAAATTAGGATGTGAGTAGAATTTTTTAACTCTATTGTGTATCTACGCGGGCATTAGTACACAAATATTCAATCAAATATGCTAAAACCACTACGCTATAGTCATTTGGATCAAAGGTTACTTCATTTCACAGTTATCGGGTAAATTTATTTTAAATGATGTCTAGACTCAAACAACGTTTAGTTTGTCCTATGGAGTCTGGCAAACAAACAAACAAACAAACAACAACCCATAATGTCCCACTGCTGGGCTCGGGTCTCCTCTCAGGAGAGGGTTAAGGCCATACGTCCCCACGCTGGCCAAGTGCGGGTTGGGGAGTCTGGAATCAACTTAATTTGTTGATAAATAAATAAATGAATACTTAAGTATGACTTAAAAACATAATACTAATCCAAGTAACTTTTAACGAATAATAATATGCTACCAAGTCGACATCGAACCTACAACTGCTTACGTTGCACTAGAGAGCATTTGTCACTGAGCATAATTATCATTTTAGAAATTTAACAGCATTTATAATCACTTAATTATTTTTTATATAACTAATCCATTAATGTCAGACCTACATGATAGCTTAGCGCCTTCACTGAAAGCGCAAACATCCTCCTATGACAGCCCTGGATTTCGTCTATCACAAAACGTTTATATAGTATAAAATGGAGTCACTTTAGCTGTTTGTTCGCTTAGATCTATTAAACTACTCAACGGATTTTAAATGTATACACGGCACATATACAAAAATAATACTTTTTAAAAAAAAATTGTTCCGGCTAATCTCTGGAACGGCTAGACCAATTTTGACGGGACTTTCACTGGCAGATAGCTGATGATATAAAAATAAGTATAAAATAATAAGTCTTAAAAAAGTAACCTAAATTAATTATATCATCATGATCTGTCGTAAAGTACCGTCAAAATCAGGCCAGTATGTTCCAAAGTTTTGCAGTAACAAATACACAGACATACAAATATTTACACACACTTTCAAATGCATTAAGTGAAAAGTGGTTAATTTGAACTTACAAACATACACTTTAATTTTATTTTCATAGATTTAATTAGAACAAAATATTAATTATAGTTTCTAACAATAGATCTTATGATTGAAGAATAAGGTTTAAATGTGGAGTACATGCATATAATAGTACAGGAAATGCGAAAATTTTAAAGACTTCCGTGCGATTCCGGGCCTGGTGGCTAGTACCATATAAATATTTAATTGAACAACAATTACGAGGACCAACGCTTCTCGTATTTCCGTTCGATCACTTTAACGAAGGTGTACAAATCTTTGTATCGTAAACAGCGCTACAGCGCACTTTACTGGACATTGAAACAACTAAACTTAATACTCGTGCGCGATAACTTGAGACCCGCGTGGAATTCGTCACCCCATGACGCCCGCAGTGTGCACACTGCGGGCGTCATAGGGTAGGTGCGCGGGTATGAGGGGAGGGGTGACGAATTCCACGCGGGTCTCAAGTTATCGCGCACGAGTAGTAATTATCTATGACAACTGAGAAACACAGTTTCTGAGAACTATTTGGAATGTAATTGACTAACTAATGATAGAGCGAATATATACGCATTTACAGTATTGAGTAATAAGGTTTCAAAAATAAGAACTTATCTTTTAATTTGAATTAATAGAAAGCATGTAGGACTGTGGTTGTTAATCCCATTATTAAAACAGGATTTCTGGTCATACTACTTTCTACTATATTTATGGAAATACAATTAAAGTGTTTGTTTGTAATTCTAAGTTAACTATTTTTCACTAATTGCATTTGAAAGTATATGTAAATATTTGTATGTCTGTATATTTGTTCTGTGTTATTTTAAAGGCACTTTACGACGAATACTAATGATATAAGGATTAATTTAGGTTACTTTTTTAGACTTATTATTTTATACTTATTTTTATATCATCAGCTATCTGCCAGTGAAAGTCCCGTCAAAATCGTCAGACAGACAAAAATTGAAAAAGTGTTATTTTGGAATATGTACTATTACGAAGAGACACACCAATTTTATTTATTTGTATAGATCTATGCGGCGTGCTGCGGCGGTGGGTGTACGTAAAATATATACTGCTATAGTTAACATGTACAGCTAAACTGTACACTACTGTACTGTACAAAAGCTTTAAAAACTTTAAAGCCATGAGGCTTTCAAAATTTAAAACCTTCTTTTATTTTTTAATAAATCACACTATATGAAAATTTAAGACAGAGCTCATTAAGTTGTTTTAATGAAAAGCCTTCGATGTTAAATATATTTCGGACTAAGCCAAATCTGAGTCCTATTCGAGGGTTCCGTAGTTGAGAATCCTTTCCGTCTCCTTCATGCACTACAGATACTCAAGTTTGATGACGCACACTTGATTCAACTGAAACATTAACCTATGCAAGACCATTTAAACTAACTCTAAAAAAAGAGAGTTACTATGTTATGTTACGTTAATTTACCTTACTCTTTAAATCCATTGCTAGTTTTTGTGCATGTATTTATCATTTTTTCATACCATTAATCAATTGAAATACACCCTAAGGTAGCAAAAATACATATCATGTAACTCCATGACCTAGCACTAGACCAGTGTAATATATTCTTTCCTATATATGGAGGCTCGTTGTTAGCAACTTGATTATCTATTTGAATTAATCATAATTATGTTTATTAGTTCTTAAAAAAACCATCAGAAATGATTATTTATTCTTACTTACTAATTACTTCATTGAAGTGTAATAACTTTGGTGTAGTGGGTAAGGAACCCTACAAATAAGAAGTAAGGCTACATATAAAAAAAAACGAATAGCCGATTTCCAATATACATCTTCAGCAAAGTCTTTACGTCAGACCAAAGTAACTGCACTTATATGGACTATTGGACGCCATTAATTAGAGAGCTGTTATTAAAACGCACCAGCGTATATCTCGTACAAAATTTACGATGACTTTATTTCCTTGACAGTGGAACATTATAAATCAAAACGTCCAAAATCCGCCAAAGATAAACGTTCGCCTTAAGTATATATAAATTATTTCAACGTCAACCAGTAACTGGCCAGTGTTGCTGCTGCTAAAGATTTGGACATCTTTTAGGGAGAATGAAGACACTTGAAGAATACAGGCACCTAGTTTATTAAAGAAAAAATCCTATAAGTAATTTAATAATGAATAATAATAAATATTTCGGACATCTAACACACAACGCCATCTAGTCCCAAATTAAACAGAGCTTATATTATGGGTACCATACAACTGATATGAATACATAAATACATTTTTTTTGTAAATACATACATATACAATGCAAATCGTATAAGCATTTGGTTCGACCCTGGATTCGAACTCGAGACCTCATGGACATCAGTCGCATGGACAAGATTCCCTTCTCTATTATGATAAAATAACAGATGAAATTGAAACCAATCTCAATGAAGTAATTAACAAACCTCATATTGTTCTTTACGGAAACTATTATTGTTATACCACTATAACAATAAGTTTAGTTTTAGTTATAAATATAAATATAAATATAAATGTAATCCCGACCCAGAAGAACCTATAGAAATGACATCCTCAGATCCCGACGACGATGTTCCAGCTCCTAAACTCCGCAGAACCTAACCTGACTGACTTCCATTCTTCATCGTCAACTTACCTCTCACCCGCAAGTTTCCTCTTATCTGGGGGGCTGTTACACCCCTAGATTACACCCTTTTCTGCCTACTCAGCACCTAACCTGATGATCGTGCATCTCCGTCCTTTTTGCCTCAAGCCATACATCACTCTCCCAGTCAGTCGCCTCCCAACCGTCCCGTCGTGCACTCTCTCTCTCGTAAATCACTCGCACATTGTAAAACTTAAACTTAGTTTTTATTAGCAATATATATATTTTGCGCGTGTGAATTTAGTTTTCCTTTTCTTAAAAAGACTCCTAAAAAGTGAGTTCTAACAGTACGCTACCACTGCGCCAACAAGGCAGTCAATTTATTCATTAACAAGCTAACAACTATTCTACTGAAGTACTCATCAGTAGATATTTATTGCAATACAATTGCATTAGTTTTTGAAATTGTAAGAATCTCACAATTTACTTCAATTGAAAATAACAAACAAATTATTAAAATATGCTTCGAATTATTTTATTGTACTTTTCCTAGTTATAAACTCAGGCTTATTAAGTCTACGCTGTGAAAGACATACCTACCTACAATAAAATACACTACATTTTTTAAAGTGGAGTGCTACAAATATCCTGTCTTATGAAGTTCTAACATACTTCAGGTTCACGGAGTCAAATAGACATATTTATTTCTAACGAAATTTTAACTGCTAAAATTTATTATATTATTAATTTAAAATATTTAATGTGTCTAAGAATAACTTCTCAAAATATATTTAGGGGAGATAAATTTCTACCAGCTGGCAATACTTTTACCACACCCGTTGTGATTAAAAATAATAATGCAGGCAGTAACGAACGAAGATTCGCCAGTCATTTGTCTTATTCTTATTAACCCGAAGTGCGAGTTGAGAGGTGTTAATAGCGTAACATTCTGTCGGGATTACGATCGAAACTTAATAAGAAAATGGACGGTTTAACTTCTTTTTAGACGCTCTGTGGAAGATAGTCTATTTCACATTAAAAACCATTTGATTGGTGCAATTAGTTTGCAGTTTCTTAGTTCGCACCGGTTGAAAGTCCTATATAATTCTTCAAGACATGGAATGATCTTGTTTCAGATTATTGCTTACTGACTATGAACGTAATGAAGTTTTATATTTTTCTTTAGCCTACTGTGAAAGATAATTGTTTTATCTGTGCCCTTGTACTCAGTGTATTGCTACTTTTTTATATTGAACAACAAATTATAGGGGCACGTAAATATAGTAAAAAAAAATTGCGATGATAGGTTTGCGCGTGCTATAATAATTTTTACTTTTGCAACAACTCCTCAATTGGACTGCTTTTTGTTGTTTTATTTTTTTGTTTTAAAACAATTTCGATCATTAGTTTTACTGGCAAGTACTTTAGTCTGAATGCCTTTAGTAAAAATACAAGAATACGTACTTTTGTATAAGTTATTTGAGTATCTTAAAAACCTATATATATTTTTTATTCATAGTAGGCACACGAGATGGATAGGCGGTCTCCTGATGCCAGTACGTAAGGTTGAGAGACCTTACTATAGTATTCATCCTTGTTATTTAAAAGTCAAAAAAATTAAATAATACCTAGGTATTATAACCCAAAACAAATAGGTAATTTAGATAATGAATATAACTGTAATTGTGTCGAATAAAGCTGATTTTACAGCTGCTTATTCAAAGGTTATGTTTAGCAGTTCATAAATAAGAAACGAATCGTACATAATTTGTGCTTCACTGTCCATTATTACCTCCTTAAACTGCGGGCGAGAATGGTCTGCTCAGGAATTAAGGAGTCCAGTGAGAAGAGTAATGTCAACCTAAGTGCCTGTTGTGTTGTTGATATCATTATAAATAAAAAACAGAATAAGTTGTTTAACAGTTTTTTTGTTTTACAAAAACATTTAACTTATAAAAAAAGATCCAAATCTAGCAGAAACCTACTATGTGCTACATCTGTCGTTCCTTTTAGATCGAAATATGTTTCTTCTACTACGTGATCCACTATATCAAGTCTGTAAGAGATTACCTTCGAGCGATAAGCCGATTCTAACCCAGCATTAAGTTGGTCATATTTTTAGTAATCTGGTGTGTAATAAAGAAATTTATTATTATTTAGATGACCTTTTCCTCTCTTCTATGCATAGGGCATGTAGTGTGAGTACGTTTCTAAGTGTTAAATGTTTAGAACAGTCACACAGTTACATAAACTAAAAATGGTTTTCTTTCACTCTTTTCATTTTTAAAAAGTGTGAAATTCACAAGTCTTTTAATCATTTATGAACAAAAATAAGTTTTGTATAATTAATGGCTATATGGGATGGGTAAAGTTTAAGTGCTTATGATTAAAACTTACAGTTTATCGCAGCTCTGTGCTAATCTGCTCGTTATTAAAGCTGTATATTGTTTGACATATTCCCACGAAATTAACCGTTGCTAACGGGATAAGCAGAAAAAAAACTACATTTTCTTACACTTTTAGTCCCTTGAAGAATTTATAGGTATTGGTATTTAACAACAGTTACTTAAATTACGGTTTTGTATTGAGTTTTAGGGATGGTTTCATTATGTGGATATAAAATGCCTTTACATTTTAACAGATTTATCCGAGAAAGGAAAAAAACTCCACTAATTGTCTTAATAAATTGTCAAATAAATATAATAATTTCAGTATAATTTTTTCTAGTAATAACCTAAATGAAGTAGAGGATGAAGGTAGAGGTGTTGTTGTAGTCTAAAGAACAACTGGTGAACATAGAATTAACATGGCGTAAGACGATCCAAACAATATCCCAAAACAGATTAGAAAACGATGACAACAAATACAGTATTCTAAGGTAACATAGTTTATATTGAACGATATTCTGCGCAATTAGCAGCGTAGCAATCGTGATAGCACTCAGTGAAAGCAAGACTTGCCATATCTGTTCTTTCTTTGGTATTTAACACCTTACGACCTATCAAGCACGATTGACCTGAGTGTTGTATATCAAAAACGTAAAGGCCATAACCCAACCTCTCTACTATAGAATGTTTTGGAACTTATACAATATAATTTATAATCTAAAGTGATAGAGATAGGATACAATTATTTTGATTAAAAATCAATTTCTAAAACTGGACCAAATTGAAATGGGACCACACGGGGAGCACCAGCTTTCAAATAAAAAACAATCATAAAAATCGATTCACTCAGTCCAAGGTTTTGAGCTAACAAACATTAGAAATTACTGCCTGTCATTAGACAGTAATTTCTAATGTTTGTTACCTCAAGTCTTTTTTCTTTAGCTTTTTTTTGAAGTCGATTAAAAAGTGCATAAAAATGTAAAGTTGAATTGTCTGTCTTGCCTATACCAGGAGAATACGAGAGTTACGACTTTTGCCTACCCCTTTCGCCTCAGAAAAGTGAACACAGAGCTAATTACCAACCTTCGGAAGTTGGAGAGGCACTTTAAAGAAAAACAAACTAAAAGCTATACATACCGTAATTTGAGTGAGCAGGAACCAATGCGAAGTGCAGCTTCTAAAACAGTAACTGCCGACTGGTATTGTCCTGCAGCCAATAGCTCTTGACCAACAACCTGTAATCATAAGAATAATTTTAGAAACGATTTCTTCATATAGCTAAGGTGAATTGACTGCTCGTGATCATGAATGAAAGTAAAAATGAAAGAATGATTTCATCACATTAAAAATATAAAACGTTTTTTCTATATTTCAAAGAGGTAACAATTCAATTATTTGATCTCTAAAGTTCGCATTCACAAATTCTTGCATAAAAATCTGATATATTTATACGAAGAATGTTTATAAGCTATTCTTAAATTTGAATTATCTGGCCGTCTTGGCGCAAATTACAATGTTTTGTTATGAACTAGAAGTGATTAAGAAGATGAAACTTTGTTTATGATCGTGGTGGTCGATTTGTTTGTTACAGAGTTACTTTAGATAACTTACACCGACTTCTGAACCTTACTGTCGGTAACTCGACCGTATCGGCGCTCTTGATCTCGCATTTCAAGTCATTTACTTTTTGAGCTGGACATAATAATAAACTAATGTGTATCCAAAAAACCCGCATTTGAGTATCACAGGCGGTTACAAAAAGCGCGACGAATCATAAAATACCATTAGGATTGCCATTATATTGACTCCAATGAAACATTTAACAGAACGATTTGAAGTTACATTTGTATGTTTAAAGTAATAATGTCGTATTCGAGAACACCCAAGGAGCTTGGTAAAATTGGAAGTTTTTCAGGAAGAATTTGTATTTTGAGGGTGAAATACGATGTAAGGATTTTTGGTATTTTTACTAGAAGGGTTTGATTGTACAGAATTTAGTTACAACATTTTAAACTATACAATTAGCCCCTCAAGCGTCACGTCCCTTTATTCGAATATGATACTATCACATTATATTACTATAAATTAAGCCGCCATAATGTGAGATGCAATACTGCATTGGCTGCTTTCGCTGTTGGGTTTCACAGTGAGTATGGCAGCCACCAGTCACTGCAAAACCCAACAGTGGGGCCCCACTGTTAGATTCTGCATAAGCCCTCTTCCAAGCTGAGCAGAGTCACTCGGTAATACGTTTTTTTAAAGAATTAATAAAGAATTAGAAAAGTAAAGTATTAAAAGTGAATGCAGCTGTTTACAAATCCAGGTATAACAAAACCACAAGAGCCCAAGCCTCCTGGAGTTGCAATTATCAGGTGATCTATCTGCTTAGTGGTCCATTTATGCCGTAAAGAAATGCTTCTTCATTTTGCTCTCACCGCATTCTTTTATTGAAATACTGTGTTAGAGCCATGATTGACCTAAATGATACCATGGGTTCAAAATCGAACCGAAAAAAAAACGGACAAACACCCTTTCGATTCTAAAAAAAGATATCTTTTTAGCTAAACTGTGGCCCAGAAGTACTTAATCAAAAGTATGTAATTAATTTGATAGTGTTATAACTTCTGGTAGATTATTGTTTAAAATTAATATTAATAATAACTCTAATATCAATAATAACTTAGTATAGTGATTTGTTCAAAGATATAAAATTACACATAATCCAATGGTTTTAAGATCGATTTCAAATGCGGCAAACGGCAGCCATTTTGTGGTAGCGAGCCGCCATTTTGCCCATTCACGTCTGTGCTGCCGATCAACTGTCTCGCAGATTGTATGTAAATTCGAGGGGGTCGGTCGTGTATTTATGGGCCTTTGATCACTCAGCCCCATTGTTTAACCGGCAAATGCGCCGAAAATGTCCCCATGTCGCCGAACTCCACGCCCGTGGAATGTATGCAAATATAAGACTGGTTGAGTATCAGGTGCTTAATATTGGCAACCTCTACAAGCCTTAAATGTGCCATTACTTGTATAATGATACGATTATATTATTTTTTACTCTTTTTCGTACGTCAATTTTATTCTATCGTGTAGACGTGCAAATCTCATCAGAAACCCGAAATTAAACTGTATGAAATCTAAAACAAGACAGCCTTTTTTAAGCACTAGAAGCAAGTAGAAGTTTATTTACATTTATTATTCTACCTCCATGTTTTTTTTTTGGATAGCGAACTTTTACGTCGGCTGAATCGTCCTCCTTATTTTGAATACGAAAATTCGATACAATGTCTATAGGTTAATGTTTTTTATGCAAATTGCATCTTCGTCGCATGTTTCTGTCTGAGTTGAGGGAACGGCTGACAAGACGCATATTTCCGGATACTACGTTAATGGCCCGTATTATGTTTGGATAACGTCTGATCTTGTTTTAATGACGTTTGTCCTGTCCATTGCTGTATTCGTGAGGTGGAAACTGTATTATTTGGTGTAAAATCGTATAATAAGACAATAAACCTGTTTAGTTCTCAGTCCGAATAAATATTTTGTTTCGTTGTTATCAAAACAAGTGTTTTGAGTTGTCATTTTTCTAGGTATTTTATACTGATTGAATTTTATTTCAAACAATTGTTTAATGTTCAGAAATTAGTAAAGTGAACGTCGTTTGTCACTAAAAGAGACAAAATATTAATGGGATAGCTAACATTTGAAAAAAAACTTCAAAATAATTTAAAAGTTAAGAAAACTAAAGTCTTCGTCAGCTGTTTGTGGGTGTCAAGAACATCAGTTTATTTTCCAGAGAGACTGAGCGCGCGACATGTTTATCACGTTGACTGACGGTGTTATCCCCGTCAAAGGTACAACTGACAATTTCAGTACTCACTCGAAAAATATATATATATATATATATATATATATATATATATATATATATATATATATGTATATATATATTTGGTAAGGTATAAAATAAATTTATTTGTCACATATTAAATTCGGTTTATGCACGTGAATGTCATTTAATCCCCCTTCGTCAACAGCTGATGTTTTTTTATGCTTAAATGCTATTAAAACAATTATTTAATAGTTTCGATTGGTATAAAAATCATCGGAGCAGATATTTCCGAATGATTTTTTATGCTGTCTTCTTTAGCCCTACCGGTAACGGAGCAGCTGACGTTCAGAGTTTTTATGTATTAGGGGAAAACTATTTACGACTTTCAGCCAGGACATAATTAACTTAACTATAATGCTACCTCCAGTACTATTACATAACAAAGCTTTGTTACGGTTTAAAAAGATGTATATCACATATGTATACTTAGTCCTTAGTCCTAGTTCGGTACAATTGATAGATAGAGGATGTCTAAAGCTAATGTCATTGTACTTTATATGAATAAAGTTAATAAATGAAAAATATAAGATTAGTTTAGATCTTAGTCTTAAATCAAACAAACAAACGTCAGATAATTTCTTTCCTCTTATGATCTCAAGTATTTTGACCTAGAAAACAAAATAATTGCATTTTTCTACATCTCATCTGCACCTTATCTCGTATATCCTACAATGAATTGATGGCTTACGTAGACTCATTTTGTTAGTGTCGCCAGATTGTCGTAAAGATTACCATTACAAAAAAAGGTGTGTTTAATACGCGTTTGTTTGTGTGTGTGTACCATTAAAATAATACATTTGTGTTCATATTTATGTGTGTCATTTTTACAGATTCTTTAATCTAAGATTACATTGTTAATTATTTCCTCCAATGTGATTGCAACTTTGGTACCGGAACTATTTATTTATGTTAAAGAAATATATGGGGAAAGCAAGTTTTATAGTGTTGTAATCGGTTTAAAAGTTTGTTGTGAAAGTAAGAAATATATATATTGAGGCATATTTTTATTAGGTCTAGTAAGCAATAAGAGAAAGTTGTGCATCATTGAATCTGTTTACCACAAAGATATTGTCGTCTTTCACTTATGATATTTATCTACCTTCCGGTAGTAAACTAATGGGTGGAGTACCAAACTGGTGAAGGAGAAGTTCTTGTTATTTCACATGTTTTTGTTGTTTCTTGGTATTTCAAAGAATCCTGAATGAATTTCTTTTAATAAATGAGGTTCTTTGCCAGTGTTCTTTTCATAAGGCTCTACGCATTTAGGAAACTGTAAGTTATGGATCGATACAGGCAGACAATGGATTTAGGTGTTTTCACCTAATTCACCTGGACAATACAGTACATCTCTGGCGTCTATTAGTGTCTATCTATGATTTTTATCTGTAATTTCAATTTAATGTTCATAAGTGTCACTTTGTGTCTTAATTGAATAAATGATTTTGAATTTGAATTTGGATCTCTACGTGTGGCGATGAATTAAGAATAAAATATACGTATTCATCCTTTGGAAGACGTAAAAGGCAACTAAGAAAACAAACTACGTAGAAGAAAAAGAAACATAGAAACAAACCCTATAAGAGCCCGTCTAGCTAACATAGTATAGTAGCTATTATAGACTGTTGAAAAAAAAAGAACACTAGAAATGCACATGTGTGTGTGTGTTGTATATAGTGCATCTTTTTATGTAATTATAATTCTTTTCATTCTCTTCCTAGCCTTTATTATTCCCAAGATTATTTGGGGTCGGTTACTAGTTCAACCGGTTTTACCTGAATCTGTTTTGCCACGGAGCGATTGGCATCGGACATCCGCAAACCTAAGGGCGAACTGCATTCGAAGGTTGAACTAGTTGTCAGTACATTTGAGGGCACTGCCTTCCTAATAACGACTGTCATAGGTGTTCACGAGAACCGGGACCGAGAGCTGAACGTGCTTAACGAGGCACGGGCGAGAAACACCACCGTATACCATACTCCAGGCTGAAGAATTTCTTGAAAGAAAAAGTCAACCGCAGTCCGACCCGGGAATCGGCAGTGTTTGCGCTACCCGCTAGACCAACGAGGCAGTTAACTATAGTTCCTTTATAAATTAGCAATTAAGCACACTAGTAAGTTTGCCTTAAAGCAAGTGATAATCGGTGCTTTCAAGTACTCTCTGTGCTACGTTGCACTAATGTCTCTTTGATCTCAAGTATAATCACCCTGCCTCCCAAGAAACGTCTATTTTTTAATATCACTGCGGGAATCTTGATACTTATTTTATATATCATGAACAAGCATGCATTAAAATATACATGTTATAAACAAAAATCACTCACTTAAACCTCAGGGGTTAAACCTCTAAGAGAGTGTTTCGTCATAACAACAGTATGAAAAATACCCTTGTATACTCAGTATGTACTTAGATTACTTTGTATTTCAAGAATTAAGAAGATTTTGGTTACATTAAAAGGAGATATAAAAAGTTTTTTCTATCATTATTGATTACATACCTATTTAATGTAGAGGCTTTTAATCAAACATGGTTTTACCAGTCACATTGCATCCCATAATTTAATGAATAGTAAAAAATATTATTACTACCTAGCTTACAATAAGGACTCGCTCGAAACACATAATTTGGACAGAGAGTCACATTTTCTTTAAATTATGAATAAATTTGTTAATTTTGATTGCGTCCTCGCTGTCTGACTTGGATAGGATGGGCTGGAAAGTACCAAAATCCGAAATATTATTTTTAAACTGAACAGTAATAATAATTCTCTTTCTTTTCTATACCGGATACATTCCACTAACATGTGATGGACATCTTCAACAATTCCACATCGTTCACAATTGGGACTACTAACTTCCTTGATGTAAAAAGTAATGAGCCTTGTGCCTAATTACTTAACAGCAGTAATAAGGAATGACTAGCTATTATCTGTTCTCATCTACTGATGAGAAAGATGAGCCGAGGTAGATGAAAGTTCCCGACTGATGCAAATCGAATTAGTTTGACGAGATTTTTGCGAACAATAAATTAAAGGGTTAAGAGACTTAAAAAATTTATACAATAATGGACTTAATGAACGGATTTTGTCCTTCAGTCAATGGGTGGTCTAGAAATCTTCTTGTGATTATCTAAGACTTAATCTTTATATAGGGGGTTGAGTTTAAAGCTCTGCTGTAGCTGGAATACATTAAATAGTTTAGAATCGTGACTACTTTCTGATTGAAGAAAGCAGGAAAGGGCTTCGTCTGATCATCGCTTATTCTTGTGAAAAAAAAATGGAATAAGACTTGTGGCGACTTCCACATACAACTTAATAACAGACATATACTACAGCGCCATCTACCGAAGATACACTGAGCTACGGAGTAACGTAGTGTACGATGACCAATCTTGCATCGTGCAATACATGTTCTCGCGCCGATTCACATATATACAACTTTCCAACATCAATCGTTGGGCAGTGGCACCTCGCCTGGTCGGAGGATCCTCCCTTTTCGTTGGAAAGACATGTGACCCATTCCCCCACAATCCTTAAGTTTTCTTTCAAAGTTGAGTGTTAAAGATATTCCTCAGAAGAAAAAATATTTCTCCAATGGAATTAATAAAAAGTCATTTGAAATAACGACCAATTAATACTTGCGCTTTATGATGTAATAATTTACAAGATCATTTAATTGACATTCTTGGTAATTTGAAACTTAAGTAGTTTTTCGATATACAAAGTAAAGTTACAACAGCGGCGTGTTTGTAATTTGACTTTAAAATTGTAAATATCAAAGGCAATGAAAAATACTTTTGGTCGAATAAAGGTTTTGATCAGGCAGTTATTTTAAGAGAGCAAACTGTGCAGTACAATACCGCAATGAGAAAGAGAGCTCTAAACAAACTCTATTGTAACTAGCCTGGCTAGCTAAAACCTCCTTTCCGTGAAGTGGCCTATACCCAATCGTGAACCGTTAAAGCTGTTGATGATGATCGGTGTTGAATAGGGTATATGCATGCACAAGTTTAGTCAAGATGCCGCAATGAATTAAATATTACATCGAAGGTGACAACGTGACTAATTATTGTTACCAACATGTGTAATTCGTGATCACTTATTTTAAAAACCTTGATATGAATATTGATGATGGTCAACGTTGTGACTACAAGTCTTTACTTTACTCGAATACACTTAATCGATATTCATATTAGTCGATAAAAAAAAATCGTCTCTCTATTAAGGGACATTGTTAGGATACGGGTTCTTTACTCTATGCAACATTTATATACACAATTGTAAACATTAAACATAAGTTAATACATTTTAATGCTCCCATTGTATTTAACATCTTTTTAATTTTATTTATTTACTTTATACCTTTATGCACAAATATATGCATCAACGGGCTTAATGCCTAAGGCCTACTATGCCAACCGACATATTAGACGATGCAGAGAAAGAAAGAGTTATGTGCACTTATGCGGAAGTAATAAATGAAAGAGATTTTATAAAATTCCAACTAATTTGAACTTTTAATAAACAAAGATACATAGCAATGCATATATACATACGCATACACAAGGTTTGCTGACACAATAATGGTTAACTGGAAGGAATCTCAGTATTGGGAATAAGATTTATTAAAATAATTTTCCGCTTAACGAATTATTGTTTCTAATTCAAATGGTATCAAAAAGAAGAGACTAAAATCTGGAAGGAATATCGAATTACCTGCTTTTGACTAATAAAGCGTAAAAAGGGCTTCAAAGAAATAAAACTTCAAGATTATTATTAAATTAACGTAGATCTATACATACTTTCCATTAGCACACCCAAGTATTCCAGAGATGTTTTATCAACTACCGTTAAAGTATTTCCTGCCATTTTCTACATTTTAAAAGAAACTATTTACCAACGATCTCCGCCTATTACGAAATGAGTTTAAATGACTACCATTTAGACTCATTTCGAGACAAAGTAAGCAAAACATGCTGTATTGGTTCCTCTGACCTGTGAGCAATGCGGTCTGTACTATCGTGACCTGCGCGACCTCCTTTATGCTCGAGTTTGATGATGAGTTACTTGAATTTCGGAAATATATACCGTATGTTTTACGAGAGCAATTTAAAGTTCAATAGATTTGGTATAAAAACGTTTTATGACTTCTCATAATTATGCATGAAGAAGAAATCCATTGCATGCATATAGTACGTGTACGTTTTAATGTAGATAGGTGTGTATGGTATCACAGCTCCCTTCTTCGATGTCGGATGGCTTGATCTCAAAAATATTGTTGTTGTTGTTAATTTACATATATTTTTTACTTTTTCAATCACATATGCTTCAATTTTAAAATTCACTTAGTAATAAACTCTATGACTATAGGTAAGTTGTCT
Source organism: Hyphantria cunea (assembly GCA_003709505.1). Classification (NCBI taxonomy): domain Eukaryota; kingdom Metazoa; phylum Arthropoda; class Insecta; order Lepidoptera; family Erebidae; genus Hyphantria; species Hyphantria cunea. Next base: position 482,572 of record PKRV01002418.1, read on the forward strand.
TATTCGATTTTTTTTAAAAGACTACTCCGCCATTTTGAATATACATCCTGTGTCGCGGGGGACTTCATAAATATACATGAAACGGACACAAAGGACATCCAAACTCAGAACAACAATTTGTGGCTCACACAAAGTGTTGTCCCGTGTAGGATTTGAACCCACAACACACGATGCAGTAGAAAGGAGTGTGGCGACCGCTTAAACCACATTTTTTTTAACGTGCTGGAATGCCTTTACGCACTTCGCTCCCCCCCCCGCGGGGACAGGGGGTTCGTTTCGTGTGGGACTCCTGACTGACTCTCTGCCACTCTGCGCCTGACACGGGAGAGATCCGGGAACTGCTTTCTTACGCCATCCGGACCCCTCCCATCCGCTTAAACCACTAGGCCAACCGTGCATTCCTTGGTCCGTGCTGTGGTTTCGCCACTTCCTGGTAAGTTTCAGATAGGTATCTGCCATATTACAGTATTTAGCAGATAAAGGTTGCTGATATGAATATATCTATCCGATATTTACGTCTCTATCCAAGACTTGAGAAACAGAAATTTGTAGTTATCTGGCAGGTAGGTTCAAAATGGTCCCCCGGGGACTTTGTCAGTAAGTGGTGATAGTATCATTGATAAATATCAAAGTCCTGTCTTCTCGTCTTCTTTATAAGTTGGCTAAAACATTGATGCTTGGGATCTTGACGACCGGGGTTAGATCAATAAAATTGCATTGGTTTTTTTATTTCCATCTATTCGTTTATCATATATAACGATAAGTAGTGCATGTAGGTATCTTTCATGGTAAAAACTACATGACTATATCAAATATAACGTTTCAACTCAGAAATGACTGATAATAATTATTATTAAATATTAACTTACCGATATTAAGACGAAAGGTGATTGATCCAATTTCATAGCTTCTAATTGTCTAAAAGTCGGTTCTAACGTCGTTCTAAGTGGTGATTTCAGGGAAGCTTCTACCAATGCTGCTAATAATTGTCTTGAAGATGGTTCTACCCCCAATCCTGAGCTGAACGCCGCCAGTGCTTCGCCATGTCGGCCGAGACACTGAAGAGCCACTCCTATAAACAAAATTTTGTTTCAAATTCATATTTTACAGATATACTAGTTATTTGTAGTCATATTTGGAAATTGTTCCGTTTATTTTTTTTTTATATACAAGTACACTCAAAAACCTATCTAAATTCAACATTCTCAATTTTTACGCAATACTAAATCTGACTAGCTCTCATTATATTTCAAATTCGGTCACAGGTAATAACAGCAATAAAGAGAGAAAGGTACGATTAGTGATACCTACGCACGAGTACATATTTCATCAGAAAGTAGGTTTAAAACAAAAAATTTAAAAGAAAACTATTATAACTTTTCATACATAAATAGGGCTGGCAGTACAGTCAATTTACAAAAGGAAGTCTATATCCAAAATGTGCATAGAAACTTAATTACTTTACGAAACTTTTTAGAATTGTAGACCAAATTATATCACGGTTTAGTTAATTATGACCGTATTTAGATTTGTTTTAGATTAGCCTTAGATTAGTATTAATAAGTTAATTATTTAATTGTGACCATTAAGTTTTCGGGTTTTCAATTTCATTTCGTTATCGTCTATATTCATGTAGATGATGCGTATTTGACAACCCTGAATGTAATTGTACTCACTTTTAATCGTTATGTGATATACCGATGTATCTTTAGTGAAAGCTATACTATAGACAAGGGAGAAAAAAACGAAACAATGACACACAAAATGCCTAATACGAATACGTTTGCATAATGGCAATATGCAGAATTAATATGCCAGAATGCGACTAAGCTATGTATGTTTCATTAGTTTTGGTATTAATTAACATGTGTTATGTTGTGAAACATGGTTATTCTTGTCGTTAATAAAAGTGAAAATAACAACATTTAAGAAATCTACACAGTTATTGAAATTGAAAACGTAGACAGCTACCAATGTCATGTTCAGGGATATGTTACAATATCACTGAACATGACCCAAAATTTACATAGTACTTGAAAATATATTTCTTAAATTTACGTACGTACGTAGACTGGTCTAGTAGTTAGTGACCCTGACAACTAAACCAGAGGGCATGTGAGCAAGATCATGTCGAATATCTAGATATATGTATGTATTTAGAAATATGTAATATATAGTTTAGAATAACTAGGCTCACTGACTCCAAACAAATCATATTCAGTTGCTCTTGATCCACGTACTTATCTCTATACCGCATATTACAAAGTATTCACGGTTACCCTCTTATAACTTATATAATTCATTTGCCAGTTTTGTATAAATACCTCAGGTTATTAATTATACATATATTGCATAAGTGTTAATTATGAGTTCAATTGTATTTTACATAAGTATTACTAGCCCGCTCCGCTAGGAGAATATATAAGTGTTCTGTGAGTATTACGCCGCTTGGCAAATGATTGTATCCTTTTTAAAATGTATTCTCATGTAAGTGAATCTGTAATTCTTTATGAGAATAAAATTTCTTAAACCCAAAACCCGATGGTTGGTTACGATAGAAGAATCTCTCAGAAAGAAGAAGAGAAGCTCTCTTTAGTTTGTGTTAAGATGGTTATATGTGAGATGTATGAAGTGGAATTTTGTTAAATTATTATTGGATAAAGTCGTTAAAATATCTTAAACAGATGGCTACAAAACTGACGAAGTGACTTTGAACAAGCGTCATGTTTACAAATCGCCTATATTTTCATTCTATACAGAGTTTTATCACAAATGAAGTGCAATACATCTAATATATAAAATTCTTGTGTCACAACTTTAGTTTATACTCCTCCGAAACGGCTTGAGCGATTTTTATGAAATTTTATATGTATATTTAGTAGGTATGAGAGTAGGCTTATAACTAATTTTTACACCCTTCATACCCCTCGCCACGTTTGCCGATGAACCGACAATCGTTGGGATAAACGAGTTCTTGAGTGGTGACCGCGTCTCGGCAAACGTAGTGTAAGACGTCCACAGGCCAGGTGGAGCGATGATTTGCGTAAGACTTCTGGCAGGAGCTAGATGGGAGAAGCCATAGATCGAACTAAGTGACATGAAATTGGAGAGGCCTATGTCCAGCAGTGGACTGCGATAGGCTGATGATGATGATGATGACACCCCTTATGTTAAGGGTGGTTCACCCAAAAATTTTGGTCAATTTTTTTTGTTATTTTTTTATGGTGTGGAATTAAAAAATACATTTAGTCTTAAATTTTTACCCTCCTACAACCTTTTGGTAATTTAAAAATATTCACGGAAATAATATAGCTCGAAGTTCGCCGAATCAGCTAGTTATAAATATAAAAATGTACACGTTATATGTACCTCATAACTTCGAAAATTATACTATTGATAACTGTCACAGAGACCAAGCTTTTTTTCTGGTATAGGAGGCAAACGAGCAGACGTATCGTTTGATGGTAATCGCTTACCGCCGCCCATGGACACCCGCAACACCAGAGGCGTCACAAGTGCGTTGCCGGCCTATTAAGAAGGAGTATGCTCTTTTCTTGAAGGTTTGAAGGTCGTATTATAAGGACTTTGGTAAACATACGAAAATTATGAACATCAGTTTCCTAGATGCAACGTAATCCGGTTGATCCTTCTCGAAAGCGCCGAAACGTTATTCTCTCACGTACTTCCATGGTTTACACCGTTTCATAGTCTTAATACGACCATAAAACAGCTACTTAATTATAACATATACACATAACAATGTAGTTATAGCCTAGTATGTAATTATGGGGGGTACATTAGCCATCAACTTAATGTGCATGTTAACCGCTGAAAGTGAGTATTAACGTCTGGTTTTAGTTAAAGTGGATAATTTAACATCATTTGTAATACAATTAATTACTATTTAATCTGAATCGTAAAATTTATGTTGTGAGTTTGAAGAGGGTATTATGGGTAGCAGATAGTTAATTTCGTATAATGCCTTGTTATGTGTAAGGCGCCCATAGCCCAGTTGTACTTGGTGTTTAGAAACAATCACCGAGGGTAAGCAACGACGGCGCGGTCAGTACCTAGATGGGTGACCGCTAGTGGCATGTTATGATGAGCGTTTCCGTGATTCGGAGGTCACGTTAAGCAGTCGGTCCCGGTTGTTATCATACGATAACAGTCGTGAAGCTTAGTTGGAGGCCTTTGGGCGGCTTGAAAACATCCGACGGTAAGATTACGTAGCCACAATGTTGTCTTGCCAGTCCCCAACCCGCACTTGGCCAGCGTGGGGACGTATGGCCTTAACCCTCTCCTGAGAGGAGACCCGGGCCCAGCAGTGGGACCTTATGGGTTGTTGATGATGATGATGATGTGTAAAGTTAGTCAATCTCTATAAAGTTACGTAGGTTGTTTTTAACTAATTTTATTAAAGTTTAAAAAAAAATAATGAAATCAGTTGCAGAATATCTTTGGTAATTTAAATACACAGTTCTTTAGTCAAGGTTGGTTCCGTTTAAATTAAAAAAATATTGAAGGGATATAATGAAGGAATGGAATATTATAATAAATCGGTTTAAATATTTGGTCCGATCGCGTTCAGTGGTTTTTTATAACTTATTGCATCAGTTCACAAACAAGTACCGAAGTTTACTTCATCATCATCATCAGCCTATCGCAGTCCACAGCTGGACATAGGCCTCTCCAATTTCACGCCACTTAGTTCGATCTATGGCTTCTCACATCCAGCTCCTGCCAGCCGTCTTGCGCAAATCATCGCTCTACCTGGCTTGTGGACGTCCTACACTACGTCATAACTACACTATATACGTTTTCTTCATCATTCTAATTTTAGAAATTATGTAATAAAATATGCGTACTTTGAATATGGAAAGCATACATATTCTAGTATATACTACATTACCTTGTCTATAATAAGCTTTAGGCCAGTTGGGACAGAGCTCTCTGGCGCGCGTAGCATCTTGCAATGCTGCAACGAACTGCCCCTGTTTTAGTCTCGCCGCTGATCTGCGAACAAAATGAGCGTTACAATCACTAACATTAGTTGGCATCACAGAACAGAAATATAAATACTGCCCTGGTTGTTATCCTGTGAAAACTTTTAAAAATTCACAAATATGTTTATTAAATTGAATTAAGTTCGTTAATGCCTCTGTGACGCAGTGGTAGCGTGTGCGACTTCTATGTTCGAGGGTCTCGTGTTCGATTCCCGGGTTGGAGCAAATGTTTGTATGATCTGCAATTATTTATTTCTGAGTTTGGTAGTTTCTATGTATAATATGTATGCATGTATGCATTTACAAAAAAGTATATATGTATTTATGTCCGTTGATTAGTACCCATAAGCTCTGCTTAGCTTGAAAATAGATGACGTGTTATGGAAAGCGTCCGGAAAAAAATACAAACAAATAAAAAAAAAGACACTTGGAGTTTCTGATGAAAAGCCAGCCAGTCTGTGACTTTGACCTCCACGAACATTAGCTGATATTCCAAAATCGGTGTAACCGATATAATTTTCCTAGTTTTATTTGCCTTTCTCATCAAACATTTTGTGTGTGGTATACCTTTTATGTTTTTCAATGACTTTCCATTTACTCTCTGAAGAAACGCTTGCTTTTAAATGATAAAGTACAATAATGTAAGGATAACAATGTAACAAGGAAAAATGTAAAAGTGAATTATTATTAAGAACTGTATTTTATTTTACATTTGTAATGGAGAATACAAACTTGCAAGTTTACGATAACCTCACGGTTCCCTATACCTATTGGCATTTTATGTTTAAAATAATACGTATATAATATATAATGTATAAACCTGGATGGTTGAACTTTACTTCGTATTTCTTTTCCTAAATTTTCTAAAAAAAACAAAGTTGGAGCCATTTCCGTGGTTCAGATTATATATATATATATATATATATATATATATATATATATATATGTATATATATATATATATATATATATATTAGATGCTGCCTGCGGCTCCACCCGCGTATAAGTCGGTTATCGCGGGAAATAGTAACCTATGTGTTATTTTAATATATAAGCTATATTATTGTAAAGTTTAATTAAAGTCCATTACGTAGTTTTTACCTGAAAGAGTAATTGGAGTGCCCACACAAATTCGAGATTTGAATAAGCTTATAATACAAAACTTTGAAATAGGGGATTTCAAAATTTAATTTTAAAATTTTGTATTTTAAACTTTGTTTTACAGTATTTTCTACACTCCATTACAATGACTTAGACTTCTCTGCTATTTCATATTACTAAGTATACGCTGTTAATTGTTATCTTGTGACTGATATCTCCTTATAACACAATCTAACCCTTCCCCTTATCCCCCTCTCCATCCCCCAAAGCCACTTGTGATGCTGGTGTTACGGGTGTCCATGGGCGGCGGCAATCGCTTATCATCAGGCGATACGTCTGCTAGTTTGCCCACTATTCCATAAAAAAAAAATCAGTAATCAATATAGCCAAGTGCATGACTTAAATAAAAACTAACAACGAATTAATGCTAATTTTGTACTTCGATATACATAACTAAACATTTTTTGTTAAGAAGGTTTAAATTTGGCAAGTTCGCAATGCAAAGGTTTGAATAGTTAAGTAAATAAATCTTAATTCCTTAACTTCTTGATACTCACCTATTACTATAAAGTATGTGGTTGGCAGGATCTAGTGTTAATGCGTCAGTGTACAACGCAACTGCAGTCGCAAAGTCCCCGGCCTGACACGCCGCATTTGACGCTCGTACCTTCTCCACGAAAAGGGCTCGGGATGCCGCACCCAGAGACGCTGAGCCCGTAGGCTCCACCTTAAAAAACACAACAACATCTTTGAAATCATAGCTAAGTGTTGAGAAATCAGCCTAACTATGGGAGACTATTCTTATATCTTCCGTATCTCAAAGAGTACGTTAAGATATCGGTCCTGGTTGCTGTACAAAACTCTGTGTCTTTCTTAACAGGTAATCGAAGCCTTAAAAAGTTAGAAAACATTCTTTTCACAGAACTTTAATCTCGCATATTATTTGTATTATATAAATAATAGATGGTCAGACATGTAATGGTAACTGAAAGTCGATACTAACCTATTTAAAAGAAATGTTATAAAGAAGGAAAAAAACCACTTGGCATACTAAGAGATGAAACTTAATATTAAAAGATAAGATAAAAGATAAAAAAATGGTCCTATCACTCGCATACCGTCAAATGCTAAATAAAAATCTCTTGCAAAGATCTCTAGTTATATTTATTTATTATTAAATCCATATAAACTACAATCTATATTCCGTAACGATTTATTATTTAAATGTAAAACCTGTAAGGGATAATTATAATTTTAACAAAATGTGAGATAACATACGAACCACTCAATGTTTTAGTGTAAATCAAAATTGAAAGTTAACACAAACTTCGCTCTTTAAAAATGATTGTGTATAGTCCCGACGTCATAAGGCTAAAAGTAATTTTATTCAACCTCTCAACTACCTACGTTTACGCTAAAAAGATGTGTAATGAACGCTTTGCATGCTTGCTTTTGATGGGATTTCCAATTAATCGAGTCGTACGTGACTTTTAATGTACATTATGATATACCTTCTACTGGCATATTCGATAAATATTATACTTCACAATCGATGTGGGTTATAAAATTCTCGATATTAATTGGTTTGAAACTTAATTATACTTGTTGAATTAATGTTCTTGTACAGTAGAGTCTGTTTCGATGGTGGTGTTGTATTCATAATTTTTTGGTACCAGTAGTCACAATAATTATATTATACGCATTTAATATTGTTTAGTATCCATACTTAAAATACGTGTTTGCCAATAAACTTTTTTATGGTTGAAAACTGTCAAATATGGTGGTTTCGCGTAATTTTATGAGGGCATGTATCCTTGTTACTTCTAGTCAGGATAACGGCGAAACAGGTTTGTATCAATTTTTCCTTTAAAGAGAGGGAAACTTTGATACAGACCTTGTATCAAAACGTGTGGCCAGCATGATATAGCAGGCCTAAACCTCCTTTCAAATGAGACGTTTATGTCCAGCAGTTAGTTATTAAAGGCTGTTGATGTGATGATAATCTGTTTATTACGAATTCCATTCTAATTAGTAGTCAAGAAAATAAAGCAATTAATAAAATAATAAAACAAACGTATCTCTATTATGCATTTCTAAGAACTTCCACAGATACTTTACAGATATAGATAGTCTGTTTCATAAATATTCAAAAGTCAAAATATTTTTGGTTGTAACAAAAGCATTATAAAGGATTTGTCTGTGGCGACGTAATAATAGTAAAAAACTACAAATGACAAACTGCTACTGAATTCCTCAAAGCTTTCCTCCCTCTAAGCGGTGGAGCTGTTCTCGGCCCATTGTGTTCCGTATACGTTTGCGTTAGTTTTACAATGTATATTATTTTGTCTCATTGTACAAAAGTAGATTAAGATCTCGACAATTGCCTCCGAGTCCAGAGCTGCGTGTTTTGTTCAATACCCATTCCGACAAACAGCTGTATTTACTAAAACTCCCTAGCTCCTTGGAACCGTAACTCTAGCTAAAAATACAAACCTATAAATATCATTGTATAAACAAGTTATTCGTATATTATAGTCTCAAAATTGTGATTTCAATCAACTCTGTGGTTTAAAAATTAGCTTTTAAATTACAGGAGTCATAATTAAATACTTCATGTCTGCTGCAAAACAAATTACAAGATAAGGCTCAGCAAGTGTACAAAAAAGGTTTAAGACATCGAGGTCCGTAAACTCAATCAGAGATCCCTAAATTTAAGTATTTTAAATTTGAAACGGGCGAGGAGGCGTGGGGCGCATTCACCACCTGCGCTATCTAGCCGACCGCATCGGAAGCGAGAGTATTTTTTTCTCACGAACCGCATTCTCTTACCTTACCATGAAACAACCGACGATTGATCTTCCTTATACATACTCTATACATTACAGCATCATGCATTCCATTATTTTACTCTAGATTGTGTTACCGAGTAATGTATATTGCACAATGGTAAGAATGTTGCTTTCTGTATTAGTTATTCAGGGTGCGGAGATCGCCCTTTTACCTTACAGCCTCGTACACTTTCTGCTTCCTCATGGAAGGGATCTTTATATTCAACAATGACGGATTGACTTAAAAGGTTATAGTTTAATGATGTTAAAGATTTGGGTAAACATGAGTATTTTTGGAGCACAACAGTGGGAAAGAACAACATTTTTTAAAGATTTTATTTCAGTGTCTTCCGAGATTTACAATTAGCAACTGTTAAAAGTGATTCATTTACAAACTATTGCTTTGTCTGTGGTTAGCTTAGAAGGTTATTAAATCAGACCTATTCTGTTAATGAATTGATACAAGACGAAATGAATCGGGTCTTGACTATTTTTATTTTAATCGAAAACAAGTATAGAGTGGTAAATTTTTGGAAAAACTCTCATAAATTACTTATTTTCTTAATTTTTCTGATAAGTTGCAGTCACTACAATCATCTATATGAATAAAAATAAATCGCCAATTATGTTGCTAATCTCAAAACTCGAGAACTGTTCGACCGTTGTTAGTAATTTTTTTTTCTTTAGATTCGTTAGGCACAAGGAAGGTTCTTCTGGAGAGAAAAAACCTGAAAATTGCAAGGAAAAAAAACTACTCTTTTATATTTTTTTCCACTGAACTGCAACATGGCAATTACATTTAACAGTACTAAGTCTGTTGAGGCAGAAAAATAAATATCATCTGATTTGATTCTGTTTTCCCGCTTTGCTTACGCATATCTTTTTACTTTCTGCCTATTACAAATCTTGGTATACCAAAGTTTTCAATCAACAACCCATAATGTCCCACTGCTGGGCTCGGGTCTTCTCTCAGGAGAGGGTTAAGGCCAGACGTCCCCACGCTGGCCAAGTGCGGGTTGGGGACTGTTTACTTTGAACTTAAAATGGGACTAAGAAAATATCGAATTACGTACCATTAGTAGCGTTTTCAGTTTTATGCGCTTTTAATTGCAAAGGGGAGACTTTATGGGACTTAGTTCCTCGTGGCCCGTTACAAAATGATGATCATTTAATTTTTATACCTCAGAACGTACGATAAGTGTACCATATACGGAAAGTTTGCGAGCCATCATTATGTGAACGTTTATCAATGTGCATCGTGGAGTACCCGATGCGTATACGCACAGGTAATGATCGCCGATTGTTTCGGCCATCTTGAAATATGATCGACGTAATCGAGCCTTATTCGCTTTATTAAAATTTCGATTAAAGAGGCGCCTGATAACCGTGTACTCGACGGATTGGGTATTTTTTTCTTATATGATGTTTCATTTATCTTATAACGTTACTTTTATAAATGAAAAGATGCGGACCGCCCAGCTATCCTAAGTGGATGTCATACCGGTGGAACTTTTAATATTACCGTTATTAATTAAAATACACTCAAGCATTATCCTTCGATTAATCAAAATGTTGAGTTTGCGAGTAGATGCAGTGCCGTGTAATGTAAATACATGACCGTTGGATGTAGGTACAGCAGGCATTAATAAACGTAATTCTTACCTGTAAAACTTGTAATTTGTCAGGTTTAATGACAAGATGTTCGATGATTTTTCGGTATGAAACTTGAATTTATATAAATTAAAATCCTTCCAACTGAGATAAAAGCTGTGTTACTGTTTCCTGAATCATCACCAATTTTTTTTACAATACTATCATGTCTGCTACCTCAACTTGAACCTTTTCAATAATACGATCGAAATACTTTCTTTCTGGGGTAGCTTCGCAGTTGTCAGATATAGCAATCTGCTCCTGCTCGTCATAATCAGTAAGCCCTTACTCATTCACCTCCTTTTCACGTGCTTGATACTCCTTACAGTTCGGTTCTAAATATAACACTATGTTACAAAAAATCTAGCTTTGATTTAAGTACTTTTTTCATTCCTGCAAGACTTTATTATTTACATTTAGTGCGTCATCATATTATTTGTAAACATACTTATAAAACTAAGTCTGTATATTTACATTACAAAAAAACCCACACGGTCGTTCTGCAAGACAATGACAGTTGGCAACATTCATGAATATACCTACATGGAAACTAGCAATAACGATTCCATACAATTTTAATAGATATACATTTATAATATATATAATATAATCCATCAATTCTCAGTATAACGAGTGAGGCACATTTATCATAGACACAAAATGTGTTCTGTGAAATCATTTGAAATTCAAGGCGAGCTATAACTTCCTATTTTATGGACGCTGACTAGATGCGTGGTCACATTTGAACTGAACGAAGAGAATTACATGTTAAAACACATACATGACCTACGAAACATAAAACCTGTATAATTTGCTTGCATATAATATTACCAGCGATTGTCCTATCTCAGCTTTCGACGATTCAAACGTGAGTGGAAAAGCAAATTCCCTTTCGATACAACTTACACTTTTTAATGTTCTAAAAACTACATTTGATTAAACTGAACGCTTTTATTATTGAACGAGTGGTCTCCGTATAAAACTTGATCGAAAAATTAATGACGTTAAAGTTCGGGTTGTCTTGTCGGTAGGTATTTATATGTATAAAATGAATCGTGTAATCAGTAACTATTTGATCAACAATTCTTAGTTATATTGAAAGTACATGAGAATCTGAAGTTGATATATAAAGCGCGGGAAAAATATTTTTGTTAACTCTACAGCTTTTGTCTTCGTTTGCACGTAACAACTACCTCCATCACGTTTTTATGGTCCCTACGTGATATAATATGGCCCATCCACAGGTGCCATCAGTTTTTGTTATAAACAAAACTTAACAATGTAGCAACTAAAGAATAAAATATTTTTTGTAGAGATCTAAGATATCACTATATCACAACATCGTATTTTTGCAATTATTGTGTGCTTTTGATAGATAGTTGACGACAGCAGTGGTCGAAATATATGTTTTTTTTTGTTTTCCACACTTTTCTACATAAATATTTTAACTGTGCAAATTTTCATACTCTTTTGTTCGCATGATTATCGTAAAAACGACTGCAAAGTTATTTTTTCATGTATTAATATTATTTTACTTAAATGAGTGTAAGTATAACCCGGTGCTGAGGAGACCCGAACCCAGCAGTTTGACATTATAGGTTATTGATGAGTGTAACTCCTTACTTTTAAATTGAGAAGGTTGTAAAAAGTTTGTATACCTATCTGTATCTACGTCTGGACTCATTGGATCCTTCGCCCCGGTAAAACAGTAAAAAAAAGCGAAAAGTGGGGTCGTCGGTCATCCTTTGTCTATTTTTTCCCGTTTATTTTTTATATAAGAACTGAGGATAATTACGAAATTTTTACCTGTTCGAAATAAAACAATTAACATGTGTTGTGCCGAGACAAATCACACAATAATTTGAGACCGGATTCGGGTAATTTCTTGATGGTTTAGCTGAGAGTTTTTTTTGTGTTTCTTTACACAGTCGTACATTTTATGGGAATCAATCTTTGAATTCTCTTGGAGGTGTGTTCCGCTTATAAAACATTCGTTGTAGCCGGTACCTAAATTAATTGCATATAATGACATCTTAATTGGATTTTCCATTGTTGGTGTGTAGGGAAAATAATTTTTAAAATTTTTTTACTTTCTCTGTGGCGCATTGGCAGCTTATGCGACTGCTGTGCTTGAGGTCTCGGGTTCAATTCCCGGGTCAAACCAAACGTTTGTATGATTTGAAAATAATGTGTTTCGGAGTTCGGTGTTTTCTTTGTATAATATGAATTTATTTACAAATAAAATATGTAACTATGTATTTCTCTAGTACTCATAACATAAGTGTAAGATGTCCGAAACTATTTGTTTATTTTATTTAATTAATGGCAACGTTTGTATGTATCTGATCTTATGGTACCCTTGAAAGATAAATTAGAACGCATTCCTATTACCTATTTTCAGTGATAGTATAATAATAAGATACCATGTAAATATTCTGATGACGCGCCCCCGGAAGACCGGTATAGAAACTTAATAAGACAAATCCATGAATATTTTGGTGCTGCATGATATTTAGAGTCTATACAAGCTCAATTTAAATATATTTTAAAATTACTAATTTATTTAAATTTCTGGTTGTCGAAAACAAAGAATCAAATACATTTAACTTCCGCGCATCTGTCCACTTTGGCCTGAAGGCGTGGGTCCCATCACGACTTTCATACTTATTGGTGTAATCCAACCAAGAAAGGGAGGCCGGTAGTACTTATAACGTTGTGTGGGCTCGGGTGAATTTTCTATTTTATTGGGTTATTGTTGCGAAATCGCACACAAACCTGGCGGATTCCTGGCATTCCTCGACAATTACCATTCCGTGAGTGAACCCGCACTCTCGCTGAATGTCCATAGTCTGGTCTCACCGTCGGACGTATAACCTTTAACTTTTTGAAACATCGATAGTCGAAGAACCATTTACTGGCAACAATGTCACAATTCTATTATTGTTTTCGTATAACTTCTTTGTTGTTATTTACTTAAAAGGTATTATAACAACTATCAGAACTTTAACCCGAGTTATCCGCGACCTACAGTTCGGTATAATTATAAATAGAGGCGTCCATAGCCCAGTTGCACTCGGTAATTAGAAAAAATCACCGAGGGTAAGCAACTCAGTCAGGACCTGGATGGGTGAACGCTGGTGGCATGTTACCATGAGCGGCTCCGTGATTCGGAGGTCACGTTAAGCACCCGGTCCCGGTTGTTATCCTACCATAACATTCGTAAAGCTCAGTTGGAGGTCTTAAAAACATCGAACGGTAAGATTATGTAGCCGAGACGTAGTCTTGCCAGCCCCAACCCGCACTTGGCCAGCGTGGGGACGTATAGTCTTAGCCCACTCTGAGAGGAGACCCGAGCCCAGCAGTGGGATATTATGGGTTGTTGAATGATTGATGATAAATAGTTTAATGATCAAAGTTTCTTATAATAAGTATGATAGCTTTCATTGAAAAACGGGCTCTTGCTTTTAATTTTGTGTGTATATTTTTTATATGCTGTGAATAAAAAATTCAAAACGACAACAATGTACCAAAACTTTCATTCTTTTGTATTAAATTGCGTCGATATTCGAATTCAGTCAATGTAGAACTTTTTGTGTATTTCAAGCATACACGTCCCAATAATATAAATAATTTCAAAAAGGCTCTACGGAAAAATATTAACAGTATTTAATACTACCGTGGGAGAATGGGTCGGCTCGACCAGAGTGATACCACAGCCTCAGCGAGTAAATGAGGGAACTGGGGCCCAAAGGGCGGGTTGTTGTAGGTGTCCATGGGCGGCGGTAATCGCTTACCATCAGGCGATTAGGTCTACTCGTTTGCCCCCTATTCCATAAAAAAACATTATAAACTCGATAGTAAAGCGTTATTATAATTAATATTAAATAAACTATTAATTTCAATATTAATATCTGTTAAAACATTCAATCCAACACAGGAAATTGCTCAATAAACTATTCAATACCATAATGAACACAATCATCGGCCATAATGGTAATAACCACGCTTACATATTTCCCATTGTATTCTCTTTTAGGTAACATTTAAATATCTCCGTATTTACCCAACAGCTTTAACGACGTACTGTGCCTATACTAAAGGACGATTTCCACTAAACGATTCAAATCAGAACGGATTTTACAATCCTTAAACGATTTTTATCGTAAACACATTATTTAAAGTCTATATTACAGATTTAGAATTCCATATTACCAAGCCTGTGTTGTAAAAGTCTACTAAGGGAACACACTATGTACGAGAAAAGTATTGAAGTAAAAAATTAACCAAACTCTGTACCAAACCGTCTGGCAAGCGTGGTTTATAATCCAAAACCTTTTTGCTAAGCTGAGTCATATGTCTAGCAGCGGACTCTTAATGGCTGTGGATGATGATGTGGATGAGCAGCTTGGACGTGGTTGTGGTCGCGCAATCTCAGACGAAAGTATGCTGAGAGGCGCGTTCAGCTCCGTTTGCGTTGCTGGCTTATCCGATTGGATCCCTTCCGATCCGATGCTATACGAAACGATCGATCGAACGGTTTGCTGGAACTCATCCTTAGGAAACTTCTCAGACTCTCGGACGGGATAATGCGTAAACGCATACAAATTTTATTATTATTCAAATAAAATAACTATTAAATTGATTATTGTTTCGTACTATTGAGTAACAGTAAACGCAAAGATTGTACTGCCTTGTAAGGTTATTCAACCTAGTCTATAGCATAATTTTTTTTTTGACATTTTAACACACAACGCCATCCAGTCCCATACTGAGCAGAACTTATACTATGGGTACTAGACAACTGATATTAATACATATACACTTTTTTTGTAAATACATACAAAAACACCCAAACTTCGAAACAAATATTTGCAGATGATACAAATATTTGGTCCGACTCAGGAATTAAACCCAAGACCTCTAGCACAGCAGTTGCTATCACTGCGCCTCCGAGGCAGTCAACCAGTCAGAACAATACTATAAACTAAGGTCTTGATACTTAAATGTTTTAGGATTATTTGTAACGTGAACGTGACTCATAGTCATAATTTTCTTATAGTAAAATGCTTTTTTTATTGGACAATGGCATAGACTTGGCTTTCAACACATCTATTAGAATTTGACAGGAGAGTCAATGACGCCTGTCTAATAAAAATCGTATTCATTCTATTCTTCACAACTTATGGGATTATGATGGTCTGGAAAATAAATGCAGGTAGTGCATTCCAGACTTCGGTTACTTCAGTCAAAAAGAAAGCAAAGTATTTTTAATCGAATTCTGGTGTAACAGCAATGAAAGAATATGAAAATTTGTCTGAATCCAAGTAGTACAATAAAAAAATTGGGTGAATCCCATTAAAATTGTCATTACGTCCGAGAGTAATGACTACCTTACACGTATTTTACTTACTACGTAAACGCAAGTGGTTAAATTAATTTTAACTTAATTGTAACTAAATTTTAAGTAGTTGAGTGTTTGTTTACACGTGCTTAACTTAAATCCTATTTAGTTTTGTTACAATGGACAAGGTAAATCTGGAGTTTATTTAATACTTCGCCTAATTGTTGCGTTCATATGCGAACTAAAATCAAATTTAGTAGAGGCCACGCCTACCGGGGAATGCGCCCGGCGCAAGAAAGGCCGGTTATTTAATCAAAACATGGAGTCGATTCTATTCTACACGTTCACTTATTCACTAAATCCTTTGCTTACAATTTTGACTAAAGAACTGTTAAGTGATTAATCAAGTTAAAGTTTAGTTAATTACTTCGTCACTTGATACATATAAACGGCCCATAATCAGGATCCCTGCGACTAACTTTCAGTTATAACATATTCAGTTTTACATAGTCCGAACGCTGATAGCTAAAATATCTCTAAGAATACGGTTAGTGTGAAATGTATCATCATAATCATTAAAAGCCTCGCTCCGTAAGTAGGTGCAGAATAAAAAAATGATGAGAGTCGACCTTCTTTTGGACAAACCAAATTGGTTGTTCTGGTAGTCCTTGGTTTTAATAATCTATATTGAAATACATAGCTGCAATGTGAATATATATACACGGTAAAGTAATCAATGTAGCAAAATAGTGCGAGTGAAGTCTAGCGTTAAAAATTACTATCTATTCCTGCTGTCAACGCCACATTGAGAACATTTCAAATCATCGTTCTAACTAAATAGGTCGTTGTTTTATGTTTAACACGCATGTCAGAATATCCTGGAGGAAATTACTTTTATATACTCGGTAGTTTTTGTTCCGGCATGCGTTTGGTATGAGTGGAATGCGCTCGTGATGATCGATTTCGCGCGCAATCATCTTCCACCATCTTGTTTTTCCTGTCAAATAATAGGACCAGGTGCGTTCCGTTGCGCGCTACCGCCTTATCTTGTGATGTCACAATAATTTTGTTTCAATGATAACCCTCTGTACTTAATCGTTAAGGAAAACAAAAGCAGATGTTATGTTAATAAAAATAATAAGTAAGAAGCTAACGATAGCCACGAAGCAAAAAACACTATCTACAAATTACGAAAAATTTAATACCAGTTGTAACGAGTTTGTTTTTTCTTTGATTTAATTACATTGAGGATGTTATTACAAGGAACATTATCACGGATTAAAAGTGCTTTTTATTTTTTTTTGCCTTTGCAAACCTGCCAGCCAGTGTGGGGCGTGGTACATAATTTGTGTTTTGTAGTTGACCAGTTTTATTCAAACTCCAATGCTCACAGGTTTTAAATAATAACAACAACCACAAAAGGTCTCTATCAGATATGAGTAAATTATGAACGAAAAAAGAGTAAACAATATACTGTGAAAATAAATAATTTAACAACAGACGAAGTGTAATCAAGTGAAGTATTAAATTTGTAATAACAATAGCTGCGCAAAGATTATCCAAGACACTAGCCAGGGCCCCATTTGGATATACTATATATTGAACTACTTTTGATTTAATTGCAGTCATTTTAAAAACATAAGTATTTTATGTGTATTCGTTTTATTCACAGAAAAAAATTACACTTGAGGGTTGGGAAATGTTTTGTTTTTTGTTAGCTGTTTATAGTTTTATAGGGCTTAGCTGATTAATTCGCATGGTTTTTCAATTCCAGACGTTGAAAGGTTTATTCAATAATTTCACAGTGAACGGATATCAAGTTCATAAAAAAAGTAATATGTAATGGATTATTAGAAAAAATGCATCATAAATATGTCGCATTTATTATACTGGTGGGTTTTTTTTCTTAATAGTAATTAAAAATGTTAATAAAGGTTAATAAATTTCCACGGTTGATATAATTTAGAATACTAGAAAAATATTTTATTTTTTATTTTGAAAATGATTTAAGTTATGTCGACTTATAAATTAATCTAAAATCATAAATAAAACAAGAAAGCAACAATGTAATAAACAGTCACAATTTACATAATGTGTCCGGTCACTTCACTGCTATGTTATCTGTTGTTATTTTATATTTAGCCATAAAATTAATGGAAATCGGTTATTTTATTACTGCGTACACTAAAGTATTGTCGGTATCACTTATTCGTATTTTAAGACCACCAAGGCAACTCAAGTTGTTATAATTCTTTTAGAAAATTACCTTCGTAAACACATATATACAAGAATGTTAATTAATGGAAGTATTTAATGGATATTAAGTGAGTTTAAGAAAGTAATATAGATAAGAAATGCATCGAGGAAAGATAATATATCGGTCAAATGACTAGTTTTGTTGTTACTTTTACAGTATAATAAAATTGAAAAGATACAGTATCAAATTTATTTGATTAATGGATCACTACAAGTACTAAATTATATTAGCAGAGCCTACATATCCATCAAATCATGTAATAATGAATTTTAATGCTATCATGCTGTCAAACATGTCTTCTGTTCTATGGATGTCCTAAGTAGAATTCTATGTAGTTAACTTTAGTGCTGAGTGCTGCAAAAGCAATTAAAACACAAACTAATTTAATAATACAGATTTTAGAAAAATTACAGAATTTCATTACGTATAATTCAGTAGTCCTTTAACGCACGCTATATTATGGAAGTATTTTAAAAAAATACATATATATTTAAATTAGTTGCCTATTATACATTACCCATAATACAAGCTCTGCTTAGTTTGGCAACACAAGACGCTATGTGTTAGATGTCCGAAAATATTTATTATTATTATTATTTATCCTTTACATCAATATGCGTAGTGAAAAGTTCACTAAACTTAGCTTGTTGTTTTACGCAATTATTGTTAAACCACAGTGCGGCCCTGTACAAACCATTGGTAGGGCGTGCACTTGCGCTCGGTAGACTTAATTAGTTATTAGACGCGCAAGAATGTGGCACGGACTCCGACGATGTTATCCAGAAATTAGTCGACGACCAAATTAGCCGCCTGGCTGTACTGCAATAAACCATTTTTAGACCTGGCCGCATTATTACCGAGCGATGCGTGCAACCTAATATTAATATGCTTCTTTGTGATGAAAAGAAAATTATCGTAAAGTTTATTATGATACCAAGTCCATTTAAAATATTTCTTAAGAAAAATAAGATCATAGATATCTGATATCGATTAGAACAGCAATGTTAGTCACGTATTATTCTAACGGTTTTGTTTTAAGAAAGCATAAGAAAGAACCTATTACATTGGATTTTGAATCCTAAATATAATGGGTTATGTTATAAAACAATACTATTTCTTTTGATCTCTTACTTCTAATATATTATATTTCGAGAACATAATTGATGAACATAGTTATTGACGTTTCTCCTTCTAACTTTTGCCTTTAACTCCACATGTTCAGATTCTATTTTGCTTATATTTCAATTTAGAGTGCAATGTACCTACACATTACTCAAATTTTATCTAAGTTAATCGGGGCTTGGGTTGTATAAATAAGTTTGTCTAAAAATGGACTGTTGTTTTTTGACTATAACATAATAGTGTTGTAAAGATAACTATTTCTAATTATGTGTAACAGTGAAGTTAAAGGAAGCGATTATCGAATTATTTATTGTGTATGGTTTCTACCTTTATTGAATCAATAGAATACTTTCAAATACTTGCAAAAACATTATGGCATTGTGTGTGAGCTCTCTTGGATTCATTTTAATTTATTTTGTACCTGGTGTTTTTGCTGAAGCGGAAATCGAACTCCTTCTTTGTCGGTATTGCAACCACACAACCGCAGTAATATACCAAACCACAGAACGATGGTCTCGGAGTCTACTTCAATTAAATTGTATGTTTTTGTGGCTTTCTATGGCTTGAGACTTTGGTTTGTTTTCTTAATTTAGAATTTATATGGACGCAACGCACTTTGACGTTCAAGAGATGGTTTTGAATGTGGTAAGTTTTATCTACATTTTATTACACATAGCATATTCTAGGTCTCAACTAAGTATGGATTATTTTAAGGTTTCAGTATTGCCTGTCCGGGAATGGATACACCAATGTCAGAAAGGAACGTTCAATTTCCAGGCCAGAAAACCCAGTCAATCAAAGTTTTATTAGGTACCTGGTATAGCGTGCACGGTGCTAAGCAAGTTTTTACTTTTTTGAAATAGAGCAACCTTTATGGAATACATTTGATTGCTTTCAACCAAACCACTCTCTTTATTTGAAACGTATAAAGAACTCCCGCCCTAGGAATATTCTTTACAAACATACATCAAACAGATAAAAAAAACACTAGAACAACAAACATTATTAACAATTATTGTGGATCATACAGTGCAGTCCCACATGGGGTGTGAAGCCACACTCCATGAAGTACAAAACAGAAATGTGGCCAGTCAAACGCTGTTTGAGTAGTAAGAAACAAACCAGGCATAGAGACTAAAGTTCATTTCGTAATTCATTAGTTATAAAGATACAACACAGTAACAGATAAACGAACAAAGATAGATTCGCCTTCATTTCCATCTTTATTCATTTAATGAGTTGTAAATACGCTCCAAATGTGTTGTAAACAAACTGTAAATGTATACCATGTTTAAAGAAGAGCTTTAAAATTAATATCTACAATACAAATAATATGGGAGAGTTGACGTAGGAACGCGATAGCCAGTCTAATCGAATAAGACGTGACCAAACAGCAATGTTAGCATTCACTAATTAATTTAAGAAAACCGGTCAAGCCTAAATCGGCCCCAAATACGTTATCCGTTCCCATAGAGTATTTAACTGTTCACCAGATAGCTTGGCCTAACGGTTTAACGATGCGCCGTATTATATGGGTTCTTTTTATAATGGCGTTGATTCGATGCTGTTTTGATTTTGGATATCGATTTCTTTGATTGCGGTGTGTAAATATTTGCATCGTAATTAAACGGAGTTAAAGAAAGTTAAAGATCACTATGTGGTATTTAATGTAAATTATAAATACTACTATAAATAAGTTTTGTGACGGAGTATATGCAGTAATGGTCTAATTTTTAAGTCTTTTAAGACAATTTTTGCACGCCTAAATGGCAGTTTCACTAACACAGTACTGAACACCTTATTCATGTAACTACATACATTCGATGCAAATAAATGATTTGATTAATTTGGTTTTTATATTGTTACACAACTGTGACGTATAAAAACAATAAAGTTAGATATACAACAAAATATTCAAGCATAATAGCAAAATATTCGTAGTTATAAAATAAATATATATATATGTACAGTAAAAGCGCTTTGCATCATATTGCTCGATGCGCCTCTGGTGCACCGATAGCGTATGTAGTGCTAAAGCAAATATAAGAATTCAATTCATCTAGTAAGTGTTTGAGATTGCAATGGGTGCCTTCTCATGTTGGTTGACGGGGTAACGAGCAGGCTGATTCAATCAGGAGGCGGAATCAACTATGCGATGAAAAGATCTCACTCTGAATACTTAAGCATCATCAAACATCTATGTCATAGTCATTTTAAAGAATATTTTGATGAGAGAAGTAAGGAAAAAGGGATCTGGTATAAAACCATTCAATATCAGTCTGCTAGGATACCATGGTTTCTTAATAGTAAGATAAATAGAAAGGTAATTGTTATAGCACACAGACTGCGTTCAGGCCACTGTCCATCTGCAAAGTTTGGACATCTTATGAAAAAAGTTGATACGCCAAATTGTGAAACTTGCGGGATCTTTGATGATGTCCAACACTTGCTAGTTGATCGGTTAAATACCGAAACCAAAGGAAATCGTTGATGTGCAAATATAATTTTAATGCTTACGATGCAGGACTTTTCATTTTCATCTTAAGTAATCCTAATACGAATGCGGCCTTAGACCTATTTGCGATTTTTGCACAACAATGACTTCCTCTGTCTCCAAGTTAGATAGTATCGTACAATAAGCCACGATGGGGCTAACATATTATTTTATTATAAAAGCCTCTAAATAAATAAAGATATATATAAATATATATTATATATTCGTGCTATGTTTTTAGAGGCTTTTATTATAAAATAATATGTTATATATATATATATATGTGGCGCTCATAGCCCAGTTGCACTCGGTGATTAGAAACAATCATCGAGGGTAAGCAACGATGGCGCGGTCAGTACCTGGATGGGTGACCGCTGGTGGCATGTTACCATGAGCGTCTCCGTGATTCGGAGGTCACGTTAAGCAGTCGGTCCCGGTTATTATCATACGATAACAGTCGTGAAGCTTAGTTGGAGGCCTTCGGGTTGCTTAAAAACATCCAACGGCAAGATTTACGTAGCCACAACGTATTCTTGCCAGTCCCCAACCCGCACTTGGCCAGCGTGGGGACGAATGGCCTTAACGCTCTCCTGAGAGGAGACCCGAGCCCAGCAGTGGGACATTATGGGTTTTTGTTTTTTTGTTTTTAATATGTTATATATATAAACTTTCTAAGACCTTTTGATCATAAATTGTAACGTTTTTACTTATATAAGCCTGTCTAAGTGAACCTACTCTACATTGCATGAGCAGAATTCAAAAGTGGTGGTCACCATACTCGTTGCGAATGTAGACAATGTGCCATGGTGACCGACACTGGGTCACCATGGTCCTTTGTTACATTGTTACCATGGGGCGGTGGCATATTAAGATGCTTCTGCATTATTGAGCTTCCGATCTTGCACACAACATCGAAACATAGCACGAATGCTTTTATTGTAGGTTGGTCTTCAGTAAGGGGTTAGTAAGAGTTTTTGCCGTTGGAGTGCAGCAAAATCGACAAAAAAATATTATATGATATTAAGAAACCAGCAATCCATACTCACTCTTTTTCAAAGAGTAATAGAAACGTGAGCTACGCAATTATTATTTTGATAGAGACAGACTTTGCCCGAAAGTTCAAACCGGCAATACGCGTAAACTTGTAACTATTTTATTACAAGTCCTTTCCCAGACTTTTTATTCGACAGAGATTGAACACACTTGTTAAGATTTTTTCCAGTTCAGTCCATGCATATATAACTCCATACAAAAATGTATATAAAACTACTTTAAAAATCTTGAACAACTTATTTATGATACATATCAAAATATACTGATATCTATGTAGAATACTTCGATACCAAATGCATATTACCCACCATTAGTTAAGGTGTCTATCTCTATTACAATAGTCAAGAACGAACCCAAATTAGTTGTGACATGGAAAAAAATGCTTTCAATTGCAATCTGCTCTTATTTGATGCAATTTATCTTTAAGTATGGAGATTGCGAGGACTGAAATAGGTGTTATTTTTATTTATTTATTTTAGTTGTAATTAACACCCAATTTCCGCTCGCTGCAACTTGTATAATTTACAAATTAAAGTAGAAAATCAAAGGAAATAAGTAATTATTGCTTGAGTTACACAAAAAGTTACACAAGGATTATTAACTAGTTATCTTCGCAAATTTATTGTTTATAATATGTTTTGTAGTAATAAGACATATTAGATCATACATGACTGGAGTTGGTTTTTTAATGAACAGTGTTAATTAGGTACGCGGATAGAAAGTTAATTTGTAAAGTTTTGCCATCATGTTCGGCTGACGGGAATGCGGACGTCATCAAAAGTTTCCGATAAACGTCTGCGTTTTATGATGTACATCGGATACATCTAACAAGTATTTGATGGTATCGGAACAGCTATCATGGTAGAGGTTTTCTCTCATTAATTTTTGGTCCAAAGAGATATCGTGCAGATCTAGGTCACCCCTCAATGTACACAGTAAAACATACCACCTTTATATTTAGTCGTGTGAAACATGATTATTTTGATGACTGTATTCATAACATTACTTTTTTGCTTTGGTATTAATTATACGATTTTTCGCGAATTTTTAAAGTAAAGCGACGAATATAACAAAAAAAAGATTAAGCGACTTCTTTCTTCTTTCTTTCTGTTTTTATTTATAGAATTAGGGGCAAATGCGCAGACGTATCACATGATGGTAAGCGATTACCGTGGCCCATGGACACCCGCAACACCAGAGGCGTCATAAGTGCGTTGCGGGCCTTTTCGGGATAGGGAGGGAGATGGGTGGATGGGTTGGGGTATGAGCCTCCGGTATCCTCACTCACTCGATGAAACAGAGCGCAGGCGCTATTTCAGACCAGTAGAGCGGCCCGGCTCGACTGGTCTGAAATAACCAATTCATGCCGAAGTTTGTATTATCTGCAAGTATTTTTTAGGATTTGGGTGTTTTCTATGTATACGTATATGATTGTATTTACAAAAACAAACTATTAATTATTTCAGTTGCCTAGTACCCATATTACAAGCTCTGCTTAGTTTAGGACTAAATATTTGTTGTGTGTTAGATGTCCGAAATATATTTTTATATGTTTATATTTATGCGCATGGTACAATGAGTTTTCAAAATTAATTAAAAGGGAATTTTCTCAAAATCTCCAAGCAGAAAATTGTTTACTTACTAGCAACACCCCGCGATTTTCCCGCTGTTGTAGTACAATAAACAATTACCGCGGGAATACGGCCTGGGCGGGGCGAAGCTACTCAAAAATAAAAGTAATCTAAGTTGTTACTAATATCATCTGCCGGTGAAAGTCCCATCAAAATCAGTCCAGCCAATCCAGAGATGAACGAGAACAAAAAGCCCGACAGATAACCAAAAAATTCAATTACACTTTTTTTCTGTAAGTACGCAAGTACGCATTTACTAAAAAGTTGTTAATTGAAAATCAAACAGACATTTCAATTTCATTATTTATAATATAGAATTCTTACTATTTCCTAAATCGTGTCTGTCGTCAACATAATTGACAAGACAGTACAGTGGAAAACTAAATTATAAATTCTGTATAAATATCCTTCTCTTATTACATCTAATTTGACGCCTAATTATCTTATCAGAAGGAATTATAGAGGGCGCCACTAGTCCACGTCCCCGACAGAATTACGCACACGTATAACATGCTATGGCCATAATACGGGACTGCGTCGACGTGACGTAGTATGTAATAACAAGTTACACGCGATCCAGTGCGCTGTACGGTACAATGGAAAGGCGATAGCGGGAGCGAGAGCGTTTAAATATTAAGGCTATTAAGCCTATAACGTACAAAGGAGTCATACTTTATCACGCTGCTCAAACGGATTGATAAAAGATTTAATTTAAGTTTTACATCCCTTTGCATTGATGGTTAGATTGTTCCATTAGTTGTCTGTTAAAACTGGATAAATAGGTTACACACACTGTATTCTTAATGCATCACAACACGGAAAACGGTTACCATTATAAAATCTTCTTTTCCAACCATATTTGGGATGAAAATAATATGTTACACGGTTAAAGTAGCTGTTTTTTTAAGATATCGCATTTGTCAGTCTTGTCAATGAAGGAGCCACTAAGATTAATATATATACAACTTCCCAATATCAATCGTTGGACAATGGCCCGCCAGGCATGATCACCTGGCCTGGCCGGAGGATTCTCCCTTTGTGTTGGAAGGACATGTGACCCGTTCCTCTACAAGATTTTTATTTCCCAACTAAAAATCTTCATAGTACACATAATGAAGGCATATAAAGGCAGAAAATGTCTTACGGCATTAAGTCCGCCTTTGCAACATCAGTATATAAAGTTTAAATATATAAATAATACACACATTAGTTCACCGACAGTCCACATTATACACACATTATTTCATCTATAATGCACACACATTATCTCTTTATGGATTGAGCTAGTTGAAAAAATAACTACACTTGATATATTTATTAATCAGAAGCAATAAAAACCATCCAAGTCTTGTGTAAACCACTTAGATTCAGAAGCAAATTACAAATATTAAACTAATTTTATATCTTATCGTCGTCATTAACTGGAAGGTTAGGCAAATATTCCAACTAAATCCTAAGATGTGGGTACAGATGCACTATTAATTTTCTCAGCTAATGAATGATACAATGTTTTAGCACGTTACTACAGCTTTAGTAGCTGAAATAACGTGCTAAAACATTAGGTGTAAGCCCATTCTAGTAATTTATATTAGATATCTATTAATAAATGGTCTCATTCAACTAATCGCAGTAGAGCACTAACGGGTGGTAATTTTAATTTTATTATGGCGATATCTTAACAACTACATTAATTACACCACTATTTGAAGTCTATGAATTTATTAATACATAATGTCTATCACTTTTTATCTTTTGACTAAGAATATGAAAAAAACAAGACATAAGGACAAAAAGTACAAGACTGACAGAAATGAAGAATGTTGAAGGAGAGTCAAGGAAGGCCGAAGAAGAATAAGAACAAAAGATAAACACAGTATATTATCAGCAACAAAAATCTGTAGCTATGACATTCTAAAAAAGACCATCTATCACTTTTATCATTTCTTCGTCTGCTAACCCAGTAGGTAGAGTTTTTCATCATCAACAACCCATAATGTCCCACTGCTGGGCTCGGGTCTCCTCTCAGGAGAGAGTTAAGGCCATACATCCCCACGCTGGTCAAGTGCGGGTTGGGGACTAGGGAAGGTAGATTTTTTTAGAGATATTTTAAAATAATTCTAGACGAAACAACCTTTGCTGCAAATTTATAAAGTTGAATCTTGTTACCCCGGTCATTTATTACTAATTTATAGTACGATAAATGAGGGTTTTACTATAATTTATATTAGAATATTTAATATTTTACTATTTATATCCTATCCTGCTACGCTGTTTGCCATTGTGATTTGAAGTTTGGAGTTTAAAAAATTTAGGTGTAAGCCATTTTTACCTGCCTGATGTATTCGGTGTCAAAATTTGAGCAGAACTGCTTAGAGTTTTTAAGCGTACACAAATAATTTAACATTTTGTACTTCTTTAAAGAGTTTAATAAATATGTATACTGAACGCCATCTTTAACTATAATACGAATACTATGAATTGAGGGCTCGCGCCCGACATTTCATTGTGTTGCAGGAGTTGATTTTTTTTATGACTTAGTACGCGATTGTTGGACCAAGACAATGTGTCGTATATCAACACCTGACGAGCTGTTCGCTGGTGCACTAGGCGTTATAACTTATAATTCGTTGGTAAAATGGAAAACAAAATAGGTTAGCTTGTCAAGTTTATGAGCTAAAATATCCAAGGATGGTGTTACAGTGGTGAACCTAGTTTTCTTTTCTCAGTGTCTATTGGTGAAGGATGAAAAATTCAATAATATACAAGATGAACAGATGCTTGGCAAATGTATTCATTTCTATCATAATTAATAGACTAAGTCAACTCGAACAGTGATTGATATATCATCAAATTATTAATTGCCAAATAAAACTCCAAGTTTAAAAAGAGATATGTGCCTACCTACTAATTTTTGAATAGAGAGTTCCAATTTCAAATAAAAACTGACTACGATACTATGAATAAACGTACCTATAGCTACAGTCATAATTACAATGTTTGCTTTTTTATCCGTGGGAGAGCCACGCTTCGGCATGAATGGGCCGGCTCAACCGGAGTGATACCACGGCCTCACAGAAAACCGGTGTGAAACAGCGCTTACGCTGTGTTTCATCGAGTGAGTGAGGATACCGGAGGCCCATACCCCAATCCAATGCCCCCTATCCCCCTCACCATCCCCCTTCCCCCCAGGCCGCCATAGTGTGGGTCACCATGCTGCATTGTTCTTTTTCGCAGTGAGGATGGTGGCCACCACTCTTGGATTCTGCTCATGCTTTCCATCAGGCAGGGCAGAGTCATTTTGGCAGCTTAAATATACAAAAAAAAAAAATATTCGAATAGACTAAAACTTTTCTGACATAACCGCTAAAATAACACAATAACCAGAATGTAATTAACCTTTTAAGCACATTCAGCTTATCACCCAGAGCAAATAATAGGCTTGGCAGTTCTCACAACTTTAAAAAGGCAGAACATTGAACGAGTTCTACCTGCGAAAGAGTTTACGTCGTATAATTATAGACACATTTGCTGTTCGCTGGTCTGCCATTCATATCTGACTATACCATTTATGTATCATAAACTTGATAATAAAACATACCAAAATATATAAATGTATATATATATATATATAAAGTCAGGATATAATTGTCGAACTTATAACCACGGAATTTGTCTACTAATAAAATACAGGCGATTCGTTATAGGGTGTTAGATCTTTTTTCATATCTTTTTTAAGTCGCAAATAGATAAATTATCATTTTTTTTACTAATTATAATTATACGATTCCAAATATGTCTGAAAAATCCCAATATCACTTAAGAATCTCTTTCTGCTGTTTTTGTTTTAATTTAAAGACGTCTGTTTCGATTGTCAAGCATTTGAATTTGAATGCATTCCATTTCCACAACGCATAAATATACATTTACATTCCTAAAAAAATTGGCAAGCGGAGCAATTCTTATTTCAAAATATGCTTTAAGTGCTTTGAACTAGGTAGATTTTGCAATTCGATTTTGTCATAACGATCTAATATTCTTTTGAGTAATGTGTTAGTAATCCGTTTTCCTTAGAATAGTGTTAATTAACCTACATATCAAGTCCCTGCATGTAATATTTTTTTGTCGTTTATAGTAATAATAAAGTATTACTATATTTTTATAGTCGTTCATATCATAATATTATATCATTTCTTTAAAGAATGAAAACATATGTTGACATGTCCTTGCTAGATTCTAATTTATTTTATAAGCCGCGGTGGAATACGTTTCATATTTCTAAATTCGAAAATCTCATGCGATAATAAATACTAGGAATAAAGCATGGAGCTTTAGGATAAAAAGTTACAACACTCTATTCATACGAAAACTAAATTTGCAATTTACGCAAAGTCATATTTTTTTCGCAATTAATATAACAAATAAACCTTGAGTTGAGTTACCATCAGGCGAAACGTCTGTCCGTTTGCTCAAATTCCCAAAAAAAACCTCAACTTTCTTTGCGTCCAAAAGTTACGATAAATATATCAACACCCGATAAACTTACCTTATCTTTTTAATTAGGTATATTTTGAGTAGAATTGATATGATTTATGAAATATTTCTATCTTGACTTGTAATTACAAAAAAACTTGGTTTTCTTCTTCTAGAAATATTTACGAAAACACGTTTTGAAACAACACTTAATACCCCAAAGAGTATTTTTATTTCAAAGGTTGTAGTTCAGTTCACATATATCAAAGCCGAGGCATTTATGGGTCATTATGGCTACAATGTACTGTACAACAATGTTGCCAGCAATAAAAGGGCAATAGCTCTGGCAAATATTGTCTTATTAAATCAAATACCTTTATGACGTAATTTGTACATAATTGCGGGGTGTTAATATCGATTTAATATAATTGTTATAAAAGTAAGGATGAAAATGCAACAGTGTAGTCGAAGAAGCTGTGGAAAGATTTACATTTGTTTAATTTTTGTTGCGCTACCTTTGTATTGGGTAAATAAATAACGTATTTTTAAATGTCTACTTCAACTAGTTCAATTATCGCACTACAAAGTAAATGATTAAGAAGACTATAAAGTGTTAACAAGTTTAGTATCTTTAGAGTCGGTTTTAGATTGTCTTTTTTTAGGTTTTTCTAAATTGTGACTTATAATGTTGCCATAAATATCCATGGTTGCAAACTCATAGAGAATAAGTACATGGTTGCATGTTTAATTTTGGTGCTTTTTATAAAATTTATTTCTATTAGCTACCCTATGGAAAATATCAAGTTCTGTTTTTCTTGTAGGCATGGATTTTACTTTAGGTGCGGTTTAGGTATATACAATCTTTATCTATACAAATAAATAAAATCAAAAGTTTTTTTTGGAATGTACAAGGGATTATTGAAAACGGTACGAATCGACACGTGAGATACAGAAATTTCAGCAGCTATCGTTCTCAAAGTACAATGAGGATTTTCAGTTACTATTTCTTTCACTTCTGCGATGTTAGTTTCAGTTGGAGAGGTTGTTGGCCTACCGGAGCGAGGCAAATCTTCCATCACATTTCGACCGCTTTTGGACGCTTTGTACCACTCATAACCACGTGTTTTTGATAAAGTTGATTCAACGTAAGCCTTCTGTAACACTTTCAGTGATTCCAAACACGAAATTCCATTAGCAATGAAAAATTTAAGAGAAAATCTTTGTTTGATATTTTTGCCCATTTTGAAATTCCCGGTACACACTAGATAGGATATAACTAAAAACAGCGCTGTATTTAATATAAATAACAGATGAAATTCAAACTCCGTTCAAAAAAACAGTTGTGCCAATCTAACTACAATAAAAAAATCAAAAATTGAATTTCGAACCACGAACAAATCATCTAGTCTCGATACTTTTTTTGAGTAAATGTGTATTGGTTAAAAGTAAATCTAAAATACAATAAAGTGAAGTAATTCTCCCGATGTACTCATTAAGTAATGAGAAGGAAGTAGTTGAACGGATGCAATTAAGATTAGAATTGCAGGAAACAATTTACTAATACGACTGGTGGACTTTTAAATGGCGAATGGACCCTCCCTCCATACGAGAGTTGACACAAGTTGATACAAAAAGACATATCGAAAATAGCGGGCAAAATGAAATGTTTTTTTTTTTGTATTTTTTGCGAAAGACGGTCCCCATTTCATGTCATCCACATTTTTTATATTTTTTATCATTAATTCCATCACGACGAAGACTTGAAGAATTGAAGACTTGAAATACTTGACATTGGCAGAAATAGCTGATCCGGCTGATTGCCATTCATCAAAAGAAGAAGAAGAAGAAGAAATGTTTTTTTTAAATTAAAATTCCAATGTTTAAGACTTTGAGTTTAAGTCAAAGACAACATTTTAAATATCATCTATTACATATTAGTGAAAAATGTTGATGTTCAAAATTGATTGTATATAATAAAATTTTAAATCAATTACTTCAAGAATTTGCTGTTAATTGCGAATAGTTGTCTGATAAAAGATATAACCGAATTTAAAAACATTTAATTATTGCAAAATATATAACAGGCGAATACCTAATGTAAGTATAACAATATATACTGAAACCGTTAAAAACAGGCATAATGCTTTATCAAAACGGCTAAACTCTTAAGTCTATTACTTTAAAAAAAACCGCAACGAACATAAAATCCTTTTCAGAAGTCCGTCAAAATTAAGCACAGCAATAATTGTCATACTAAAAGTAGAAATATGCTTCCCATTCACACATAACTTGACTTATTCAAGTGAACCAGGATACATGCTTATACAATTGCATAGTTCTCACCGGTCGACTGAATGAAGGAAACGTGCCTTTTGCCGGAAGGTGTTTACATAATGCACGTTACTGCCAGGAACTAAATGGTCAACGGTGAATTCAAATAAGGTAAAGGACTAAAGACGCAAAGATTTGCTGACATTGTATTGTCTGCTTAGTTAAGTGGACAGTAGTAGTGACTGAACAATATGTTGGTGTAGGCGGAAGGCGTGGACAGCCTTCAAGCGTATATAGTTTAGTTATTGTGTTAATATGGTTCGTGGGGCGACTAAATTTGGTTTGGATTAGAACATTGATATTACATTGTATTTTAAGCAGATCTTTATCTACGGTATTATTATTTCACATGTAAGTTAGTTCGAAAGACTATATTTCATTTTTAAAGCTTTCGACGGTAAAATGTCGTATGTCTCCAGTTGAGCTGTCTCCTTAGCCAAGATGTTAGTTTTTCGCATCGAATTTTTCTCTACAGTCGCTTACGCCTCTATTCTTCTGTATTATTGTTTTGACTACGTGACTTAGCGTTGATATGACGTCACACTTGTAAGTTTTCTAATAACGTTTACATTTCTAAAATGAACTCAAATAGAGAGTTGATTTGAAAAAATCCGATGAATTATCAATTTTTTTTATTTGGTATTTAATCTTATTTTCCTAATTTATCTTGTTTTTTCCCATGAATGAGTTGTTATTTTTACACATATGTTTTTAATCTCTGGTTCAATTTAAACTGAATAATTCTGGTAATTTGGAACTACATTCCATGTTATATGTTATTTTTAACACATGTTTTTAATCCATTTATTTAAAGTACTAATTTGTAACTTTACGATAAACTTTTAAAAATGCTTGCTAACGCTTAGCAATTTTACCACTTCGTTACTATCCGATGGAGTATTGAAGATTCTCCCATGCAACTAAGAAACAATACATTATTTGCTGTAACTGTACTTATTTGTAGAGTAGAAATCTATAGGAATGTTCCCTTTGAGTTCATTTTCAATCGTCTAGCTTTTGTTTGCATTTTCGCACTACGAGCAATTAATTACTTATTTTTTAATACCTGGAAACTCCCACGGGCCGTCACCCAATAGGGGTTTGCGGCGGGGCGGTGTGTCGGAATCGGACCGACTAGAACCACACGGTTTGCCAATCTGCACCTGAGATGGGGTGGATCCGGGAACTGCGGTTAGTAACACATCCGGACCCCTCCCAGCGCCTGCCAGCACCGGAGCGGGCACTGTCTGCTAATAACTCTCAATTTAGGCGACATACGGCACATATGTAACGTCGCCTCGTCGCAACTGCTCTCTAAAGCGGATGGAGGGGAAAACCACGCGTTGCGACCGCGGTAAAACTGCTGTTGCTACCGGTCATGGAGTGTATGACAGCCAGTTAGAGATCTCCTCCGACGATTGCAGTGAGGGCCTGACGCTGCGGCGCCCAGGCAGGGCATACCGCCAGCCTGTGTTGGGCCGAGTCCTTACTGGATTTTTTTTCTGGAATTATATACACATATATCAACCTATCGCCTGGCTCCAATTCGTAAGAGACTGGCAGTGAATGCATGCTTGATTTTTGTTTTATTTCAAGAGTTCTTCTATTTATCTGATCTTCCCGGTTCTCTCCATGGGCGGTGTCTCCTTACCTGTATCCCTGACTGTTAATCAATCAGATATTGTAGGACATAGATCTCAACCAATTTGAGTTACCACTTTTGTCCTTTCATTTTCGCATTTAATTCATATACCACCTATCTATACCTTACAACGTATTTGAGCAAAAAACCAAAGTAAAATTTCGAGTAAAAGCAAGCTTTCAAATAACTATAAAAGCTTATCTATAATTAATTGCTTTGAAAAAAATTCGCAGAAATTCCTGCTCTACGGTATTACATCAACACTGCACAGGACGGATAAACGGTAGATGGCCTGAGGTACGTTGTGGTTCCAGAGATTTCCTTTCAAGGATGCGCCTGGTTCCCCGAGTCCTTGTACCCGAGACGGCGTGCGGTTTTAGTCGGTTCGAGTCCAATAGCCGGTGGTATCCGGGGGATTTCCGCACAGTAAAAAAATTTTTTTTTTACTGTGCGTTTACAATTAATACGTAAATCATTTTACGAAAACATTTTTTTTTCATCTTATTCAAATAATATAACGATTACCATGTTATAAAATTCAATATAATCTGTATTGGCTTATGAGATCTGCTATAAACGCGATATTATAAATGCCAAGCCATATTTACTGCTAGTAATATATACATTAAACAATAAAGTAGTAATATCCAGTAGACTATCATTACATCTTGTATACTTTTATTTATTTGAACATTTTATTACATTTAATGTTCTGTTTATTCCATCGTTGAAAGGAAAACGATGTTAATATCTTAGTGGAGCGGCTTTTCAATAAAGGTAGCATTTTTTCTTCTATGTAACATGATAAACCCTATACAAAGCTATCAAAAACAGTTTTAAAGATATATCTTCAATTATAGAAGTAGTAAAGATATGCTGATTTCAGCACGTACGAGCCGGCTCGACCGGTGGTATTACCCTGGCACAGAAGATCAACCTGAAACGACAGTATTTGCGTGTTTCATTGGTGAGTGTGATATCGGGGCTCAATGATGCAGAAGCGTCACCAAGCCGCCATGGTGTGGGTCACTTTGCTGCATTGTTGAATTGTCTGTATTCTTAATGAGCATGGTGAAAACTACACTTGAAGTACACTACACTGAGTCTTGGATAAAAAAAAATCCGCGAATGTTTTTGTTTTTAAATAGTCAGACACCAACTCCATCTACAAACAGAGAGCAATAGCAATGGAACGTTGTAGTGCCATTATCTAATCATTGTGAAGGTGTTTGTCAGTTAAGTTAGCTGCAACACGTGATGTTTTCAGGTTCAATAGCATAGGCATATATATATATTCTCGGTAGCTACAAGTTGCACAGATTGATAAGAGAATAGTTTATTTACTTCGCTTATAGAAAACGTGGAATTGATCTGGAAACGCGAGATAACGATGGATTACAAGGAGTATATTAATTTTAAAAAAGTATACATCTATTGCCAACAAATCCCGTGACACGCCGTTGCTTACTATAAACTCCGAAACTATCTAACCGATTTTTATGCATTTTTTTTATAAAAACGGTTCTTTCGTTATAACTCTGCGAATTTTTGCGTTTCGCTTCACTTTCCGAGATAAAACCCCTAGTTTATTCTAATTTGACTGGCCTATTTAATTAACTAAACATTAAATAAAATAAAGGGCCATGAAAAATAACTGTATTCGTAGGAAGTTTAGGAACAAACAAAAAATAATA
The DNA here is from genome assembly GCA_003709505.1 of Hyphantria cunea. Taxonomy (NCBI): domain Eukaryota; kingdom Metazoa; phylum Arthropoda; class Insecta; order Lepidoptera; family Erebidae; genus Hyphantria; species Hyphantria cunea. The sequence continues at coordinate 517,189 of PKRV01002418.1, forward strand.
GTTGTGTAGAAAATTTATTCAATTTTTTTCTTTATTTAAACCGTCTGTACTCAACATTCATGACTAACTATAATACGGTCATTTTTACCCGCCATCTAACAATATGAAAGTAATTTGGCGTTCCCATACACAACTGTTTACTACCTAATTTGTAAATAATAAAAATATATTGAGGGGCGATGCGCCTGCGCAGTTATGACGAGACCACGCCCACGTTATCCGTCACATCTACACCTTAACAGCATTTGAATTACATTAATTTGTGTCGGTACCTTATGTGTAACCCACCTCGTCATTGCTGGCCCTTAAGTTATGAGATTTCGACTACGTTCACTAATATATGTTGCACCTAATATTATAAAGACTAGTGGGCGACGAACGATTGAAATTCGACGATAACTCACTTCTCCCCTATATAAACTTTTCCTGTGCCAAATTTCATTGATGACATATAGATACTAAGTATTCATTGTTTAGCTTTTGAAGGCTTCCAAGTGGGGATAAACCATTTATTCATAAGCAGTTCGCTTACTTGGTTTTCCATACAACAATCACAGCACAATTCACAAATAACAGTCGATACATCAATACATGTTCGACACCCGGAATATTAATCTAGCGGAAGATGTTTGCAGTATGTGAACTACTATATAAGGATGTAATCTTTTGCTATCATTATACTTTTACTAAAATATATTATGAACTAGCTGAGCCACACTGAGTGGTATAATATCAAACGCAGGTAACGCCGCGGGACGAAAGTAGTCTAAAAATAGTAGCTTTATATTAGCTATCTGCCAGTGAAAATCCCGTCAAAATCTGTACAGCCGTTCCAGAGATTTGCTATATGTCCCGTGTATACATACATACATATGTATTTAGTTAAAAGCAGTTAATTTAATATTGCAAAAAAGACACCAATTTTATTTATTTGTTTGGATAATACTTTATAAGTCAATGAACAATGTTCAGTTGCAATTTTGAATTTGATAGGTCTGATATTAGTGGTAGCGGTTAAAATCTTTTAGTTTGATTTCCGATTATAGAGTAAGAAAAATCGATTATGATGATAATTATAATAGGTTGGTATAAATATGCATAGTATTAGCATCCTGAAGCTGTTAGCGCTGATATAGCCTACCTGTGATAATATCAATCAGGCCTCAGACTTGTTATTAACTTCCTCGTTATGTTTATCAGAAGCATTACCTTACTTATAACTATCTTCATAAATAAGAAGACTTGAAGATGCTTAAAACATTAAAGTATATGATACACTGCATTCTTTGTCGCTTCATTTTTCATCATTACAGCTGTAATGTATCTAAGTTAGGAGTACAATAGCTTAGATCTAACGCACACCTTTCTCAATGCATATTAACGCTTTAACCAATCGGCTACCAATAGTTACTAGTACAATAGCTTGCTCCCCGAGCAAAGTAGCAAGTATTTCTTGTCAATTCTCTTTCTACAATCGCTAAGTCATCTATTTTCTTTCTCTTATATTATTGAGCAATTTTTTGACCACGTGACTTATAGTTGAGTGACGTCATTATCATACATTTGATGGTTTTCTATCAACGTTTATGGAATGCATGCCTAGGGAAATTCATTTCATTACGTTTAACAAATTATAGACAAAGTTGTTCAATATAGGTAGTTCTTGGGAAGTTTTCCTGTTCATTCACCATTAAATTAATACAAAAGAAACTTATTAATAATAAAATTGCACTTAATGTGGCTATTTTTACAGTCAGCTGAAGTGTAAAGCTGCGGTATTTTATATATGAAATGTTATTTTGACCTCCTATTTATTATTTGTCTTAAAATGCAACTTTTTATAACGCTAACATTTTTAATTCATTCTTTGAGCTGTTGAGATTAGCATAATAATACATTATTTAATTATTTTTTTACAAAAATAATGAAATAAATAAGATAAAACTGAACATAATCACTGTGAGATGGCAGAATATTCTCGTTCATAGAGTCATTAATGATTTCGGCGTGTTTTGGTAAATTGAACACTGTCTAAAGTTGATTTAATATCTAGGTTTAACTCATTGTGGGCGGTTAGTCATACCGCTAATTAAAATTGCTACAATCGGTTTTCTGACTATGAGTGAGAAAAACTTCATAGAAATTAATATAATATAATAAATATAAATATAATAGTAATAATTAGCGTAAAGAAACTTTTATATAGGCTCTTTTTCAATCAATCAATCAATCAATCAACAACCAATAATGTCCCACTGCTGGGCTCGGGTCTCCTCTCAGGAGAGGGTTGAGGCCATACGTCCCCACGCTGGCCAAGTGCGGGTTGGGGACTGGCAAGAATACGTTGTGGCTCCGTAAATCTTGCCGTTGGATGTTTATCATAAGATAACAACCGACTGTTATCATAAGATAACAACCGGGACCGACTGCTTAACGTGACCTCGGTCACGAAGACGCTCACGGTAACATGCCACCAGCGGTCACCCATCCAGGTACTGATCGCGCCGTCGTTGTTTGCCCTCGGTGATTGTTTCTAATCGCCGAGTGCAACTGGACTATAAGCCAGTATAGTTTTTTAAACTAAACATACTAAGAGATTTGATTAACTCACTTTTGGTCATTCATTATTAAATCTGAAGTATCAGTGGCTTTATCTTATATCTTTTTATCAATCGCTTAATAATAAATATTACATCAACAGCTTTTTACAGACCGCTGCTGAATATAGGCCTTTTCTTAAAAATGAGGTTTTATCCTTTTGTTCTACTATACGGTTTGTTTTAAGGTTAAATTTTAATTTAGTTCAGTCAAATAGACTCGACTCGGTTAGAATCAGACGCTGCATTCAGATGTGGCCTCACCATACATCTTCTACCGTTTATACAATGGGAAGTTCTCCGAGGAATTATTAGAAATGATCACTGCCGACCCTTTCCGCCATCGTCCTACGCGATAGCACTTTAATCCCCGTCATTTAGCTGATTGGCAGTCCACAACTGTGTGCTTTTCTAGAAACTTTCCGCCTCGGACAACAAAACTGTGGAATGAACTTTTGCCTGCGGTATTCCCGGACAAATACGACCTTTAAAAAAAGAGCATACACCTTCTTAAAAGGCCGGCAACGCACTTGTAACGCCTCTGGTGTTGTGGGTGTCCATTGGCGGCGGTAATCGCTTACCATCAGGCGATCCGTCTGCTCGCTTGCCCCTATCATAAAAAAACATAGGAAAGGTAAATCGTAGCCAATATTACCTTACAGGCTTTCAACACTTTCCAAAGGTTGGCTGGTAGGGAATGCCCATGGCATTAAATCCGCTGATGTACAAACCTAAGCACATATTGTTTAAAAAATAATAATTAAATACTACAACACATAACGATGTTAAGAAACGTGTGATTTATCGTGAATTATCATGATGATGAAGTAAAGGTATCAGCTGATTAGGTAAACGCTCAATCGAATTAGTACACTTTAAAAATGACCATAGTAATTAAAAGAGTAATAAATATATGCTTTTGTTTTTTTATGTCTATGGTAGTTAGGCTCTGGTTGTCTCAGTTATTTATCGTATCTATTATAGGCTATTATATACATATGTAATATAGATTTACGAAAGGTTATGAAAGGTTCAACATACAACTTAGTTAAAACATTTTTTTAATATATTCGTAAAATATTCTAAATAGATCGTTTCTTAGATATCATTCCATAGCTCACAAGGTCAAACAAGTTCAATAACCTTTATCACTAAATCAGAATTAGAAAAGAGCAGATAATTTACTTTAGCGAATTAACTCACCTATGTTTAATATACTTGTTTTATCCACGATTCTAAACCTCTATCTCTTTAATAGTATAATTTAAATCAACTTCAGTTATTTATAAACAGTCCACTGTAAATTAAATAAAACATAACTTTTAAATATGTATAGTAGTTCTAGAAAAGTTTTATTCCTCTCAAAAGATTAAATCGCCATCGCTTTTAATTTGTACCATACAGGAGATACAAGCAAGTCACGCACCAGTGTACACGTTCACACGTCGTCGGCGCGGGCGCAGCGTTCCTCCGCCGAACAACGTTGTACGGTAACATACAATCAACCAGTGACGAAATGGGATTAAAAAGGTTATGCCCTGCGTGTGTCTTTTCTCTTTTCTCTTGTAACTCCAACTAACTAAAGATTGCTCGAAATACGATCCATTAATGTATAGTGTAATGGTGAATTCGTGTAATTCTTTCACTCAGCGTGATGTACTGTTGATCAATATTAATTGATAACGATTTCACAACCTAATGGATGTTCTGTTACTTTTGATTTATCAAAACCGTTAAATGAAAATGTATAAAAACTGAACCCAAAGACTGATTTTAACTTTCAGAATGATATTTTAGTTTTAAAAAAATTTAACTAACACTTTTTGATGAATCGACTAATGTTAACCTAAGTTTAAGCGGTAGATTAATCGATCGGTAATTTTCAGATTGAATTGTTCTATTTTGATGATTTATTTATTTATCATTTTTTATTATACTCATATTATATGTGCGTAACAATCAGCGATCTTATCGTTCATGGCGATCTCTTACAGAAAACCTGTTTTATCAAATCAATAAAATAAGTTCATAAGGAATTCGAACAAAATATCTCGTATCGTAACTAAGAAGATATCGAATTTTATGAATCCTTTTAAAATTATTCCTTTCCTTTAACTTCTTATTCATTAAACAGAGAATGTTTCAATCCATAATCATAATTATGTTTCCAGAAAACAATAAACCTTTGAATACCTTTGCACTGATCGCGGAAGTAAACACTTTGATTTTGACTTCCTTTTTAAAAAGAGAACACCTACATGAGCAAACTATCTTGTGTCGTTCGGGACTTTACAAACATATATAAGAAGGACACAAACACCCATATACAGATTAACAATATATGGGGTTACCGCTTAAACCACTAGGCTAACATTAGGTTTTATTATGTAAAATCTGGCTTCCAAAGTTTCAGTTTTCCAATATTTCAGTTTCAAGTTTTAAAATGTAAGAATTAATAAAATAATAATGTCGATCAGTGCCTTTATTTGTGTTATATCTGATATCCATTTCACTTACTGTTGTCCAACACGGCCGTATTATACAACTATTGTCGCATAAATTGGTATCAATTTAATAATTCATAACAAAGAGTATCAACACACGGTTTCTTGGTGTTGGTTGGTAAAGAACTTACATTACTATGTATCCTATTTTACTTATAATACTTCTAAGAATATGTATACAAAGTTTCATGATGATCAATTAAGTATTTTTGGCGTGAAAGCGTAACAAAAAAACTTACATTCACATTTATAACATTAGTATGATATACATATAAATGCTCAAAAATAATTTGTCGTAATCTATTCGATTAGATGATTTTTTTCTTTCACAAGCACAATGTATTATTATTTAATGAAAAATTTATTATTATATGATTTTATTTTTTACGTGCATCTCATCAAAAATTATTCGTATGTAGATGAATCAATTTATAAAACACCACTGTTTCATTAAATTCAACAAAAGGGTAGATGACACCGTTGTCAAATTAATTACGTTTTATCATCTGTCAAAACGATTTTATATGAAGAATGAACTAAATACAAACTTGTGACGTCACTGTATTAGAGTACTCAATTGAGCAATATATTTCAATGTTTGTTTGATAAAAATTGTAAAAGAAATGAAAAGCTCTTATAATTTCCTAGATGTTTTGTTATATTCATTTTAAGGAAAGAGACATCGGTATTTATTTACGATACAGTCAACTACGCTATTGTTAAGTCTTTAATTAATTATCTTTTAATTATTAATATGCATACCTCTGAAAAATCCCTCTGCGACATATTGAAGTGTTTATATGCTTCTGAATCGAATCTGCAAAAAGAAAATAATAATTAGTATTTTATCAAGAGAATAATTCTCAATCATAATACAAAGAAATACATATATATCTAATGTGGAAGAGCCACGCTTCGGCACGAATGGGCCGGCTCGACCAGAGTGATACCACGGCCTCACAGAACACTGGTGTGAAACAGCGCTTGCTCTGTGTTTTACCGAATGAGTGAGGATACCGGAGGCCCTCCAAATGCAAGTCGGTGCAGCTATTGAGCCATGAAAGCGTAGCAGACATACAGAGTTACTTTAGAATTTATCATATTATTATGGGTTGTAATTGTAATAAAAAATCTCGGAATGGAAAGTGAATAAGTAGAGTAGGTCTTCAAACACATTTAACACAAATTATGTTAGATTCGATATTCTGAACAGGACATAGAAACATGACCAAAAATGAATTTATGTCTTTTAATAAAAAAAAAAAATTCTACGAATACAAGCGTTTCATTTCACACTAAAATTTGATTAGTATTGATTGGAATTATTGTATAGTGATGTTATCTACTAGTAATTATTAGTCGATTCATGATATAATTACGATGGAGTTTTTAATAGCTCTAATAATTACTTAGGCCTCTAAATACCAACTTGTCTTAATTACTTAATTAGCAACACGGATAGGCAAAAAGGCGGTATATAATCGCAACTTAACGCAATTGGTTGCCTGGAACTTCAATCTAATGTGCAGTTCTGAAAGTCATCTTATGATTTCTTGAGATAGGGCAATTGGAATTTTACTAGGATGTTATTAAGGTTCATTATTTTGTAGTCACCAGTCTACGACTATGACAAGACGTTTAAAACGTCTGGAGACAGTTTCCGGTGATTATTAGCCTATTAGGTTGAGGAGCAGAGCAGAGTATTTTAGTTAGAAACATTCAGGAACTTGTATTAAGCTAACTTGGAATTATAAATGTGAGAATAGTATTTGTCCCTGTCTGCTTGATGACAGGTATGACGAGTTTCAAACGAAGGTTGGAGCAAGAGAAATGCAGTTAAATATTAGGTACCATACCACTGGTGTTCTTGAAGACCATCCCTACCAACAAATAAATGGTGTATACCATTCGAATTTATACTGTAACTTAGCTTTGAACAAGAATTAAATAGAAAGATAATTAGTATTTCTATCTCTTTCTACCGCCTACACATATCACTAACAGCTTGTATTCAATATTTAGACGTGCTTCAATATACAAAGATGCATGTGGAGTGTATAAGGGAAATTGTCATATTTGTGATTTCTAATAAGTGTAATTGCAGATATTATGTTGTTTATTTGTTCGTAACACAACTGAAAGAATATAATTTTGTACTGTCAGCCTTAAAAGGAGGTATATATGAAAGACACATATTGAGGTTGACTGTACAGCAGAATTTGTAGTTAGTATACAAACCAGGTTATGGGGCTATAGCTAATTTTTTAATAAATGATTGAGTGCTAATAACAAGCGGTATTACTTGTTTCTTAAAGATCTGAAGCTAAGCAATAAGAATCTGAATCTAGTATAACAAGCTAAGACGCGAGCGCTAGTCACGTAATATGATTTAAAAAATAAGAAACACGGGTGCAACAAGACAGCTATATAAATAACATTTTTAAATACAAACTGTAATTATTACTTCTTGTAAATGTTAGAAATACAAAAGTTTGTGCTGATGGATGTATGGATGTTCATAGACATATCACTATCTGTACCCTCATCAACAACCCATAATGTCCCACTGTTGGGCCCGGGTGTCCTCTCAGGAGAGGGTTAAGGCCATACGTCCCTACGCTGGCCGAATTGTGTTGGGAACTGGCAAGACAACGTTGTGGCTGCGTAAACCTTACCGTTGGATGTTTTCAAGCCGCCTAACTAAGCTTTACGACTTTTATCCTATGATAACAACCGGGACCGACTGCTTAACGTGATCTCCGAATCGCGGAGACGCTCATGGTAACATGCTACTAACGGTTTCCCATTTGGTGCTAACCGTGCCGTCGTTGCTTGCCATCGGTGATTGTTTCTAATCACCGAGTGCAACTGGGCTATGGACATTGTTTCTAATCACCGAGTGCAACTGGGCTATGAACGTCTTACCCTACATACCATATATATCACACTTATACTATAGGCACATGGACTACCTATTATCACGAAAACTGCTATACACGTGAGCAGAATCACGGGCAAAGCTAATTTTAAATAAATATTTATACAATTTCCTTATCTAACATAAGTAGGACTAAGAAATGTGAAATTTTCTTCGTATATGAACATTTAAAAAAATGATAAAATGTGCAAGTTGCTTCGGTAGCTACTAAAACTCATAAAGACGAATTAAGGACTAGTAGTCGCATATGTCGTATCCTATATGAGTTAGCGTATAATGATAATTGATGGACTTGTATTAATACCGTTAGTTAGTCTGCAATATATCCAATAGTCGTAGCTAAGAGTCATGAGACGAGTCCCATTTTACTAGAATCTGTAGAACTATTTTGCATTTGAAGCTATTTGGCATCTCAAGAACTTCCGCTTGAAGTAAAAAAACAGACGACATTTGATAAAGTCTTGTGTTAAACATTAATAAACAAGCTTTCTTTAGCACCAAAAAACTAATTGATTTAATTTAGAAATAGCGTATCGAAGAATTTTAACTGGCTTCACACTTTTTTATTCTCGTTTCGTGTGTAATATTCTTTATTCACATGTGTGTGTCTTCCTAAAGAAGAGAACTGAATACTGCGAATAATTTAGGTGTTTATTCCTTTCCATCTAGAGAACAATGATGCTCAATTGGGACAAAGGCTGGAAGAGGTATGATTCAAAATCAAATCAAAATTGTTTATTTTCGTTAGCAAAACAAAGTCGTACCATAGAAGTTGGACCCTCCTTTTAAGCAAAAAGAAATGCCTGTATTAGAAGGGTTCGCTTTCACATATTTTTTAGTTACAAATGTGCTTTTCATTTTACAACAATGTAGTTTCATGTGCTAAAAATTACATAAAATTACAGAAAGAAAAGAAAACTAGTAACTAAGAACAAAAGTAATTAAAATTAATTATAACTGAAGAAAGTAACAGGATTATAGTGCCTTAGCTTGTTTAGCCTTAGTTTTGTGTGAGTGTGTGTGTGTGCGCGCGTATGTGTGTGTGTGTGAGTCTGTGTGTGCGCGCATGTGTGTGTTTGTGTGTCTCTGTGTTTATTTAATGTGCTCAAGGAGTGTCTCTGTTATAAGATACGTGAGTGCCCGATCCAATTCAATATTACTCTTTTGCAGTCGTAATATTGTGATGATATTTGTTTATTTTATTATATAGCTGTGCCAAACGTTTTTCATATTGTCTACTAGTAAACGTTGTTAAATGATTATTACAAAACAAGACTGTAAGGTTGACTTGACAACTTAGTGTACTTCGTGTAAGGGAGAAGGAATGAAATGTGACAACTGGGCGTGACGATGGTTTATTTGCGACCGTCTTACATTCAGAGTAATTTACACCTTAATATTTCTTAGCGTTGGCGCAGCCACGTGACAGAGTAATACGACCTGAACATATTACTTCGGTAGGTATATAGTGTCCCTACAATAGCCCCTTTAATAAAAACTTTTTTAATACACTGAATATGGCAGATAAACTCATTTTCGATACTAACAGTCAGTCACTGTACTCCCAAAAATAACTTAGAACGCGGTGTCACCAATCACCAGACAACACTTTCCTGCTTTATACTAAAACAACTCCACTAACATTAAAAGTAACTCCGTTGGTTAGTTATACTGTCAAAATTAAACCGGTGAACCGATTTAAAGAGATACTTTGATTGTTGGAACAAATCTAATGCTTTTTACTGCGATAGCCGAGATACACACGAAAGCCACAGGAAAAAGCTAATAAGAAATAAGTATCTCAGGGTAAAACGTTTAAACCGTTCCTAGAGTAAGTTTCACCGTTACTTTTAATTTCCATGCCACTTTTATATCGCATTAAACTAATCTCTAATCTGTTTCCATATAAAATCTAGTACTTCCTATAAAAAAGGCTAAAGTTACCCGCCTATCTTAACTGTTGGTAAACTGTACAACCGATACTTAAGTGTATTATCTGCCGACATATCTGATTTAATACGCCAGTGTTGTCCGATTACCGCGGGATACTAGACGAGGTTGAGCCGACGGAGCGAGCTGGAAATTCTCCACATATTTTTCATCAGTTTTATCATCAATCTTATAGGAGCTTTAAGAAGGATATTTGTAAAAATATAAATAAGTTGTCATGTCGTGTGAAAATTATACAAATTGCTTTTCACTGATGGAATAGTTACACACACGTATGTACACGAATACATGCGAAGTCAAACGGATATCAAAACGGAACTTTAATATGGACCCGACAATGTTCATCCGGTCATTTATTGTCTTTATCCAGCTTCTTCGCAACATCACTAAACATGATATTTATACATTAAGAATGAATAATTCATAAACAGGTATGTAAAAGGATCATCTTTGTATCTTTATGAAAAAGTGTTATACGAAAAAAGAGCAGTATAGAGTTTGCTTTTCTGTTTATCTTTATATATAAAAAACTTATGTGTAAGTGATTAAACTCCTCCTAAAGGATTTTAAGGAAATTTATCGTGTCTTTTACTGAGGATTCAAGAATGGTTTGGATTATAAGCATAAAAGAAATTGATTCGACGCGGCGTTACCTACGGGTGAAGTTATACCGCGGTTAACACCGCGGGGCTCGTTTAGTTTACTTAAATTATAAATAACCCTAACTCAGAAATCCCCGTGATATATTTTAGGCGACTGAAGAAATCTTGGATCATAGCTAAAATCCCTTTATATCAAGTCAGCTTACCAACGAAACCGAATCATAAAATGAAACTATTCCTTTACGAGCTATGACTATGAAGCCTCATACAAATCCACTCACACTCCACACGTATACACACATACACACGAACACTCATATTATAATTGTTAATCTTGTAATATTGCCGTTTTTGGTCTGCTGCATTGGCCTAGTAGACAATTGCGAAAGGCGAAAAGTGTTATAGGGATTTTCTTACGAGAAATTAGAGCAGGCAAGTTGGTGGACTTTCACATCCGTGCCTCGGAGAGCACGTTAAGCAGTCAGTCCCGGCTGTCATGAACATCTATGGCATTCGTGATTGGGAAGTCAGTACGCTCAAATATACTGACAACTTGTTCAACCTACGAATTCAATGCGCAGTCAGGGATGCGGAGATCCCATACCAATCGCAAAAAAATATATTTACATAAAACCGACTGAACTAGTAGCCGACCACAAATAATTTTGGTAATAATAACGGCTAGGAAAAAGAATGAATGTTCCAAGATCATAGAAAAAGAAACTACAGTTATATTCTTCATAAAGTAATATAATAAATTTTACATTTAAAAAATTATATTATTATAAATTCAATTATAACTTAAAACTAATAGGTTTTAATTAATTTTATTTACAAATTTCAACTTTGATGTTACGTAATAGGGGTTTGTTTTACAGATTATTTAATTCTGAAAATGGAATAGCTTTTTGTAATGGTGATGTCATGAAAATGTTGTTTTTACATCCATTAAAATTTCGAAAGTAATACTGTTTGCCTGTTGAATTTCACGACTCCACAACTGCACCGATTTTAATGAAATTTTGCAAGCAGATACTTGGTCCTTGAGGAAGGACATAACCGATTAACACGAGTCGGAACCATGGGCAAAAGCAAGTTGTAATATATTTTAAATAGACCCTTTTTTGATTTTTGTTTATAGTAATCAAACGATTCGAAAATCGAAAATCGAGAGTAATCGAACAGACGGGTATGATGGTAAGTGACTACCTGCGCCTAGTACCACTATTAACTCCTGCAACTCTAGAGTCACAAATGCGTTGCCTTTCTAGTCCTTTCACCTAAAGTCAGGGAGAGGAGGCTTGGGCTTCGGTAACTTTACTCACACTTTAAAACAACGAAAAAATTGCATGGCGCTGGTTTACTTTTAACTTCCATCAGTTTTATTTCATTAAAAATCATGTATTAACAGCAGTGTGTATTGTAATATCTTCTCCAAATTTTTTGAAAATAAAGTTTGGTAAAAAATTTGTCAATACTATACATCATAGACTATACTCGCTTTTTAGAGACGTGTCATTATTGTTGTTTATGTTTATGACAAAGTCCATAAAACTGACCGTAAAATTGACTCTAAAATATGTTATTATTTTATGGTTGGGGCTTAGCATAGGGTTAAACTTTTATTACCCGTACAATGTCAAAGTAATTTGTTAGTAATTTCCAAGACAGTATGAGAATCCCAAAAATTCTTCGCAATTCTTGAGGTTGACATGGTTTGGCATTTGAATTGGAAAGTCAAAGGGGTGACAGCGACAGGGTGCAAAGAGTAGTAGACCAGACTCTGTGGGGTACTTTGTGAGAGGCCCATGTATAGCAGAGGAAAAATGTCACCTAAAATTATTGGCGTAGAATATAAAAATAAACGACGCAAGAAAAACGTTCAGAAACATCTTAGTATAATAATTTATTAAACAATTAAGTAGTGTCTTGTAAAAGCATTCCTATTATGATGGGTTAACAGACAATAAATGTACATTAACTATTAATAGACAATAATTATTGTACGTGATTGAACTCGTCAAGCTTCACTTCCTTAATAACTGTTAAATCCATTTTCATTTCTGAACTGTTATTTATAACTTTTCTCTAAACACTTTAACGTTTCCCGCGCAATATGAGATACTCTACACTCCCTAATCATATTAAAAAGTAATTAAATTAAAAAAAAAACATCTGTCACCGCTGGCACATTCCAATTTCAAAAACAGGTGGAGAGAATACATTTGAATAATGATCATTTTTTTAATCTACTAAATTTTGTTTAAATTGTTATGTGGTGGCTGCATAATGAACAAACCTCAAGCTTATGGCCGCTAGCTATGACGCTTAAACAGTAGCCAGGTGGCTAAAAAATTCAAATTCTAACTTGTACAATAACCCGTATCATTAAGCGCACGAGAGTTGGCGTGAGCGGACCAATCAAATGAGGATATGTTTTGTTATGAACGTAGTACATGTCTAGAAATTTTAAATAAAATAAAAATCTCCTTGTTCCGTCTGACCATTGTGTTATAATAGGCCAAAAGATCTGCTAATTCTATGTTCAACAATGAACTAACTATTACTTATGTGGCCTAATGGTTTATGCGGTCCCAATTCCGTATCCTATTTCCGCAAGAGTTGTGGATTCAATTCCACGTAAGACAACACTTTTTGTGAGTTTCTAAAAGAAAAATAATAAAGATTAAACGATTAGACGAAGGAAGATGCACAGTATGTGTCTTTGCAAATGAGATCTAAATAGTAAATGTATTTTTTGGTTATATTTTTTTTTAAAGTATCAATGTTAGGGTTCTTATACTACTATACTTTGTGTCATACCTCTAGTTCACCCGTTTGGTAAGTAAATAAATAATATTCAGGGGTAAACGCATAATTATTACCGTTCAAGAAAATTACTTTCGTTTTCACAATACAATTTAATGTGTTTTAAATCTCGCTATTAATCTCGCTTTTAATACAAATCTTAAAGGTGTCCGATTGTAAATCCTCAAGTACCTTCCTCAAGTACCAAGTACGTGGAGAAATATGAAGTAAATTAAAATTAACATATCTTTAAACAAGACTAATAAATATTCACTTTACAACTACAAAGTTAAGAAAAGTGATAGGTATTTGTAATGGAAGTTGATTAAAAATAGTTAATAACACTTGAATAAGCGGGACGAAAGTCATAAAACAGCGTTTCCACCAACGGTAAACATACCTATTTGTGTTTATTACATTTGTGTTCAGAATAACAGATATTCTTTGAAATTAAAACCTCTTTTGAGATTGACGCCCATAAGGTTGCCATGTAATTATAAGTGTTGCCAGCAAGATCACCGATATAAGGAAGTAATCAACAACGACAACAAAACAACGAGATTTAGATAAATTAATGCCTCATTGTCCAGCTAACTACTAATGTAAACTTTGCTAACTAAACTAGTATCTCTTTGGATGTTCTAATACGTTTTCAAATGGTTATTGCTTGTCGTATTTGAGGAGCGGCCGTTAATTAATGATGATTTGTCAAGTATATACCTTCCAATATCTGTGTATTGAATAAAGGGAATTATTGTAATTAAAATTCTTCAAAGGACCAATGAATCAAATATAAAAAACAAATTGTTCATTATTAAATTATGAGGCGTTAATGCTGAGAAACCCATGCGGTTAAATAATCATTGAACTATAATACTAATGTCGTCTTAGTGGATGTCCTATAGCTAAAATTATGATAATTAACATAATGTTTTTAAATTTTATCATTTTAATTATAGGACATTATACTACATTTAAATAAAATACTGATTATAATATTCGTATGTTTAGTTCAACTTAAAATTGTTTTTTTCGTTTCTTTTACGTATGTGATTGCTTCCATTATACTGTTTCATTATTTATTTTACTAAATACATTTACTACATGCATCTTAGCACCTTTAATTCAGTGGTTATGGACTTGATGTTTCGAGTTGAAATATTGGTTCGAGTTGATATATTATTAATGTAAAATTTAATTTAATAACAAGTATTTCAATATAAATTTGTGCCTTGACTAAATAATACAGCAGTTATATTCCACAAGAGGTCTCGAACTAAAACCTCTAACCTCAGATTATGTACGTATTTCAAAATTAATGACTATAGGTTGCATTAACATGCAGATTAATTAGCAGGACTTAACGCTACTGGGTTAACTCAAGATACTAGGTTTACTTAAAACTACTGCTTCAAGTTTGTATAACATTGTATCTGTGTAAATAATCAAATTCTTGTCAGTACGTATAAATGTGAAAGAATGTATTTGTGTGCCAGATTTTCCATTAGTGAGACCTGGTTTCATACACACCCCTTTTCCTAAAGGTTCCAATTCCAAAAAGAAAAGGTAAAGGTGCCTATTTCATGTTTATAAACCCACATAAATGGCGAAAACCTATCTACAAATCAAAAATAAAAATTAATAAAGCCGTTTATGCTACATCGCTCGACACCATAACACTTCTTTTGGCGTAATAGGGTAAAACTAATCAAATAATTTCCTGTGCATTTAAGATATTATGCTTAAATCATCATCAGAAAGAGTCTGTTTACGCGAAAACAGTAAAGATGCTTCGGTAAGCCCGAATGGTTACAAAGACAGTATTTAATGTGGGCACCTTCATAAAACTCTCTCCAATAAAGTATTTAATGAATAAGAAATTTCTTTACCATATTATTTAACTTTCGAACCTGAACTTTATTACTACAAAGTATATAACAGCGAAAGTTTAAAGTACTTTTGTAATTTGATTAAGCCGTTAACCAGCGAATATGTATCAAGCAAACAAAATAAAAAAAGCTTGGTTCATAAACGGATCGATGACCTCAGACTTTCTCAAGCAATTTCGTATAGAGAGATGGCTATTTCGATTTTTCTTGAGAAATTTTCTTTTCGTTCATTGTCATTGAAATGAACCCACTTTATAACTGGACTCGTGACAAATGTCCCGTACCGTCAACCTCTCATGATTACGTTAATGTCTCCTAAATATGACTATGTGAAGTTCAAAAACAGAAAACAATTATAGAAATAGTACTTATATTCCATCAAAAATGGTACACGTTCTACGCTGTTAGTTGCGATTGCCTAAAATTGATTTCTTTTATGGAATACGGGCAAACGAGCAGACGTGTCTCCTGGTGGTAAGCATTACCGCCGCCCATGGACACCCGCAACTTCATGTCACAAGTGCATTGCCTGTCTTTGGGGGATGAAAGGAAGGGTTGGGGGATGAAAGGAGGGGTTGGGGGATAAGTACAAATCATGTATTTAGGAGGTACTTATGTGAAATACGTATACCATTTGTTAGAGATTTAAAATAAATAGTTGGTTTAATTCATACTGGCAATAATTGGATAGACAAAATTGTAGTGAGCAGTGTATTTTTTTACGTAATTTGTTATAAATAAATATTTCGGAAATCTAAGACAACGCCATCTAGACCCAAGCTAAGCAGAGCTTGTATTATGGGTACTAGATTACTGATATAAATACTTACATACTTTTTTTGTAAAAGCTTTCATATTATACATAAAGATCACCCAAACTCCGAAACAAATATTTGCAGATCATACACACATTTGGTCCGACCCGAGAATCGAACCAGAGACCTCATGCACACCAGTCGCATACTCTACCACTGCGCTACCAAGGCAGTCGAGAATAATGTTAATAGGAATTCTAATCAGCTCGTAATGCAGGTGAAAATAAAGAAAAATGTAATAATAATTGTAAGTAAACTGCTTTAGTTAATACCAAATCGCACGTTGACATAAATAAACATGTCTTAAACTAAGATTACGACGGAATTGTAAATAATTTAACTGCATAGTCACGTGTGAATTTAAAGTGCATTGAGATACAATACTTTAGACGGCATAATAAAAACACTATTGGTGCTGCAACTTCAAGAATAAACCATCTATCCCTAACTGCCGTGATTGCCATGTAAAGGGCCATTAAAGATATTTTAGGAGACATAAATTGTAGTAAGCAGGCTTTACCTAAAATGAGACATAAATACATACATGAATATATTAATTCACAATTAAATTTAATTTCTAATTATATTATTGCTAAACAACTTCAGAGAAAACGTATTGTTTTGAATACAGTTCCGATTTTTACTGAGAGTGACAGTTAATAACGTTATTCACGATAGACGAACACGTTTTTAGGATTGCATTATTTGAATTTGCAAAAAAACTAGGTACAATTCCTTAAATTCAATTAATATTTCGGACATTTAACACACAAACTCATCTAGCCCCAAACTAAGCAGAGCTTGTATTACCTGCATTACAAGCTCACCAGACAACTGATATAAAAACAAATATACTTTTTTGCAAATATATACATATTATACATAGAAAACACCCAAACTCAAAAACAAATAAACGCAGATCATACAAACATTTGGTCTGACTCGGGAATCGAACCTGAGACCCCAAGCACAGCAGTCCAATATGCTACTACTGCGCCAGCAATCAAAATATGGCTTGAGTTCTATGATAGATATCTCCGAAAAAGACAAAGTAACTTTGAACAAGCAATTTAATTTTGTATCTCGTGTGTTTACGTGCCAGTTTTATCACGAACGAAGCGTAATATCAGTATTTACACAAAACATGTACCTCGCAAGTGCTAAAATTATATTACCGATAACCGTTGCAGGGAAGCTATGTTTTAAGGACTATAAACCGACCCAATAACTGAGCAAGCCTCAACCATTACGTACAGGTAAACAGTTATATGTAGTAGTACCAGTCCCATTACTCAATCCTACTTACAAGCAGATGAATAAAACTTATCTGTAGTTAAATTAACGCTGATTCTTGGAAATATAGTAAATGCTTTGAGAAACATAAGCAGCAAACACGTCGCGGTATACGACTGTTAGTATTCTAGGAGAAGTCTATAATAGAAACTTAAGACATCTTACATCCGTATGTTTTTTTATCCGCTTTTGATCCCAAATTAGGCAGAGCATGATCTATGGCAACCACATGGCTGATAAACGTACTCATATACCTCTAAATACATGAATTTTATAACTAAATGATATATTAAATGACACAAGACATATTTATTTATTTATTTATTTAATCTTCCTCCAATATATTGCTGAAGGGGGAATTAATGCCATGGGCATTATCTTCCAGAAAACCTTTGGGTAGTGCATAGCTGCGTTTTGCAGGTGTATTATTGAAGTAAGTGAGAATAATTATTCAAGTTACATGAAGATATTATTATATAACATTAATATCATAAATACAATCTTCGTATACACACATACATAAAAAATATTTCATAATGATGACTCAAATTTGTGTCCTGTGTGAGAATCGAACTCGTGATCGAATCCATCATATGTGGGTCAGCAGTCAAGATCAGTAACCACCAGGCCGATAGGCTAGTCTATATTACACATTAGTGAAGAGTTTCATTAAAAAGAAAAAGACAAAAGCTTTTTACTGTGTTGTGACTTTTGGAAAGGTCACACCTAAATCATCATTTTACAGTTAAACATACTATAAAATACATTTAGTGATAAAATACTAGCTGCGAAAGTCATTTATTTCAAACATTAATATAATTATCAGATTTTATAACGACTCCGAAATATGACCTCTCAGTAAAAATTTGAATAAAACTTATATTCATATGCTTATGAATAACAAATACCAGTTACAGTTTTTCTTTATGTTTCCTTGAAAGATTGAATTGGGCCCGTCAAATGCAGCCCGTAGGCGGAAGGTTGCGCACGCGACTACCAACACACGCTCTAAGATACTTGAACATTTAACGCACACATATGCTCTGATTTATGTTACTACGCTTACATTCAAACTGCAGTCATATTATGGTTTTATTCGTTGGTGAGAGATTGAGAATATGTACAGACTCCTACCCCATCTTATTCCTCTTCATCTCATAGGTATCGTAAACAGTGACTAAGGGAACAAAAACAAAGCGCTGCAAGAAAGAAAAACTTGTGACAAACTACAAACCAATTCTGACCTGCGTGGTATATTAATATATTTGAAGTAAAAAAATTTTTAGGTTCATCGTCACCGAAAGCTTTCCATAACCTATTTATTAACTTCTCTTTATAGCGCATTATATTTAAAGAGCAAAGAGGTTCATTTCAGGTGAGCTTAGACAACTGCTTGTTTATAGTTTTAAGTTGTCACTTCTGTCGGCAGTCCTCATTACTGCTTTGTGATTTTTTTTATAGTATACAATTGTTTCAAAAGTAATCTCATGAAATATTTCAACTTGTATTTGTTCTATACAGTCATACAAACCACTGTTATTTAGTATTGTATTAAGTGACTTGTCTTAATGTATTTAGTAATGTATTAAGTGATGTAAGTGACATGACTTGTCTTGCGCAATTATTTGATTTGGTATAATAAATAATTATGTATTTGAAATGGTTAAAATTGCACAATATCCCGTCAACTATTTATCTTAATCATTTATGTGTTTTTAAGCATATTTAAGTATGTTTATTAAGAAACATACGAGTAATGATTTAACGTTGTATTTCAGTACATTTGAAACAGTGTGTAATTATTTTTCGTATGAAAGGAACCTTATGCAATTATCCTCTATACTTACATATGTATGTTTAGATTACCTGAACACGAAACAAATGTATAAAGACATACTTACGGATATTATAGTTATACGTCAACATGGCAATCTTGTTAACCTCCACCTAAACAAAGAAAAATAACAAAGAGTTTTAATCACAAATTCTTGCCACGCCAATCTTATAATACATATCTTCATAATATTATGCATAAAATGACTAACTGGCAGTCGGGTAGAATACGAAATAATTGAATATAATAGTCTCGTATTATCTCAGGAGTTTTTGCTCATCACGGTCGCGTTATTTATTTCGAGTACCTGAGTATTGTTGGTAATAAGCATTCGTCATTTTGAGACCTCAGGACGGATGTTGGAGCTTGTTAATAAATAATAAAGTAGTAGGTAGTCGCGACAGTTTTGAACCAGACCCTACTTAGCTATTTAGAGAGAAAAAATAGTTTAAGTATGTTTAACAAGTATTATTATTGTTAAAAAAAATAGCCAAATGTGAGTCAAACTCGTGCACGATGAGTTCCGTGTCACTAATTATAAAAACGACAAAAAGACATGTTTGATGTCAGTGAGCCCCCTTATATATTTATTAGACATTGTTCTTTAGTATTTGTTGCTATAGCGGCAATAGTAATACACTATCTGTAAAAATTCATCTGTCTAACTATCACGGTTCATGAGATACAGCATTTTACCCTTGGAGTACCGAATCCTATAAACCGCCCCGAACGAGCCGGCCCGTTCGTAAAGTTTCTTATAATTGGGCATGTTTTTAAAAAACTATTGGATTCCTGGTAATATGAGTTGGCAAATGTCTTGTTTCAGTTGTCGGGTACTTTCGAGTGCACCTTTAGTGATAGTGTTCCCGTAGTTGTCTTGCGTTTATAGTCATTGGTCGGATCTTAAGGATCGTAATGTTACGATAAAAAGGTTATAGATTTCCTAGGGAATTGGACTATCAAATGCAAAAATTACTTTTCAATTTCAATTGGAGCTTCACGGGAAGCTTTTTGACGAGGGTTCGACAGGACCTGTAGTTTATGAATGATCCCTTTCGACTGATATGATGAGGATGAATTGTGAAACTAAATGAATATTTTTAATGCTATTAAAAATACCTGTCGTCTTTAACTAAGCTTTATCAATAATGTACTAACTACCTTCAAATTTAAACCTTCAGGTGAAGTCAAGTTGGTTCAGATTTTCAAAGCACAATATATTAGCCTGTCACTGTCCTTAAATTAATTATACATCCTGCTGCAAAATTAGATGCGGATCTATACCTAGGTGTTATTGGAGTCTTGAGGTCGTAACCCTGAAAGAATTATTGCGGAGAATATAATATTTCTAAACACAACGCCTGGTATACGTTGCGCTTTATCTGTTAATCAGTCAGTGTCAGGCGGCCTTTCCACATTAGATCTTGCTGTAGGTTTAACCACAGACACTTAACTCACCGTGTAATGATATGAGGAATGTGAGGAATGAAAATATATATTTTACGAATGTCAAGGTAAGTGTTTAAAATTTGTAAGTGTATTTCAAATTGCAAAGAAATCAAGCGTTGCCTTTAGTAAAATATTTTGTGAATGTAAAATTTAATAATATAATGGTGATGATTTTCTTCTAATTATCGGCAATATATATCGATATTTTGATAATGATGAAAATGATGAATATTTTTTAATGCTACAAAATTGATTAATAGAACAACTTACATTTATGCAAATAACGTTTACACAAGTAAAATCTACAAGGCAATTAGGTTGTATGAAACGTACATAAAATTATATATAATACATATCTAAGTATTTTTATATTGATCGTTAAGGCCTTTTACCCTACTTTTGTCTTAGACATACCGTTAATAATTTGACACTCGTGCCTAAGAGCTATTGATGTTACGATGTGATCATGTTAATAGGGTTGTTAAAATTATACATCAACATCATCATCATCATTATCAGCCTATCGCAGTCCACTGCTGGACATAGGCCAAGTAATGCGTAGTGTAGGACGTCCACAAGCCAGGTGGAGCGATGATTTGCGCAAGACGGCTGGCAGGAGCTGGATGCGAGAAGCCATAGATGGAACTAAGTGGCGTGAAATTGGAGAGGCCTAAAATTATACAGAATACCCTAAATTGAATGATTGTAAATGTAACAATGCCAATTCCATCCCAGCCAATGTCGTTCGAGGATACTGAAACAAGACGAGATAAGATGTGTGGGCTCGAAATGAATTTGTTGTATTATATTATTACTGTAATCTACCTACACCAATCGTAATACAATATCCTTGAAATTCGATTGCAAGAAACGATTAAAATAATAAAACAGTTCTGCCGGAATGTAACGCAATGAAAATTTTAAAACGAAATGTTGACTGTTTCATTAATAGACTAATTTCATCTTAATTGCTTAAATATGAGAGTCGCTATTTCTCTGAATTTTGGTAATTAGTGGAACTTCTGCGAATGGATAGGTACTACTGTCAATTCAGTCATTACAGATGAGGATGTGGCGAAATAATGCTTCCCTTGCCAAAATTGAACTTTCTGTGTGGTTAAATAAATATATAATATTTCTCTTACCAAAATTGAACTTTCTGTTCTGTTGAAGTATTTTTTTGATCTGAATTAAAAACTCATCGCTAGCAAATCATTTGACTTAGTTAAAGTAGGCCCTATACACATGGCTAAAGCTTAACATTAACGTAGATTTGTATTACACTTTAATGTATTGCTTCATTTGTGTTTTACCTAACAATTAAATGTTACAAAGTTTTAAAATAACTTCTGTTGATGGAATGTGTCAAGAATCAATCTAAAAGAAATTTAGTATTGGAGCCAACTTGAATTATTTGGATAATTGAAAGTGTTTTGGCTATACCAACATCAAAAAAGCTATAAAATTGTACAGTTTAGCATATAATATTTAAATGTTATTTGATTAAATTAAGGCCTTATGGGTCTTGCATACCCTAATAGGGTAAAAGTCCCTTAAAAATAAAGAAAAAAAAAACTTTAAAAAGTAAAAATAATATTTCATTAATTCGATAGTTTACTAATGTTTAATACTTCAATAATCCCTTGATATATATATATATATATTTCGATTTCAAGATTTTTTGTTGTATTTGAAAAGGTTTTTAGTTTCCTTTTAAGTTTGATTTAATTTATTTATTGTTAATATTTTCATTGATTCATACTTCGGAATTGATATGTTTTTTTAATAAAACACCCCTTAAGGGGATAGTATATTGCAATAAGCCTCCGAAAATATAACCTATAAGATTGTACCTTATCGATTTCGCTAATGATGAATAATTTCCCCAAAAGATAATGATGTTAAATTACAGAGTGATGAGTAATAGCTTCTTGATGCTTAAATAATTATAGCCTCGATCCTTAATGTCGTTGGACCTTTTATCTTTCGTTAGATTTTCTACTGAACGGGTTCATAAGCAACAACAATTTGTCGTTTGAATTCTTGACATATAATCCACAAAAGCATATCATTTAGCGAACCTCAGTGGCGCAGTGGTAACGTGTATGTGACTGCTGTATTTGAGTCTTCGGTTTACATTCCAGGTCGGATTTACAACAACCCATAATGTCCCACTGCTGGGCTCGGGTCTCCTCTCAGGAGAGGGTTAAGGCCATACGTCCTTAATTTTTGCATAATCTGAAAATATGTGTTTCGGAGTTTAGATATTTTCTACGTATAGTACAACAAAATGTATATAAGCATTAATAAGAGTTATCTGGTACCTATAGTACCAATTTTGTTTATGAATAGAAGGCGTTGCGTGTTAGATCTCCAAAATATTATCACGTTAATATCGACCAGAAATTCAAGAGCAGAAAGTATAATTTCAATCGTATTTTTGCTACTATTTGCAAATCCTCTTAGTGCAGTCATGCGCATGGCAGAGAATCTTATTGTATGTTTTATGGTTACCTGTAGATTTGGTAGATTGGAAGACTAAGTATATGTATATTATTTAGACTAGGTGTATCAAATTGCGGATACCTTCTAAGTTACCTTTTAAGTGTATCGGATTGGAGTAGCTTTCTTGATTAATTGACTGACTGGTGTTCAAATGATACTTTCGTTCAAATAATATAAACTATTTTAATTTAAAAGAATGCGATAGATACATTGCGCCATAAATAAAATACTAAAGCAAGTAATGAACTTAAAAAAAACCCACTACGTATATTTATTTTATTTTGTTTCTTTTTTAATTTTGATGTACCCAGTGTCACTCTCACAACTAAGACGAATCTATTGAAACCACTCACATAAAAATACGACAAGCCGTTTAGGTTCTAGGGCGTGCCAAAGAGATTTATGTGCATACATACACTTAAAAACATAAACCTCCTTCTTTCGCAGTCGGGAAAAAAGAATAAGTGTATTAATTGATAATTCTTCAAAGAACTGCTTTGGGTTCGAATACGTTTAAAGGATTCAATTGCAAGTTTATTCCGTTCAAAACTCAATTTCGCGCTTGATTGACCCACAGAACAATGTGTATGGTCTTTTATTTATTTACCGCCTCAGTTTCGAGGGGTTTGATGTGTCTTGCTTTTGTTCGTTTAGTTGCAACTGAATGACGAGTTTTAATAATAAACTTACACGGATTTAAAAGCAAGCAAGCAATATCAGTTGGCGTATGCGACTGATTTTCATGAGGTCTCGGGTTCGATTCCCGAGTCGAACCGAATGTTTTTATGATTTTCAAATATTTTTTTCGAAGATCGGATGTTTTATTTTTGTATAATATGTATGTGTTTACAAAAAAAAGTATTTATATCAGTTGTCTAGTACTCATAGACAAGAGAACGTTGTGTGTAAGTGTCCGAAAATATTTATATATTTACCAATCTATTATTCGGTCCTGCGGTAGCTCTTTTGTAATTTTTGTGCTGTGTATTTTCTTCTCCAAAGAGGAGATATTTCACCTAGTGTGTTTATATCGAAATAATCGGATTGGTTAAGCAATTTAGGCGGGAAAGTATAATCTACAGATAAGAGTTACTCTTTCTTTTACATTATCAGTAATGACAAGGCAACGGGCCCTGTGCCATAGTCTGCTGAAAAATATTCCTTGTTATCAGTATAGTGTACATTTACATTTTTAAAATTAAATAATCATTGCTTTTCCATACAATTTTATATTATTTTTAATTTTTATTTATGCGATTAAAGCATGTAAAATTATTTTAAAAATCGTCCAATATCTGTCTTCTATATTAAATTCAGTTTTTTTAATAAAATATATAAATTATAAGAAATATCCGTAATCAAAAACTCTTTATTTTGATACCACACTTGATGTATTTTAAAAACATAATTTTTTATATTACTTTTTGGCGCCAAAAGTGCTTACATTTGTTTTTTTTTTAATTTTAATGTACCCAGTGTCACTCTCACGACTAAGACGAATCTATTGACACCACTCACTTAAAATACGACAAGCCGTTTAGGCTCTAGGGCATACCCACAAAATATACATAGATACATACATTCGAAAAATATAACTCTCCTTCTTTCGCAGTCGGGTAATAAAGTCTCGTTTAAATCAATTTAAGCTTAATCCTATAAAATAAATCGTATAAGACAGAGAATGTTGCTTTCATAAAATTCCTAATTAAATTAACTTATCCCATTGTCGATGAATACCAAAGAATGCAATTAAAATTAATAACTTCTTCGAGATCACAACTGCTAACACAACCAGCTTAGGAATGCGCGTTGATGTCTTTTACTCTGCAAATATACAGTGCGCGTGCGCAAATCCAGACACTACGTATGCTATTATGAACAACATAGATAAGGCTTTACTTACTCTCTTTGCCGATACAGCCTTAGATTAAATACTAGCTTAACCCATCCAAACTACTTTCTAAGTAGACTTTATGTAGGTTTAAAGCAGATGTTCGACTTCTACTTATCAAAGATATTTCTTACCAATGTATGTGGTTATAAATTATATTAATGTTGGAAGTATAAGCCTAGTTTCGTATATGCACACATACAAGAAATTCACGTAGCGTGTATGTGAATTCACACAAGCACAACAAAAATATTTAGTTGTAAATACAAATGGCTATAACTCACCATAGTGGGCATTGATTTAGGCCAATTATAAACCCATTTCTTGGTTAAGAACACGGTTATTACTACACAGACAAACAAAAAATATCAACCGACCACTTTATATATACACGAGTACTTGTTCACATCACATTACACTTTATCAAAAACAAAGTCACTGTATGAGAAACTGCATCACAATCAATATACAGACTTCAGTGAGTCTGAAGTCTCTGTAGATGAATTATTCGAAATAGTAATAAGATTTTTTATCGATATCATTAGGCGGTAGCATGCGCATACGCAGCCTCTACGCGACTGACTGCCGGTCCAAGGGGCTGCCAACGTTTAAATAAATTTACTGCTATATACAGCCTTTATGGTAAGTTCGTTTTGGTTTCTTAATTTTATTTGGAGAAGCAATTACCGAGTTTTATTTTGTTTTGTTGTTATGACTTTATTTGCGTATTGTCTTTCATTTAAACTAATAATATTTTTAAATCGCTAATGATTTAAGTATTCAAATGTAATAATTGCAATTTTATATTAGTCAAATTATATAATATTATATATAACATTCATTAATTCCAAATCTATAATTTAAATATTTCATCGTCGGCCTACCGCAGTCCACTGCTGGACATAGGCCTCTCCTATTGCATGTCACTTAGTTCGATCCTTTGCTTCCTTGGCTATATACATGTTTACATTCACGATTTTTTATATTTCTATAAATCGAATGTGTTTTTTATAGCAAATTTCATCTTCGCCTTGAAGCAAAATGACAAATCTAGAGAACTGAAAACAGAAATTTAAAATTTTAATTTGTTATTTTTAATTTGAAATTTTAAAAAAGAAAATTATGAAATTAGTGGACCAGGGAATTAGAGTTTTCGTAAAAAATATGTTTGCAAAAGAAATAAAAGTTTTTTTTAAATTTTATTGTGCTTATAAATCTAAGAAGATTAAATTCGGAATTAAGATCGGAGTTATTACAGATTTTGCAGGGAAACTGTATTACATCTTGGCCGAGAGATTCGAATATAGCTAAAGCATTGTGTAGATTTAAGCTATAGACAAGCAAAGCTGAAAGCTACTTTATATTTTTATTACCAATGGGTTTTTATTCACAATACATTAATTCTAACAAAAATATTAATAGTGCAATTAAAAAAAATAAACACCTTTCAAATCTACCATTTAAGATTATGATTTGCCACCTTGGCAACATTTATTAAAACCACCATTGCTGGTAGGCAGAGACAGAAGGTATTGGCGTCCTTCTCTATATATCTGAATGTGACCCGCTATCACCTTGAAGGCCGTAAGCTCCAACGACTCAATGAAAAATAAAAGCTTTTAACTTCTGCTGTAATATGAAGTAATACCTAAACAAATACTTAAAAACACATTTTCGAGATTTTATTATATCTACAATTTTGTCGGCGTGGTTGTTATGTATATTCATGCAATAGTACTGGTTTCCAGCGCTAATAGTGTGCGATATGTAGTATGGACAGATGGACGGACGGACATGAATAAACTATAAAACCTTCATCCCTTCAATGGTATCACTGAGTGGTTTTTTTGTTAGTACGTTAGCTTTCGGAGTAAACTAAAATTCATATTCAGGTGGTAACAGCTTTCAGAGTTATCCATTCATGTAATGCTTACTAATAGTATTGAACCTTCAGATCTGACTTTAAGAAAAGAGTGGCCATGAGCTTCTTTGCCAGTATTCTTCTCATAAGGCTCTATGAATTTTGGAAACTGGAAGTTGTGGATCGACACAGACAGGCAGTGGATTTTAGTGATTTCACCTGATTCACCTTGACAAAGTGTATCTGTGGCGTCTGTTTGTGTCGATCTATGATTATTTAAGTGTAGCTTTAATTTAATGTTCATAAATATCCCTTAGTATCTTAATTGAACAAATTATTTTTAATTTTAATATAAGTATTCCGTTGTACCATTTTGGTTACGTAAGCCTAACAATATAAAACATTATATACTCGTTTCTCATAGCTTAATTGAATGTACAATTTCTTAATTACTCCAAATATATATCCCAAAAATGTTGGTTAGTTTTTTAAAAGCTGAACGATATCATAGTACTACCTTAAAGATTCAGGATCACTTGTTTAGTATTTTAGGAATAAAAGTTAATAAACAAAGTAATGCTTTATAATACTAGTTAGTATATAAAGGTAACATAGCCTAGGGTTGATAGAGTGTGGTCACGCTGGATTCCCTAGAGTTGTTCGGATAAACGTTATAGATACTCGCCAACGTACACCATACAGTTATTAAAGAATAACAGTTCGATATCGGCATTTCGCTATTAATCTTTAGTTACACATAACAATTTATTGTTAATAACGGATCGGAATGTTTTATGTGTGCGAAATTGCTAGTGTCGTGGGCAAAGAATGATATAATCCATTTTATAAAAGAAGGTTATTTGACAATTTTGTGGTCTGTATAATGTCAGTTTTCAGGGCGTGATATTAGGATGTTATCATTATGAATTGGGGTATAGGCCTCCGGTATCCCCACTCACTCGGTGAAACACAGCATGTGCTGCTTCGAACCGGTTATCTGTGAGACCGTGCTATCACTCCGGTCGAGCCGGCCCATTCATGCCGAAGCGTGGCTCTCTCAAGGTAAAATATAAAAACTATATATATAAACTGCCAAAACTATTAACCTCCCTTTTAGTTTAACCGTAATGTGGTAAAGGATATACAATTTTCAGGTCGTCTAATTAAGGAAAATATAATTTACTAGTTTATGTCTACGGCTTCTCCCTCGTATACGTCGGTTATCGCGGCAAATAGTAGCCTATGTGTTATTCTGATGTATAAGCTATATTACTGTGAAGTTTCATCCAAATCCGTTTAGTAGTTTTTACGTGAAAGAGTAACAAACATCCTTACAACATTTCGCGTTTTTAATATTAGTAGGATCTATTCTACACGCATGTATATACACAGGAAATAAAATCGATTCAGCGTTAGAAACAAATCTATGATAAATAATAAAATAAAACCACTTCCGCAATTAAACTAACAATAGACACTAGAATTATATAAAGAGGCGCCCTATTATTTCGTTAACCACAAAACAGTGAGCAGCGACCACCGACGCCAGTAATCCGGAGTATCGTAATACTTTGAGGGTTTCTGTCATTACGGTGTAGACACGGTGTAGCTTAATAATATAACTATGAATAACTGTACTGATAAGGTATAGTTTATATTATTACCAGCTTTTGCACGCGGCTCCGCCCGTGTGTCGGTTATCGGGGTAAAAAGTAGCCTATATCCTTTCTTAATAATCAAATAATTTCCATGACAAATTTTATTCAAATTGGGGCAGTGGCTTTGTCGTGAAAACATTATAGACAGTTTTTATTCATGTATCATCATCAGCCTATCGCAGTTCACTGCTGGACATAGGCCTCTCCAATTTCAAGCCACTTAGTTTGATCCTCGGCTTCTCGCATCCAGTTCCTGAAATCTCTTCGTATCTCTGGCTCCTCGAGGACTGTGGAGCCAAGTAAGTTGTGATTCTATTTAAAAATACTCTGACGACCGGTCCCAAACACCCTGCTCTGAGGAGGTCACGTCATTTCAGGTCGACGCCATGTCTGTCCAGAATCCTGGGCTTCTCCCAGCCTGTCCGTCCAATCATTATATATTGCCCAGCCATTATTATGCTTGACCACAGTTTTGCAACCAAGCCGCTACCGCTGACCGCATGGATAAATCTGCTACCAGAGGTCCCCACTCTCTGGCATTTTGCGACCCTGTCGGCGGTTTGTGCCGTCGCCGACGTCTCTCCCAATCCCGTTCTCCAGGCTCTTTCTGGAGCATTACATCCTCACAGAAAGAGACCACTGCACCCCAGCCCACACTATGACGGCCAAGTGAGATACTTTTTCACGCCTCGTATAATGAACTTAGAATATCAAAGCATAAGTTGCCGCAATAGAGAATATGCATAAAAAAATTATTTATGTTTTCTAGATTCTTTATTGTCTTTACAATATACCTACTTGAAAGTTTTTTTTTTATTTAATGATAATTTAAAACCAGGAACTATTAAATAAAAAGCAAAAATTAAGTGAAGGAAATTCAAATTTACAAAACGATTCACTATTTGTCGAAACGAAATGTGACGTCGATAGTCATTTCATCGTAATTATCGAAGTCGAAATTCAAACTGTGTTAGTAGTGTTTATGAGAAAAATTACCTTCTTCCATGATTTTTAGAGCAATTAGAACTGTAAATAAGTATAAAATAGCTGAAACACTGAATAGTAAACAAACATGAAATGACAATGACGTCATTGGCTATGTCAAAAGTGCGCGTAAAATGACGGTATTTGAACAGCTCAAATTCAGTCAGTGTTTAAAATTTCACTTTGAAAATAAGTTTGACTATTTATGCTCTCGAGACGTAAATGATCGGATTAAGTAGTAAAAAGAGATGTGCATATTCCCTATTTCAAGTTTGTAACCTCAGTGCACTTATGTTAATTTTGCAAATTGTTCTGAATCTAGTGTTTTTGTGTCCGTTTCATATATATTTGAAAAGTTCCCCGCGACACAGGACGTATATTTCTAATGCGGAGTTGTCTTTAAAAAAAACAGGGAAAGGTTAAAAAAAACACACATGACGCCATCGAGCTTCAAGCGAAGCAGCTTGTATTATGGCAGCTAGATTGACTGATAGAATACTTGTATACTTTCTTGTAAATACATACATACTATACATAGAAAACATCGAAGTAAATATTCGCAGATCAAACAAACTATTGATCCAACTCAGGAATCGAAGCCGAAACCTAAAGCATAATATGTAATTTCACATATATGTTTTTAATTTTATTTTAAATTAATTTAGTACTTAGATTAGTACCTACTGATATTGGAATCCCTCTGTGTACCATAAGGAATTAGTATAAAGAACACTCATATGCTATGTTACCTCTGCTGTACTCTGCTCCAGTATAACTTGGGAGAGCCACGCTTCGGCATGCATGGGCCGGCTCGACCGGAATGATACCACGGCCTCACAGAAAACGCGTGTGAAACAGTACCTGCGCTGTGTTTCACCGAGTGAGTAAGGATACCGGAGCCCACACACCAACCCGTCCCCCATTCCTCTCCCTATCCCAAAGTCCGGCTACACACTAGTGACACCTCTGGTATTGCAAGTGTATGGGCGGCAGTAAACGCTTAGGCGATACGTCTGCTCGTTTGCCCCCTTATTCCATTAAAAATAGCGTAGACGGTCTTTGCGTTGAAGCTTCTTCAACAAGAACGACAGCTGCCCGTCGAATCACTCATTCGGTAACAGCAGCGGTTATCACTATACAGAGGAAATATAAACGGTGATGTTAGATTAAGTACCGTAATTGAACACGGTACATAAGATAGCTATTAAATGAACAAGATTTGTCAATTAAAAGTAACTGCATTCTTTCATCGCGACATTGCCCCGTTAGCACTCTGTAAATATAAACACTTAAAACACACAACAATAGATTATAAAACTAAATTAAAAACGTGGTTTAAGTTTTAATTAATAAATAATAATTATGTATATATTAATAATACTTATCATAATGATTAAGTACTTGACTACTAATCCAATATAATAAATAGGTTACGACATGAAGTATCTATTTTCTTCCGATTGCAACTAGGGCTGCACTTGCACAAGAACTACTTCTGCCAATCCTCGACTATGCCGATGTCAGCTATCTGAATGTCACTGAAGCACATCTTGATAAGCATGAGCGACTACAAAATCTCTGTATACGATTCGTATTTGGCTTACGTAAATATGTTCACGTCTCTGGATTCCGTCAATTACTCAAGTGGCTTCCAATTCGCTCTCGCCGGAATGCTCATATTCTTATTTTTCTCTACAATATTTTGTTTAATCCCAGAGCCCCTTCTACCTCAAAGAACGATTCAAGTTCCTTAATGATACACATAAAAAATGGCTAAGGTCATCTGAGGATTTGAGACTGGAGATGCCACAGTATTCCACAAAATTTTACGACCAGTCTTTCACTGTTGAAACTGTACGCTTGTGGAATGCACTGCCGGTGAACATCAGCAAAGCGCAAACAATAAATGCATTTAAAAAAATGTTTTATGAACTATATGCATCTTAATTAAGATGATCATTAAACAGGGTATGCTGTGAATATTTTTATTTATTTATTACGATTATTTTTTTATGCGTTTTTTTAGTTATGTATTTTGGTATATATGTGTATTAGTATGTATAAGTATTCGTTACATGGGTATGTGTGTATATGTGTATGTTTATGTATATGTGTATGCACGTGTATGTGGGTATATATATACATATTATTATGTTCTGTGTATATGTGTAGATATATATATGTATGTAGTTCGTTATATTCATTAGCAAATAATTAATTCAAAACTCATTGCACCGACAACTACCACTGCCTCTCCTATAAATTTCGATTCATCCTAAGGTTGCCTGGAAGAGATTGCTTTTGGCAGTAAGGCCGCCCTTTGTACACTCCGTCTCACATTGTATGTACTCTCTTCTAACTGTTATTTTATAGTGCGCAAATAAAGAGTTTTATATCTATCTATCTATCTATCTACCTTAGGGGCTATTTCAAAAGTGACAAGGTGACAAGCCGAAAATGTAGGTATATACTTATTACATAGTGTAGATGCAGAACAGCAACGGTGAGGTGATATAAGGTAAGCAAAGTATTTTTCTTGCTGTTACGAATGAAATCCTAAATATATCTATACATATAGCGAAACGTTTATTACTAATATAAAGACAGGAAAACTTTTAACATATCTACTTATTTAAATTAAGAAAATATACAGCCCAAAATATCTTTTTTTTGAAATAGTAGATATAAACACATAGTGTCTACCTAGTAGATCTACTCAAGATCAAGAACATTATTGATAAAACGATACCATAAAGATGGGCATTTATTCGTAAAACAACATATAAGTATCAACATTGTGTCATTAGCAAAATTACAAATTACCATTACCTTATATTAAAAACAAAATATCAATCAATATGGAAAATAAAATTATAATACATAATAGCAGTAGTATACTCCCTCGTTGGTCTAGCGATTAGCGTAAGCGTTTGCCAATCAACAGGTTTCGGGTTTGATTCCCGGGTCGGAACTGCTGTTGGGTTTTACTTATAAGAAATTATTAATAGCAGCTCGGAGGGCGGTTGTTATGAACCCTGCCCCCAATATACTGACTAGTTCAACCTTCGAATTCAGTTCATCCTCAGGGTTACGAGGTCCGATGCCAGTAGCTCCGTGGAAGAACTAATATTCAGGTGAAACCGGTTGGACTAATAGCCAACTTCAATAAATCTTAAGAATAATAAAGGCTAGGAAGATGAACGAGCAGTAGTAGCATGGTCGTAATAAAGTTGATTGGAGTATTAAGGCTGAAATTTTATAAGATATATTTATTTTGTACATATAGCTTTGCCTGCAGGTTACTTGGCTGGTTAATTATTATACATCAGTACAGAAGTAGGATTTGATAGGAAATTGAAAGTACGACTAATAAAATAAAATAAATATGAACTGAACTGACCTGAAAGATAATAAATAAAAATAAAATAAATATTTTAATTAATTTTAGTGTGGGCCGACAAGCGAAATTTGTCCAAAATATAATGTAAATTGTTAGTCTAAATCACAACGATAGAATACGCAAATCGGAACGTAATTCGTTGCTGGGCAACTGTCACTTTGACATGACATTGTTTATTTTTTATCGGCATCAATGCCGTTCCGTCGTTAATTTGAAATCGCGTGAATGCATACCATAAATTGTGAGGAAGTAAATTGGATTGAACGTAATCCGTCTGACCTCAGAAGTTCCAATTACGGTTCGTTTTAGCACCCACGCAAGTAAATGTAACTGAGATGTAATTGAGTAGTCATTTTGAAGTAGATTCGTGTGCAGTCAACCAGAGGTGGTAGTATCGTGTTATTGATCTCGCAGTGACTCATTTTGTACAGTTTCGAACATAATTGGCCTTATATAGTGGTTACCTTGGTTTAAATTGATCATACTGAATAAGAACTACATTATCAGTGTGAAAATTTATATCATTTTGCTTCATATCACACCTGAGTGCTCTCCAGAATTAGGTAAGCAACTATTGAGTGGGTATATTTAAACCACTTTTCAGATGACTCAAATATTGGTTTTCGAAACAACACAAAAAAAATGACAAAGAGGATTTTTACATTTAATTTAATTCCTTTATTAACTTTATGATGTTTAAGCATCAATAGTAATAAAAAAAAAAATAAAAGCAATGAACTATGATGTACCTATTTGCAGTGCAGTGACTCAAACTACCCTATTTTTACTTAATTCTGAGAATGTGTGTAGCAAAAAGTCCTACACTTCATAGAAAGTGAAAATGCCCAAAAATTGCTCTCGGAATATCTTACAAACACTTTTAATTATAAGTTAATATATAGTCTTATTCACTCATACTCTCGACAAAAAGAAGAAGTACCCATGCTCTGTCTCAATATCTGATTGTGTTTTTAATCTTAAAGAATTGTATCTTTGAAGTGCTATAGTCTGCCCACTAAACTACATTGAAAATATAATTTTTTACATAAAATAAATTATTAAAATTGAAGTTGATGACACTAACAAAAGTGATTAGGTCATATGAAAACCTGAGATGTTATATTTTATTAGCCCGTTTAGTACTATGCACTGCGGTACTGCAGGAAGTTGACAAGGACTTACTAAAAGACTTTTAAGATAAGCTATAAAATATGAAAATAAATATGGCTGTGCAGTTTGCCAAGTCAGCTAGCTTGTAATAATTACAATTATTATTCCACTGGTTCCTCTTTGTCAGTCTTAAACATAAAATAATAAACTAAAATTAAGTCATTATAATTTCTGCGTTATAATGACTTCATTTCAGGCATAGGTACTGAACTATGACTTGATATAGACCTCTGTGTAGAATGGAAGTTGAATTATATCAAACCAAAATATAGAAGACTAGCTGTTGCCAGCGTCTCTGCTCATGTTTATGTCGGTTATCGCGGTAAATAGTAGCCATGTGTTATTCTGATGTATAAGCTAAATTATTGTAAAGTTTCATTAATATCCATTCCCACTTTTTACGTGAAAGAGTAACAAACATCCTTCCGTACTTACAAACTTTCATGTTTATATATTAGTAGGATGTTTGAGATAGTTCATTCATTTTAATTCTTCAGTTTTACATACTGTGTTAAGATTACTCTCAGTGATGTAGATATAAAATTATCTAGCATTAAAAATATTTTAGTATATACTTTTACAGTTTTATCATACCGTTAACAGATACATAATTGTTTGGCTTTTTTTAATTAACAAACAGACAGTACAGATTATAAGCGACTACTATGGACACAATTGCTACTGTTTTATTGACTCTTGAACCACAAGCTAGCCTTCCAGTGCTCCCTCCCCCGCAATCAAAGGAAATAAGTTACGCCTCTGGTGATCTTAATCACTTGCACAGCAAAGGATTTGCTTAACGCTGAAATTCCATTAGTTTAAAATTAACATAACATTTGTTTTCTGTGAGACCAGGTAAACCCTGCATTCCATCACTCTCTCACGGTAAAACTGTTCATATCAAGGAAACAACTAAAAGGGGTAGACAATATTTGTGTTCTGATCTGATTTCCATCATCCGATAGACTCAACACTGTTTGGTGATCATACCGACTGGGTGGGGTCATCATCAACAGCTTTTAGAAGTACACTGCACGGTTGATCTAGTTGTTTTAACGGTCGCCACACCGTTTCCTACTGCTGCCAAGTGTTGTGCGTTCAAAACCCATATGGAACTACACTTAGTGTGATCCTCAAACTATTGTTCTGAGTCTGGGTGTTCTTTGTGTCCGTTTCATGTATGTTTCAAAAGTTCCCCACTACACAGGATATATATTCCTAATGCGGGAGATTTCTTTCAAAAATGAAAAAAAAAGCTTACCCGCACTAACCATATGGATCGGAATAGGTGTTAGGGGTCCGGATGCGTTAATAACAGCAGTTCCCGGATCCCTCCCGTCTTAGGCGCAGAGTGGCACACCATGCTGTTTTAATCGGTTCGATTCCGATACACCCGCCAGCCGCAATACACGGTGGGGTGACGGCCCATGGGGGTTTCCACACGCAAAAAAAAGAGGTTATAAATTTGCAGTGCGGTTGACCTGCTTTGTTTGGTCCTTTAACCGACTTTTATGACATTCACGTAATGAACAGGGTTGGTGACACTCCTTGTTCTTAATTCATTATAACATAATTGAGGAGGGTAAGATGTTAATTATGATTTATAACTTTTAGATAAAATGTCTCGTCCACGTCCACAATGGCAACTTCAGGCTTTATCTGCACAGCGTCGTGATAATGAACTTCGTCGAGCTGAAGAATTACGGAAGGTGGCCAATTATTTCGAGAGCAACACCAATAAGAATAGGCACCATGAACAGTGGACGACAGAGGGATATTATGAAAAAGCAAATAAAGAAGCTGAGCTACTAGGCCAGAGGAAGATCAGGGCAGCGTGAGTATGACCAACGTGAAGAATTGTATAGGAATAATATGGTTTAAGATGTAGTGTTTCGCCGGTTCTTCTTTATAAAAATGACTTTTGGAACCACGTAATTAGAGTAATTAGCATTTTGAAATTGCCTAAAAAAGCTTACTTGATATAAAATGGGACAACACGGGAAGCACCAGCTTTTAAACAAAAAAATCATAAAAAATTGTCACCCAGTCGAAAGTTCTGAGGTAACTAACATAAAAAAATATAGTCGATTTGATAACCTCCTCCTTCTTTTAATTCGGTTAAAAATTTCTTGTATGTAACTCTATCCAAAACTATTGCCAATACAAAAACTGTCTCCTGTCATATTTTCGTCTGAATGCCATAAAGTTTAGAACTAACTACCAGATTTTCAAACAGTTTTAACTTATGACTAGAATCCATGAAGATGGTTGATAGTTGATGTAGAAACGTATTACTCATTTGTTAAGATTTTCTATAAATTTTGCTAATGTAAGACCTACCTAATGACTATATAAAAAAACCGGTGTGAAACAGCGCTTACGCTGTGTTTCATCGAGTGAGTGAGGATACCGGAGGCCCATACCCCAATCCAACGCCCCCTATCCCCTCACCATCCCCTTTCCCCCCAGGCCGCCATAGTGTGGGTCACCATACTGCATTGTTCTTTTTCGCATTGAGGATGGTGACCACCACTCTTGGATTCTGCTCATGCTTTCCATCAGGCAGAGCAGAGTCATTTTGGCAGCTTAAATATAAAAAAAAAAAAACCAATAAACATTGTTTCAATGTTAACCATTTTTTGCCGGCGTAAAACAACATAAGTTTCACTTCTATTAGCTCGAAATCAGTATTGCACGAATTGGCTAAATTTGACTCTTTATGAAAATGTGACCATTCTCTCTGATGGAGATCATGAGCAGAATCTAAAAGTGGTGGTCACCATACTCACTGCAAATGCAGCATGGCGGTCTATTTAGACGCTTCTGCATCATTGGGCCTCAGCCTCTCATTCACTAACGCGACACGACAGCACAAATGCTCTAATTTTAAGTCGCTTTTTAAGTAGTACCGCCCCGGTCGAACGGAGCCGTTCGTGCTGAAATAAGCGTAGCTATTAGTTTGTTAATATGATATTTCGCAAGTTAGCTAGTCAAAAACCGTTATCCATTATTTAGGTTAGTTGCGTAAACTGTTTCAGACGACTCGAAGAGCGGCGGAAAAAACTGGAAATGCTTTTATTTCAAGAGAACATGCAATATCAACAGGAATTGAAAAGTCTGTCGGCGAAACCAAAGTTATTTAAGAATGGGTCAGTAATCTAAAAAATTTAACATTTCGATGCAGGTCTTACATAGTGGGGGTTTTGTGTAATGAATCACCATTGACCTAGTGGCTTAAGTAAAAGGGTTCGCATCCCACATTGAACAACACTGTGTTATCCACAAATTGTTGTCCTGAGTCTGGGTGTTCATGAATGTTTGTAAAGACACTGCGATACAGGATGTTCATTCCTAATGCGGAGCTGTCTTTTTAAAACAATAATAGTTATTCAAAATTACTTTTAAACTTATATTAAATAGGTGACGACCTCAGTAAAACAAAATAGGCAATCTGGAAATTCAAGCATATTCATACACACTGCCGGTGGACACAGACTAACTTAACTACTTGCTACACTTCTTCTTCGTATCCACCGAATATTTTTGCTACACTATGTGACAGTAGAAACATGTATTGAGATGTGGTAATGCGTCCCCATATGCAAGTGGTGCTGTGACTCTGGAGTAATTAAATATTTTAAAGTTAATAATAAACTTAATACTATTTTTCCAGGTCTTACTTAAACAAAGTTCCTACCTCAACTCTCAAAGATATTAACCAGGGTATAGTAGAAAAAGAAGAGCAGTTACGTCGCCACGAAGCTGAACTGCGACTCCACCACGCTTGGAGACTACGCCAGCCGGAGTTGAGGGCTGCCACCGCTTATGTAGCTAACAACAAACTCAAGTGTGCGTGGTAAGTAACTACGATAGTGGGAAGAACAATTGTTTTTAAAAGTACTGTTATCATAAACATTATTATACAGTCTTTTTTAGGTCTATTTTTAAAACGATTTAGTATTTAGTAGTGCATTTGACATCTGACTCGCAACATCATCTTGTTCTGAACTAAGCAGAGCTTATACTATGGGTATTACACAAGTTTTTTAAATACATATGTACTTACACCTTGTAAATACATACAAATCATACCTAGAAACTGTTCAAACTCAGAAACAAATATTTGCAGATAATTCAAACATTTGGTGTGAACCGAGCATTGGACCCGAGACCTCAAACACAGCAATCGCATGCACTACCACTGCGCCATCGAGCTGGCACTGTCATATTTGATCCAATATGAACGTTTAATTAAAAGAAAAACCTATGTTTTTTTTATTAATCTACTAGTAAAGTCTATGTATATATTTTAAACTTACCGCATAAAATTTTTACATCATCTAAAGGTTGACTGATAGATAATGCCACATGGCATTACGTCCTCCTTTGTAAAATACAAAATGCCATACTTTAATATTGCAGGATGGAACAAATAGTTGAGAAAGAACTACAAAAGAAAAAAGAAGAAGAAGATACTCGTAAGGTGTTGCAGGAGAGAGATGAGATGCTTCGCAAACAGATTGAAACAGAAGAAAAGAGATTAAGAGAAAAGGAGCAACAAGTTAAAGTAATGTTTATTCCCAAATATTGTTTCTATTACTTTAGATAGATGTTTGTTTGAATGGAATTGGATGTAATGTGGTGCAGTTAGATAAAAACTACAAGTTAGATAAAAGAAAAGCATACACTAAGCACACACCACTTTTTTAAGGTTCCGTACTTCAAAAGGAAAAAAACGAAACTCTTATAGGAGTTGTTTTTCCGTCTGTCTGTCTGTCAAGACCCTTTTTCACAGGAACGCGTAGAAGTATCCAGTTGAAATTCATATATACTCAGATCTATAGTCCTTTGAAGCTGTAAAAAATCAAACTTATAGTTACTATCAAAAGATACAGCCGTTTATGCTACAAATTTTCGACACTCGCAAGGGAACCAAAACCTACAGGATACTTCCCATGAACTAAGAATCTTGAAATTTGGTACGAAGCAACGTCTTATAGCAATGATAAAGGAAAAGTTACGAAAGGCATAAATTTTTAGTTAAATTATTTAATATACGTACAGGTTTATACAGGACCTTCGGTGGGCGAGCACGACTCGTACTTGGCTAGTTTTTTAGTTTTGTTTTTACCAAATAATTTTTAAAATACACGTCATGCCAAAAGGCCGGATCGGAGTGTCACTACTATTTTATTACGATTTCAGTATAGTTCATAGAACCGTGGGAGAGCCACGCTTCGGCATGAATGGGCCGGCTCGACCGGAGTGATACCACGGCCTCACAGAAAACCGGTGTGAAACAGCGCTTACGCTGTGTTTCATCGAGTGAGTGAGGATACCGGAGGCCCATACCCCAATCCAACGCCCCCTATCCCCCTCACCATCCCCCTTCCCCCAGGCCGCCATAGTGTGGGTCACCATGCTGCATTGTTCTTTTTCGCATTGAGGATGGTGACCACCACTCTTGGATTCTGCTCATGCTTTCCATCAGGCAGGGCAGAGTCATTTTGGCAGCTTAAATATAAATATTAAAAAAAAAAAATACAATACTAAACCAGTCGAATTTAATAAACTTACATAATTCATGAATTTCATTTTCAGGAGCTTCGTGAAAGTCTAGAAGGCCAAATTGCAGAATTGAGTGAGAAGGAAACTATAGTGAAACGTCTTCGGAAACAAGAAGAAAGAGAAAAATGTATACTCGATGAGTTACAATTCATATCGTCAGAGCGAGAAAGGGAACACGCGCGCCTTGTGGCAGAAAGAGAGGCCACTATCGTAAATATGGGTTTGCACAAATATAAGTTGAAAAGGAGAGTGATTTCTGTTATGAGGGAGATTGAATTAGATTTGGTGATTATTGATAAGTTGAAGAACGCTGTGTTAAAGGTAAGCTTACATTACATTTTTTTTCACAGTATAATGGCGTATCTTCTGCTTCTTAAAATAACAAAATAAACTAACAAATCATTGCAGTCTCCTGCGACTTTTAAACACGAACATCAAACGTCTAGATACTCTTCAAAATGATTTTGAATGAATACCCGATGTTTTAGAAGTTATTTTCCATACAACAAGAAAAACAAAGCGATTTCGCGTTCGACTATCTATAACGACGTACTTTTAATCATCAATCATCATCAAAAACCCATAATGTCCCACTGCTGGGCTCGGGCCTCCTCTCAGGAGAGGGTTTAGGATACTTTTAATATTTAAGCAGAATTTCAGAAGATCGATTTGGACTGAAATCTTATTTTCGTTGCACAGAACCTCAACGTTCTTAAGCAACTATGAAATGAAATGGGCCCTCCCACGCAAGCGAACGCGGGGATTATATTCGTCCGCTTCGGATAAATTTTTTGCTTGTTTTAGCTAAGAAAAGAGTTAGGCCACGCCCATATTTTGTTATATGTTTGATGTTAGGTGTTAATACAAAACAGTGTCGAAGGATACCTGGTTTACGGGGTCACACGAGGAGATGAGTCAGAAAGTGACGTTAAGTGGACACCTGCAGCTTCCAATCACGAGGAGGGAAAATTCGCTCACTCAATTGAGAGCAACAACTGCATTGCTTAAAACCGGTTTTCTGTGAGGCCCTGGTATCGGTTGTCTCGAAGTATGACTCTCCTACGAGTTGATGGGATGGTACCTATTGTAAAAGTAAAATAATAATATTGCCAATGTGTTGATCGTCATTCAGCACTAGCCAAACGTGTGGATGTAGGGTTTTTTCGAGCTTTCTCCCTTTTTGTGTGTTCTTAATCCACCACAACGCGAAGGTAGTTCACAAGGTGTAGAGAAATAAGTTCGCTTTGACAAAAGCTAAAAAAATCATTTTCTTTAACCAGGAACGTGAATCCGAACAAGAAATGATTGGACATTACAAACGAGTGTTAGACTCGGCTCTAGCTGAACTGGAAGAGCATAGAGCACGTGAGCGCCAACGTCAGATGACTATAGACGCTATGTACGATGGAGAAGCGAGGCAGATCAACGACAAGCAAGATAAGGTATAATACCTTCTTTTTAATAAATAGCTGCACTAAAGATAATACTCAGCCATATGGTAAGTTAGAATAGAATCCGAGAGTGTTGGTCACCGTCCTGATTGTGAATGCAGCATAGTGACCCACATTATGGCGCCCTAGTTAGATGCCTTTTAACGCTCTACCTAAAGGGCCAGGGATCATAGAGGGAGGGAAACACATGCGCTGATGGTGAGTTCCAGGTTTCAACTGTTCTGCATAGAAAGGAAGTGGCTAATAGTTTAGTTCGAGAGCGTATGTCAACTAATCTAAATCGGTAACTTTCAAAGCCAGCACGTGTTGTCAAGAAGAGCTCGTCAGAACACTCTATGATAAAATTCTTTTTTTTTTCGCAAGATTTTATTTATTTACTAGTTTATGCCCGCGGCTCCGCCCGCGTATATGTCGGTTATCACGACAAATAGTAGCCTATGTGTTATTATGATGTATAAGCTATATTACTGTAAAGTTTCATCCAAATCCGTTGAGTAGTTTTATACGTGAAAGATTAGCAAACATCTATCCATACAAAGTTTCGGGTTTATAATATTAATAAGGTTTATTACACAGAGAAAACTTACTGAATTACAATATCTGTCCTCAGAAACTTGATTGATGGTTCGACTGGGGATTGATGATTTGATGGTTTGTGTTATATCCCTTACGAGCGGCGTGGTGCTTGTTTAGTTACATCAGCTAGCTCTCGTCGACAACCACGTTAGGCATTCCAAATGGAGAAGGGTTCATTGCGAGCCAATCGTAATACCAATTGCATATAATCTTATAATCGTAACTGAATTAGGTATATGAACATTTTAAATTCAATATCGTTTGTGATACACAAATATTTCTGAGCTTGTGTATGTTTGTTAAATTTCCCTCGATAGACGATACATTCCTAATTAGGGGGTTTTTGATAAAAAAAACGACTAAATAAATGATAATTTTATATTTTACACTTGTAGCTGTGGGCTAAGGAGCGTGAAGCACGAGCACTTCTAATGAACGAAGTTTTATCCACACTAAAGAGACAGGTAGAAGAGAAGATAGAAGCCAATAGGAAACAGCAGAAGGCAAACGTGTTGGAACGAGAGAAAATTTTATCGCAGATGGAGAACTTCCACGAAGAAGTTAGAGCTAATGAAAGAGAGACACAGGTAATTTTGCTTTTCTAACCTACTTTAAAAAAAGGAGAAGGTTCTCAATTCGTTGGAATCTTATTGCCTTATACGATGCAGGCCTATATTTACGACTGTCTCAGTGGCGCAGTGGTAGCATACTGTGCTTGAGGTCTCGGGTTCGATTCTTAGCTCGGACCAAATTTTTGTATGATCTGCAAAATTTATTTCGATGTTTGGTTGTTTCCTATGTGTAATATGTTTGTATATATTTACAAAAAAAAAGTATAAACGTATTCTATCTGTCAATCTACCTTTCATTGTACAGGCTCTGCTTAGCTTGAGACTAGATAGCGTTGTGTGTTAGATGTCCGAAATATTTATTATTGTAAACTTTATTTTATGGTAATTTAAAATACCTTGTCACAGTTGAAGAACTCAAAATACTCCACCGTGACCGCACTGCAGTCCC
Source organism: Hyphantria cunea (assembly GCA_003709505.1). Classification (NCBI taxonomy): domain Eukaryota; kingdom Metazoa; phylum Arthropoda; class Insecta; order Lepidoptera; family Erebidae; genus Hyphantria; species Hyphantria cunea. The sequence goes on from PKRV01002418.1 coordinate 559,952, forward strand.
AACTGAACAGTCTCCGCGTACAACAGCGGGAGCTAGAAGACACGTGTGCTCGGGAGGTCGAACTACGAGAAGCCGCTGCCAACGAACGTACTCTCCGCGCTGAGATCGCTCGCGTACATAGAGAGGGCAGCACTCAAGCTTGGGCGTAACGATATATTACTGTACTATAAACCATTCGCGTTAAAAAAATAGTGACGCACTAAAAATAGTATTCAAGCCACCCACTCTCATCATCTTCCTAGGCTTTATTATTCTCTCTATAAGATTAATTGGGGCCTGTAAGCTCAGCTAGTTATATCAGAACATCAGTTTTTCCACGAAACGACTGGCATCAAATCTCTTCAACCCTAAAGGCGAACTGAATTCGAAGGCTGAACTAATTGTCAGTATATTTGAGGGCATTGACTTCCCGAAAGCGTTAGCTACACACTCTAACTTACCATTTTCAAAAAAGTTTCGAGACTGAAAATAAACTATAATGATTTAAGTGCTTACTTCGGTCCTCATCGCTTATTACTGCGCTGGGTCAAGCACTTTGTTCCACCTACAAATTATTGTCCTGAGTCTAGGTCTAGTCTACTCTTTTTGTCCTTTTCATGAATATATGTAAAGTCCAGAGCGATCAAGATATTATATTCCTTGTAACCGTTATGTACGAAAGTAGGAAATCTTGCTAGGTATCGATCATTGTGTCACTATTTTCTAAACGCGTATGTACTTTATAGTGAAAAATTAATTTTTAAGGTATAAAGTATGTTGATAACTATTTTATTTAGCAATGAAATTAATTAAAATAGAAAAAGAAAACGAAATCTCAAATTTTATAGAAAAAAATGAATTGAATAAAAACCATTTTAAAACTTTTTTAAAATATTGACACTAATATAAGTTAAACTATATTATTGTATATATATTGTTTTAAGTATATGGTAACTGAGGTAAGTATATAAATAATTAAGCAATATGAACTGTATACATATATGTGTTTAATAATTTGAAACGAAATCCCCTTATCATATTGTTACAGATAGTGAGATAAAAGCATATTTATCTAATAATATTTCGAAATAATACTGAATAATAGACCAAAGTTCTCGAAATTGTTCAAAAATATGTATACCTCGGGCAGACTTTGCAGTTAGGTAGAAACAACTTTGAGGACGAGGTGAATGGAAGAGTCCGGCTAGGTTGGGCAGCGTTTGGGAAACTTCGTCGGGTCTTCTCATCATCGATCCCACAGTGCCTAAAGACGAAAGTCTTCAATGCGTGCGTCCTACCCGTAATGACATACGGAGCCGAAACGTGGACACTTACGGTTCGACTGGTTCATAAGTTCAAAGTCGCTCAGCGTGCTATGGAGAGGGCTATGCTCGGCGTTTCTCTAAGGGATCGCATCAGAAACGAGGTGATCCGACAAAGAACCAGGGTCATCGACGTAGCCCACAGAATTAGCAAGCTGAAGTGGCAGTGGGCTGGCCACATTTGCCGAAGAACCGATAACCGTTGGAGTAAACGAGTTCTTGAGTGCAGACCGCGTCTCGGCAAACGTAGTGTAGGACGTCCACAGGCCAGGTGGAGCGATGATTTGCGCAAGACGGCTGGCAGGAGCTGGATGCGAGAAGCCATAGATCGAACTAAGTGGCGTGAAATTGGAGAGGCCTATGTCTAGCAGTGGACTGCGATAGGCTGATAATGACTATGCCAAAACCCTCTTAACGAGAGGCCTATGTCCAGCCGTGGACTGTAGGCCGTTGATGATTTATAATACAAATTCCAATTCATTTATTCAATTAAGATACTAAGTGTTATTTATGAACGTTAAATTGAATCTACAGATAAGAATCATAGATCGACACAAACAGACGCCAGATGTACTGTATTGTCAAGGTGAATTAGACGAAAACACCAAAATTCGCTGCCTGCCTGTGTCGATCCATAACCTATAGTTTCCAAAATGCGTAGGGCCTTATGCGAAGAATACTGGCAAAGAAACTCATGACCACTCTTTTTAAAAGTCAGACAATGGACAAAGGGCATTTATTCGCCAATGCTTAACTTTGCCAGGAAATAGGTGCGAGTTTATATTACGATATATATTTATCTTTTATATAAATGAAATAACAACTGTTTGTGTGTTACACGTTTTTGACTATACCTCTGAACTGATTTTAATAGAATTTGGTAGGTACTTTGCTTGGTGGGTATTTCCACGCGAGTGGAGCCACAGGCAAAATTTAGTATTAAATAAAGCTGATATTAGACAGATGTAAGCTTATCAATTATTAGAAATAAGCAATGTGTTGGTTGAGAGAAATGAAATACGTGTTGGACCATTCACTATGTATGATTTAATTACAATTATACGTTGAACTAAAGAAACGACATGAATTTTAGTCAATCAAATACTTATTCTAATAGAATTTAAAAAGATAGATTTACTAATACTGCTTTACTAAACACGAAAAATAATTTTATTTAGTTATCTTTGTTGTATGTACATAGTAAAAATTGGTACAACAGGAACAGTCACAAAGTATGTATAACAATTGGCGGTATAATTTTTATCTGTTTTTATATAGAAAACGTAACGAAACGCTTGATCTCTGTAACAAAGTGTAAAACCGACAGTCACAGTAACACAACTTGAACCAGCGATTTTATTTTGAATTGCAGTACATTATGAATTAAAAAAAAAATCACACCTAACCCTTCAGCTGTGTAGCCAGTTTTCCCCAATACGTCCCACTTTCCTTTCAAATTTCCGACTCTCATTGAAATGACGATTGCCAAAAAACTAATGTATTGAGACTATATAATATTTTTGTATCATTCGAATGTTCATAAAATATACTATCAGATAATGTATAATTAATTAATAAATATACCTCGTAAGTTTTTTTATGTATGTATAAGCTGCCAAAATGACTCTGCCCTGCCTGATGGAAAGCATGAGCAAAATCCAAGAGTGGTGGTCACCATCCTCAATGCGAAAAAGAACAATGCAGCATGGTGACCCACACTATGGCGGCCTGGTGAGATGCTTTTTCACGCCCCGCTTAAAGGACCCGGGATCATAATGGGAAGGAAACACGTGCGCTGGGAGTGAGTTCCAAGTTTTGACCGCTCGGTCGAAGTAAAAAAGTACTAAAATTACAATAATGACAATAGACACAGAATTCAAGCAAACCAAAAACATTTTTAAATAATGACGATTATAGTTTTAGTTTTATGTTCCTATATCTGATAACGGTGGAACAATATATTTTATACTTATACATTTAATATCTAAAAATATGTATATTAATATTAACTTAAAACAATGCAAATAACTAAAGTATTTGTGCTTTATAAGACTTCAAACAACTTTCTTTTTATCAGAATTAGCTAAATAATTATGGTATAAAACATGCCTCTTCCAATTTTATTGTTCTTCTGTATTTATTCATTAGGCATAATAACATACAAGACTGATGAAATACGTACCTAGCTATATACTATTTATTATATTTTAGTAGTTAAATTCTAATTTCGAATTATCAGAGAAGTGATTAATGATGTATGTGCTAATCCTATAAATAACAGTTCTTTCAGCTGTATAATAGATTGTATATTACCTTGCACAATTGTATCCTGAATTAATAAGTATTGAATTTAATATTCCAGAAGAAGGTTTTCTCTGTAAAGGTTTGTACCATGATATACATAATAAGTTTTATTTGTATGATAATATTAGGTCCTCATACGTCAAATTGAAGTTTTGTCGCACTAGCCACTTTGATCTAAAATATATCTTCATGGTTAAGAATTCCAAATACAAAGTTTTAAATCCATTTAGCTGGTAAATTTGAGTTTCGAAAACATTCATTTGATTTTTCCGAACCGAGGCTGGTCAATCGTTCTAGGCCACTGCTGCTTCAGGACAACGCTATACCATACACTGCACAATATCCACCGTACTCCCCGGAACTTGCTCCAACAGATTACCATTTTGCCCAAATTTGGATAATTTCTTACAAGGAAAATAATATCTCCGATGTGGTGGTCCAAACCACTTTCAGAGAGTTTATTGATTCTCGCCCCAATGGTTTTCTTAGTAAAGGGATCAACGAACTACTTATGAGATTGTAAAAGTGCATAGATAACAATGGTACATATTTTGATTAATTAAATACATTTTACAAAAGACACGGCTTCATATTCCTCCCATACAAAACGCCAATTTCATATGTAAGCACCTAATATACTAAGTAAAGTAAGTAGTCAAAAAAATAGTCTCGATTTAAAAAAAAAGAATGTTTATAACCCCACAGAAAATTGCCCCTCCCTTTTTCATCAACATCACTTACTTAATCACACTGGCCGAGTGCGGGTTAGGGACTGACTGACAGGGCAATACAACGTTGTGGCTACGTAATCTTGCAGTTGGATATTTTCAAGCCGTCCAAAGGCCTCCAACTAAGCTCCACGACTGTTATCCTATGATAACAACCGGGACCGACCACTTAATGTGACCTTCAATTAACGGCGACCCTCATGGTATCATGCCACCGGCGGTCACTCATCCAGCTACTGACCGCGCCGTCGTTGCTTACCCTCGTTTTTCTTTTCTAATCACAGAGTGCAACTGGGATATGAACGACTTCGCTTTTTTCTTTTTAACACCACTTTGTTAGCATGACCCGTATGTTTGTAAGCGACTTTTATAGATGTGTTTTTAAACCATATTTATTATTATAAGTTTCTCGTGTGTATATTTGTATCATCATAACTCATAATCTATTGAACTGATTTTGAATTTGTTTTCTTTGTTATAAAGGTTACTTGATAAAGATTGTTTGTAACTGTAATTCAAGAATACCTGTTTAATTAATATTACAAATACTATAAGCACTTTTGTCGACGTTAAGAGGATACTAAGGTGTTTCATTTTAAATTGTTATTTAATTAAATATACAATGGAAAACTCATCCTGCTATCTGGAAGTTACCAAACATGCTCACTTACATTAACGATGAACATCGTTATTGTAATTATATACTTACATTTACATTACCGATGGCATAAACTGGCGAAACTTCATTTTATTTGATAAACTACCCTCAAGCTTTTTTCGGTTTGGATTCAAGTGGGTAGTTATAATTATTATAAGTTTTGTTTTATCTTAAACTGTTTCTTAAGTGTGTGTGTGTGTGTTAATATGTTGAAATTCATTCGAATCGAAGAATAGTTTTCTTAGTCAATTAGTTGAGTGAAGCGTTTGCAGTGAAATCAAAAATTAAAGAACAATATATTTTATTATATGATACTTGGTTTTATTTAACTATACTTATATTGAAAATTCGAAAGGAACCATCTTTTACTATTCACAGCTGAACTGCACCAATTTCATTGAAGTTTTAGCATAGAGATGCTTTGATTATTCTTGAAGAAGGGCATAGGCTATTTTTTAACGCCATAACTGACACAATAATATTCCAACTTTACGGTGTATGACGTCACACACAAGAGGGGGACACCTACAAGGCATAGATGTCACTAGGTGCGTCAGAGATCCAGGGAGTCTTTTTAGGTTCCTGGAACAGAAACACTGGTACCCAAGACAGCGTGCCGTTTCTGATTAATTCCCACCGGTATATGGTATCCGATATGATATCTTGATCAGATTTTCACACAGCCGAACAAATGGGTGTATAAAGTGGTTAAACCGAACCAAAAAACAGGCTTTGTTCGTCTAGAGGTAGAAATGTCTGTAGTTAATTTTCATTTTGAGTTAAGAGCATATTGCTAGTTAAAGTGAAGAAAATACAGAACAAAATATGCTCAAGTAATTCAGACAACAATAATACTTGTAATTTATTATTACTAAATTTTAAATTAAATCATTTCATTGTTAGATAATTAATAATAGAGTCATCTTGCGATCATATTTAGAACTAACTGTGGTTTCTTGTAGTATCAAAATCGTACAAGAATGTAAAGTATAATGTCACTATTATGTACTAGATGTCTCTATAGGTTCATATCTGGTGTCTGGTTCCGTTAATGCAATGAATGGGATATCAACGGGCCACACTAATCACTTTGTACTCGAGTTCTCGACTGTCAAGTGTATTTTTCAAAGTTAACTTGTATGTTTATTTCTTAATTTCTTTATTAGGTTCCTCATGTCTTTCAAATGGCTGCATCGATTTTATTAGTTAAGATTATTTTATTAATCTCAAAAACCCAAATGTTGTTACCTATGGAGTGGGTTAACTTTTAAAGTGAAGAAAGTTGAAAGGGGACAAGAATATATAATATATGTATGATAAATAAATGAATCTATACTAATATCAAACAGCTGAAGAGTATGTTTGTTTGTTTGTTAAAATGCGATAATCTCAGAAAGTTCAGGTCCGATTTAAAACATTTTTAAATAACCCAATTATCGAGAAAGGCTATATATATAGTTTCACAAAAACAAACTTTAAATGTTCTAAAAGTAAACCCGCAACAGCGTCAAATTAAAGTTTTGTCGCACTGGCCACTTTGATCTGAAATATATCTTCTTGATTAAGAATTCCACACACAAAGTTATAAATCCATTTAGCTGGTAAATTTGAGTTTCGAAAACATTCATTTGATTTTTCCGAACCGAGGCTGGTCAATCGCTCTAGGCCACTGCTGCTTCAGGACAACGCTAGTTCATACACTGTGAGTCAATCTTAAAATATATCATAATATTTTAAGATTGACTTACTGTAACCTTTTTTATGGTAAACAGATTTGTTTACGATGTTATAACAGCACGCTGCGGGCAATGGAAGATGCAGACGAGGTTGCGTGAGTCAGTTACTTAATTAATAAGTATTTCGTACATCTAACAAGATGTCCGGGAACAACACACGTCAACTAGTTTCCAGACTGCACGGTGGCCTAATGGCTTAAGTGGTCGCCACACCGCTTCCTACTGCGCCAAGTGATGTGGGTTCACATCCTACATGGGACAACACGTTGTGTGATCCATAAGTTGTTGTTCCGAGTTTGGGTGTAGTTTGTGTCCGTTTCATGTATGTTTGTAAAGTCCCCCTCGACACAGGAATGTATATTCCTAATGCGGGAGTTGTCTCTTTAAATTGTTTAAAAAAAATCTAAGCAAAACTTGTACTATGCGAGTTGGATTGACTGATTGAACACTTATATTTTTTTTAATACATTTCATACTTTTAAACGAGAAATTCTTGTATATCCCCAAACAATCAGAATCCAAAAATTTTATTCATGGAATTTAGTATACATATTTAGTTTACTACATAAATTGAGTATATATGTGGGTTTCTAAATATGGTAAATCGATCTAGCTACAATTCATTTTTAGAAAATTACATCGGTAAACGAGATATATATTAGGTAGGTAAATATAGTAAACACCCAAATGCCGATACACATTTTTTAAGTTTGCAAACTTTGGATTCGACCTAGACATCGAACCCGAGACCTCAAGCACATCAGTCGTATACACTACCACTGCGCCACCGAGGCAGTTACAGAATCATATTTTACAATTAATTTTTGTATTAAAATATAGGTATACTAAAAAATAATAACAGATTTAAATAGTTTTTGATAGTGTCAAAATGAGGCGGTAGCTGTTTTACCTTGTTTAAGAAAAAAAAACATTTATTCTGACATACACAGTTATTTAAAGAGTTCAGTGCAGGAGATCGTTTTTTGTTCTTGCGAATAACGTTCCCTATTTCAAGTCATCGACTTTTTTTATATTTTTTATCATTAATTTCATCACGATGAAGATTTGAAGACTCGAAGACTTAGAATTGAAGACTTTAAATACTTGACATTGGCAGAAATAGCTGATCCGGCTGGTTGTCATCTCATTAAAAGAAGAAGAGTTCAGTGCACTATTTTTAGATTGCCTTTTTAAAAACGAATTTATTAAATGCCCTCTCCTGAGAGGACACCCGGGCCCAGCAGTGGGACATTATGGGTTGTTGATTGATTTTTTTTTTTATATTTAAGCTGCCAAAATGACTCTGCCCTGCCTGATGGAAAGCATGAGCAGAATCCAAGAGTGGTGGTCACCATCCTCAATGCGAAAAAGAACAATCCAGCATGGTGACCCACACTATGGCGGCCTGTGGGGGAAGGGGAATGGTGACGGGGATAGGGGGCGTTGGATTGGGGTATGGGCCTCCGGTATCCTCACTCACTCGATGAAACACAGCGTAAGCGCTGTTTCACACCGGTTTTCTGTGAGGCCGTGGTATCACTCCGGTCGAGCCGGCCCATTCATGCCGAAGCGTGGCCCTCCCACGGTAAAATTTATTGATTTTTTGATTGATATTAAATGTCTAGGTATAAGATTGGATAGCTAGCTATGTACTTATGTTTTTGATACAAAGCAAAGATGATATGTATTCAATTAAAATACTCCACTGTTCTCGGTCAGTTGTTGCTTCTTCGAGTCACTTGTGTGACAGAAGACACATACCGATAGATATTGATAGAAACATTAGTCCGACCAGAATTACCGTGATCGTAAAGAATGTGGGGTACTTGGTGACGGATTGAGAACGTATACAGAGGTATACGTTCTCGATCCGTCACCAAGTTACCACACGGATCCATTGAATGTGGAGGTAAAAAAGACAACTGTTACCTAACATCCTTATATTTCTAGCTACCTATCTACTGGAGACGGCAACGGCTGGACTGATTTTATGATGTTTTATTTTTTTAATTTTTCTCCACTTCGATATTGTACTATTAGGTAAGTATAATGTTTTAAGTTAGGTACACAAAAAAATGAAGAAAATTCAAAATTCATTTTCTTGTACATGTGCCGGCCGTTTTTCACACACAATAGAAGTAAGTAAGTATAATAATATTTGTTTTTTTTTTATATAAAGACGACCAGTGTGAAATGTGTATAGTCTGGTCAATTGAGATATTCGAAGGTGCATAAAATCCTAACAAGCTGAAAATCAGTGAAATTGTCCGAAACTTAATTATAAATAATATTTAAACCTTCTTACCGTGGGAGAGCCACGCTTCGGCATGAATGGGCCGGCTCGACCGGAGTGATACTACGGCCTCAGAGAAAACCGGTGTGAAACAGCGCTTACGCTGTGTTTCATCGAGTGAGTGGGGATACCGGAGGCCCATACCCCAATCCAACGCCCCCTATCCCCCTCACCATCCCCTTTCCCCCCAGGCCGCCATANATTTCATAAGTTTTATATAATCATTGCGGTAATATTTTTCATCAAAAATTTTAATAGTCCACCTCTGAATATTAGCACTAATTAGAGAGGAGGTTTTACCTACAAAACCACGTTGACTGGACGGAGTTTATTGCGAGTTTTCTTTTCCTCTCCAGTGATGTTATCCTCCGTAGTTCATCCCTTAATAATAATTTAATATTGTTATTTTTAGATACTGTTTATCCTTGGAGTGTTGATAGTCATAAAAGCTACTATATCAGCACCAAGTTTTGGGGCTTCTAGCTCAGGAGGAGGTACAAGCAACGGTGGTTTTGGCAGCGGTTTACTTGGTGGCTCCGGCAGCAGTAGCGGAGTCGGAAAGTCTGGAGGATCTGGTGGTTTAGGACAAGGAGGTTTTGGCAATTTTCAAGAAATTTTTAGTAACATTCAAAAACAGATAACTCAAATGTTAGAAAGGTTCCGTAGTGGGCTTGGATTTTAATTTGATAATAAACAATGGGTTTACATTAAATAAAACATTCATATCTAAGAGTACCTGATAATATAGAAATAAAAGTTAAAAACAGAACCATTGCCTTTGTGATTGTCTAGCTACCTAGCCTTTATTATTCTCAGGACAAATTTGGGTCAGCAAAATAAAATACACTATTTAATTTTGTACATTTATTTTTGTTTTTTTCAAACCAGTTTTTCCTGAATATCAGATTTCCACCGAGCGACTGGCATTGGCCCTCCGAATGCTGAAGGCGAACTGCTATCGCAAACGATACTCACAGCAAATAAGCCACAATTTTATTTCAGTCCTCAGTATAGTCGTCATTTAACCAACGTTTTTAATTTAAAGCAATAGTTCTGTTATTTTCAACTTTAAAGTTACAGCGTTAAAGATGAAAATAATACAGAATCGTCACATCAACTTAAATAATGTTTGTAAACAAGGCCGTAAATTTGCAATGATAACACAGCATTACACAATTTTGGTACCTTCTTAACTGTTAGCTGGAATGAATAGGAAAGGAGTCATAGATTAAATGTTCCAAACATATGTGGTATCCATCAATCACGCCTAGTTTTTAAGGTACATTTAAATTTTTAGTAACATATACCTCGTGTAACATTATTACATCTACCAAACTCACTGCAGGCTTAAACATATGATAAATAAAACTAATTAAAATGCTATTGTTTAGAGACTTAACTTGGTAGAGTATAAAGAACGTTTTATAGCGTAACAACATCTATGGTATTATATTTTGACAAATAAATATATCTTTACCTATATTTTTTCGAAATATTACGCGTATAAATTCGTAGATAAAAACTTGCATAGAAATAGTACCAAGATAGAAACATATTAACAAACCATTCTAAAGTCGGTACATTTCAAAAAACTGTTTACATCATTCAAGGCCATTGAGATAAACCTGCAGAGGTGTAAACTTCATTACTATACGTCACAAAAAATGTAAAAACTTGAACTATGAAGATGTGGCTTTGAAACTATTAGAAATTTGAAAGTTAACATACGCGTGTCTCAATTACACGCGTTAAAAGAACATTAACGTCGCTATGATTAGAAAAAGACAACGCATAAACATCACAATGGTGGACCAGTGTTGATAACTCTATGAAAATTTACCCATAATAACCGAGAAAAAAAATGTTTTAATTGAATAGATACGAATAATAAAATAGCTGTATGTTTTATGTTAAGATAATTTATAAAAAAAAATTAATGAAACACCGCTGTGAAGCATCAATTCGTATATAATTGTCTTTTAAATTCTTTTTTGTAATTTTCTTTCATGGTAAGATCTTATTTTTATGTGGAATTCGCCATTATTGAAACATTCAATAAATTCCAAAAGCGAATGAGCAGCTTGTATTGATGATAAAAAGCCCCTTGGGTGTATCGCAAATTCTTTTTAATATTAATTTTTTCTAAAGATTTAGAAATTAACGTTATAAGTCCAAATTTGGGAGACAAAGACCTCGAGTCACACAACAACACACAACAACTCATACAAATTTAATGCAGATATTTTGACGGGTAACTTAATCCATCTATATCTTTTAAACTTATTATTTTATAAAACCTCTCAAAGTTTTAGCTAGTAACGCTTTACATGACAATGTTTTTGTTGGGATATGTTTTTCTTCTCTTTTCAACACCCTATTGATATGGAAGTATATTTATTGTAGCTATACTTCAATTCAAAAAACACAACGTAGATAACTGTTATGGTTATAAAAAATGGGATCGATGAACTTAATGCTATGAATATGTTCATAGTACGTACCTCTATATCAATAGACATTGGCACAAAAATCACAAATTACACTATTATGGTCGTAATTTCCCGATGCGCAACTACCATCAAGCTTACGTTTTTAATATTTTTTTCTAGAATATTTGAGTTATGTAAACTAATTGTAATAGGGTGTACCTGTTACAAATAGTTTCATCATCAGACTATCGCAGTCCACTGCTGGACATAGGCCTCTCCAATTTCACGCCACTTAGTTCGATCTATGGCTTCTTGCATCCAGCTCCTGCCAGCCATCCCGCGCAAATCATCGCTCCGCCTGGCCTGTGGACGTCCTACACTACGTTTGCCGAGACGCGGTCTCACCTAAAGAACTCCTTTACCCCAACGGTTATCGGTTCTTCGGCAAATGTGGCCAGCCCACTGCCACTTCAGCTTGCTAACCCTGTGAGCTATGTCGATGACCCTGGTTCTTTGTTGGATCACCTCGTTTCTGATGCGATCCCTTAGATAAATGCGACCACAACCCTCTCCATAGCACGCTGAGCGACTCTGAACTTATGGACCACTCGAACTGTAAGTGTCCACGTTTCGGCTCCGTATGTTATTACGGGTAGGACGCACGCATTGAAGACTTTCGTCTTTCGGCACTGTGGGATCGACGATGAGAAGACCCGACGAAATTTCCCAAACGCTGCCCAACCTAGCTGGATTCTTCTGTTCACCTCGTCCTCAAAGCTGTTTCTACCTAACTGAAAAGTCTGCCCGAGGTATACATATTTTTGAACAACTTTGAGAACGGCACCGTGTACCGTAACCGGTTCCGGTAGTACATGTTCATTGAGCATGACCTTGGTCTTGTCCAAGTTCATCCGTAGGCCGACGCGCCCAGAAGAGTCAGTCAGGTAGTTCAACATCTGTTGTAGGTCCTGCAGCGTCTCTGCTATGATGACGATGTCACCTGCAAATCGCAAGTGAGAGATGTATTCGCCATTGATATTGATACCGCGTTCTTTCCAGTGCAGCGTCTTAAACAAGTCCTCCATGTAATTTTATATCCCCTTGTCTCACTCCTCCATGTAATTTTATGGGTCTTGTATGCTGAACCTGTACTTAGACGGACATAGTGGCAGCTTTGTAGAGACATCTTAACACTTGGATGAATCGCCAATCTACTTGGCAACGCTGCAGGGACTCTAGAACAGACCAAATCTCGATCGAGTCAAAGGCCATATCCGCTCCGAAACCCAGCAAACTCCGGTGGATGGTATTCGTCGAGTCTGCGCGCAAGATGGTTCGTGATGATTCTTGAAAACAGCTTATAGACATGGCTCAGGAGGAAAATAGGGCGATAGTTCTTGGTTTTGTTTACCTTTTTGAAGTGCAGGACGACCAAACTCCTACTCCACGCCTTTGGAGTTCTCCCTTACAACAGGACAGCGTTGAAAAGCTTTTGGAGCGCCTTTAGTACGGGTAATACAAATAGTTTACGTAACAAAAATTGAAACCCAAACTTAACAGTTAAAGTTAAGTTAAAGGTAGTACTAATCTTCTGGAAACCTAAAGCTGAATATGGGTGTTTTTCACCGATATTGATAAATGTTTGTTTACTCGATAAAGCCTACGTATTATTCTTATGTTATTATACGTATTTGTAGGGTAGAAAAAACACAATTACATGGATTGACTTCCGTGATGAATCTTATTAAACCAGGAATTATGTAGTGAAATATTACTGCCTCTTTGTATTAAAAATTACCTATTTCCTAGAAATTATTACATCTAATTTCAAGGAGTTTACAAAAATAACAAGTATTTAAAAGCAAGGTAAAGATGTGCTTCTGTTTACTACATAATTACACTATACTTTTCTAACCATTTTTTTTTTAAGTTTTTTAAAAAGTGATTCATATTTCGCGCATGCAGCTAACGTTTTGAAGCTTTATATAATGTTATTTTGTATTGTAGGTTACCACATATACATGTACCAGAACAACAAATAAATAAAGTTGAAGTGTCTGTATTGTTATTGTATTTACAAATTAACAGCTTTTTACTAAATGCAAAAGGAAGTATAGGTATAGGATACTTACATCAAAAACGCTATTTGTGGTAGGTGGTGCCCGCGTTTGATGTCGTATAGCGGGTAACACCGCGAGGCTCAGCTAGTTGTAAATATTTTGCTGCTTTGCTTTTATTTAAGTTTTGTTACTCTGTTTGAACCAAAATAAAGATACGTTTAAAATTATAGCATTTAACTTCTGTGAGTTTTAACGACGAATTGAGGAATTAATGCATTTTTCCAATGGAAATGTGTCACTTGTAAATAAATTTTTCAATTCTTTATTTTCTTTAAATTGTCTTTGAAAAACAACACAGTTATAAAAGGAATAGCCTAAATCAGAATTATTACTTGCCGTCATCATTTGTTGGTGATAAAACTACAAATTAAAATATATTTATTTCATTCTTACTTTCTTATTATTATTATTTTGAGTACAGAAGCTTTAGTTACTATTCTATCTAACCTAATATAATTTTTGTAACATATATATCCTCTTTTTGAATTCTTAATTTGTGTATATAATTTTAATATCTATATTACCGTGGGAGAGGCACGCTTCGGCATGAATGGGCCGGCTCGACCGGAGTGATACCAAGGCCTCACAGAAAACCGGTGTGAAACAGCGCTTACGCTGTGTTTCATCGAGTGAGTGAGGATATCGGAGGCCCAAACCCCAATCCAACACCCCCTATCCCCCTCACCATCCCCTTTCCCCCCAGGCCGCCATAGTGTGGGTCACCATGCTGCATTGTTCTTTTTCGCATTGAGGATGGTGACCACCACTCTTGGATTCTGCTCATGCTTTCCATCAGGCAGGGCAGAGTCATTTTGGCAGCATAAATATAAAAAAAAAAAATAATAATTAAAGTATTTATCAAAAAAAAATGTTTCGATACTTTTTTCCTACGAGCCACCGTCTCTGAGATGTAACGATTCAAAAAGTTGTTACGTAAAGTTGTTCCGTTTTGCTGAAAATCGCGAAAAACTCATTTTTTGACCTTTGACCTTGAATAAAAAAAATTCCATACACGGGAATGATGTGGGACTTTTAAATATTATTTATAATTATGTTTTGAACAATTATGTTTTCAGCTTGTTAGGATTTTATGGACCTTCACTCTCATTTTTTGGTCTAGGTTGACTGGACTAGTAAGAATAATTACCCAACAGTAATAGTCGAAAATGTTTTTTTTTTCTTTTTTTTCTCTTTTGACGAACACAGCTGTGATAAAAAAAGTGAAACTGCAGGGAACTACTAGTTTTATTACACAGAACCATACATATTATGATGATCGTTAAAAAAGAGCTTAGTGCTTACATACTATAAACTTTGACTGAGTATGATTAGGTACGTACACACTTCAGTCCACTGGAGTGCTAAAATAGTAATTCCTTAGTGGCCTTAAGCATGTTCTTAATTTGTTTTAATTGCTCTAAAGTAATTAGTGCATAGGGCTATCAAAGTTCCATTTTACTAGTAAAACCGTAACTAAGCGTTAGCTCCACTCGACTTACTGTTTTCTGTCACAGCCACTAATTTAAATTCTGCTTCGATTGGCTTCAATGCCAGCAGAAATCTTAAACTTATCACATGCTTTATGCTGGCCCAATAACCTACAGAATTATCGGTGTATTTCTTTACATAATTATACACCTAACGACAACAGACAGTCATAGGCAATCATTACCAAGAAGTTGATGATAACTATTGTTTCCAAATTTCATAACAGCTGGTACGGTACAAAATTATCACGATTCGTTTTTAAAACGAAAAAACATTATTTTTTTTAAATTATAGTTTTGAAGTAACTGTCACACAGTAACATGGTTCTAATAAAAAGTTTGTGTAACTATTTTCTATTTTATTTGTAGGTATAGTGTGTAAAATGACTGATTCAACGGGCGTGGTTGCTTCGGTGAGTGTCTGAATTAATCGGACGCGGGGAGACAACACAATGGCACCGCACTGCGCAGCCGACTGAGACTTCGCCCCTCATACGCAGAAGGTGGGTCCCGCGTGAGCGTCTAACCAAATCGGATGAGATCTGTCGCTGCTAGCTATCTTTGCATAGGTATAGGTAATAAGTATCTATTGGCGAGTGAGTCGACCTGGGGCACAATGGTCTCTTTCTGTGAAGCTCTGTCATACTTCAGAAAGAGACCGTTAAATGGGATAGGTAGAAGGCCAATCCCGAGCGAAGAATGCAAGGGGTGGTATGAGCTGCCGACTAGACCGCGGACCGCCAGAGGGACCTTAGTGGATAGATTGATGTGGTAGTGAATGGAATGGATGCCTGATCTCATGAACGTGAAATCGGGCGGCCATGACGGGATTGAGGTAGGAAATATTTTTCCTTGGGATAGGCACTGACAGATTGAGCAGGCGCTGGGAGGGGTCCGGATGGCGTAAGAAAGCGGTTTCCGGATTCCTCCCGTCTCAGGCGCAGAGTGTCACACCGTGGTGGTTTAGTGGGTAGTCTGGCTGGAGTCAGTCAGGAGTCCCACACAAAGCGAACCCCCTGTCCCCGCGGGTGGGAGCGAAGTGCGTAAAGGCATTCCATCACGTAAAAAAGAAAGGCACTGACAGATTGTGGCACTGAAACCGAAGGGATATTCCACCCCATCAAAAAAAAGGTTTGTAGACGATAAGGAAAATTTACTAAAGGAGACTACAAAAAGGGATTAAAATTAAAGATAAATATTTAGATACATGAATTGATTGGTAGGTTAATTTGAAAGGTTTGTGTAAAATTAATATCCAAGCTGTTTTTGAAAAGTGAGGCGATGTGAATCTGTGGCGTGGAATATAATAGCTAAGCACATTAGCGATCGAAAAGTTGCAATTTAAATCAAAATCGTAGGTTATATACGTATAAATACCTAATACCCCTGTTGCAGTAACCTGGGTTCATTGAGGGCCGTACCGAGGTATATTAAAATCAAACTGTATGTTCGATGTATACTATAGGCCTACTGCACTCGCGGGTAGAAGAAGATCCTCTTGTATTTATGCAAATATCTTGAATTTCATTATAAAATACAGAAATGACAGATTACCTACATAAAGCACACATTTAGATTGCACGGTTGGCGAAGTGATTTAAACGCTCGGCACGCCGCTTTGTACGGCGCCAAATGTTGTGGATTCTAATCACACTTCGGACAACGCTTTGAGTGATACAAAAACTGTTGTTCTGAGTCTGGGTGTTCTTAGTGTCCGTTTAATGTATGTTTTTAAAGTAACCAACGGCACATGATGCGAACAATTTAATGCAGGAGTTGTCTTAAAAAGATTGGTAGCAACAGTACCTTCTGATAACCGACAAGAAATAATTCCGGGCATTTAAATAGTAATGCGATTTGATCACTGTTAAAATATTCACGACAGTTTCTGGGCTGGACTGTTGGTTTTCTATAGGTTATATCTCTTAAATTAACTCTTGTAGTTCAGGAGTAAATTCGCCGAAGATGAAACGTGTGTACTCCTAAAACTTGTTACTTTATAAGGCGTAACTAAAAGTCACGAATTTTCTTAAATTTCGTGAACCTGTTTTAAATCGTTATTATCCGTTAAACCATGAAGATACGAATACCTTCTAAGGCTATATTGTAACAAGTGACTACAAAACCCCATAATTGAAATCTTAAATTTATTGGTTTATAATAACAATAAAATAAGAATGAAATATATAGATGTATTTCACACGATTGTCAATATGTAGAATGTAGATTCGGTGATCATTGTTCCGATAGTTGTATCTGTTCACGGATTGATAGCCAAGAGATAGCTGGAGCAAGAGTCCGATGCAGCAGAAAAGAAAGATGAAAAGATCTTCAAGAAAGGATGTTCCTGTCTTTGGAGCCCTAACCACCGGTTGCTTGGTCCCTATACCCGAAGTCGGTGGTATATTATTTTTTATATTTTAAATGTATATTTTTATATGTATATTTAAAAATGTATGAATATGTTATTGAAACGTAAGTCCATATATATAAGAGTCCATAGTGTTATCATACAATTTCCCTTAACCTATGTTGGGACTTTACAATGTTACTGTTTTAATTGGATTTAATTTGTAATGTTTACAAAAAGCTATTCATAATATTCGAATCATATACAAACAATACCTATGTAAACACTTTTCTAGCTATATAAACCAGACCATGTCTACTCCGATTTCTTTCGTAAATGACCAGATGCCTCTGTAATGCACCGACAGTTGGACTCATCAACACCATGTCGTCGGCAAATTCTTTTTTTTATAAATCTGCATTTTCGCGATCAGTTTAAGATTCACACCCTCTGGTGTGTTATCTTTTTATTTGTCAGGCTTATACTGAGGCTAGCGGCTTTCTTTTTAATCTATAGCTAGACTCTGATGAATTTAGGAGTGCCAGAGCCAACTGATTCCTGTGTTGTCTGAGTCTTGCCTTTATTTTTTGTTTGAGTTTTCTATGACCTCTTTAACTGTTGGCACCTGAAGAAAGTCATGCACTTCAGTGTTTCTCGTAAACCAAGGTGCACCGCTTATGATCTTTAATGTTCTATTTTGGAAACGTTGCATTATTTCAATATTGGAATGACTTGCAGATCCCCAGAGCTCTATCCCATATGTCCAGATAGGTTTCAGGATGGATTTATAGATAAACAGTTTATTTTCTAAGCTAAGTGATGACTGTCCACCTATAAGCCAGTGAACGTCATTGTGTCTGCAAAGGTGCAATTGTTTTTTTGTTGATTGTTGTTTTATAAAGTCAGTGTGAAGATTAGGTTTTAATTTGCACGGATTTCAAAGTGTTTGAAAAGAATTTTTTTTAATTAATGCATGTTTGTTGTTAAATTTCGCGCTTTAGATGCAGGTTGACAACTGTCTGTATGAGTACGAATTAAGGACACGTAGGGCCACCATCCCTATTAGTCCATAGCTAATTTGTAATGTAGTATTTAAAAATACAATTAATTATCAACATAACAAACCATCGTTACACAGCAGAACTGGTCTACTTTTATTAAAGTTTTAGTAACTTAGGCTATTTTTATTTTAGGCAGCTATTCAGCTAGCTTCAAGTAGCTTAAGTTATTCCTTGTATATCAATAGATATCTTGAAAAACTGTTAATTTGAAACTATAAACAGACACTTCAATTTAATTTATTTTCATAAATATTAAACTGTCGTCGGGTAGTTATCGGCTTCTGTATGTATATATTTCTAACTCATTCTGAATAAGTTCTCATACTTTAGTGTAAATTGTTTATCGATTCTCATCAAACGAAGAAGTTCGGTGTGCACAACAGAAATTTCATTTCCATCATCTAGATGGTTAGCAGTCCACAACTGTGCGCTTTTCAAGAAACTTTTTGCCTCGCACAACAAAACTGTGGAATGAACTGTCGCCTGCGGTATTCCAGGATCAATACGACCTTCAAACCTTCAAGGAAAAAGTTCCTTCTTACCGCAATCGCACCGCCGCAGCACCGCCTGTGGTGTTGCGGGAGTCCATCAATGGCTCGTTTGCCATCTATATCATTTAAAAAACGGCAATTTTATACCTAGGTATATTTTGGCATTAACAAGGTTCCTCATATGCGCGTCATCAACAGCCTTTAACAGTCTTCAGACAGGAGTTTGGCCAACTATACCAAACGCTGGCCAAACAGGTTGGTGCAGAGTTCGTTTTAAGTTTTCCTTCTCTTTGGAGTGACGTTGTACTGCCTAGTTTTCTCCCTTAGTCGACTCTTGCGACACTCGTTGGATGAGTAGGGGTGTTGACACTTCGTATTCTTAGTCCCTACCTATTATAATAGGCAGGCACCACAAAGGTTTTGGCCGGCTCGACCGGAGTGGTACCACGGCCTCACAGAAAACCGGTGTGAAACAGCACTTGCGCTGTGTTTCACGGACTGATTGAGGATACTGGAGGCCCAATCCCCTACCCCTCCCTCCATCACTCAAAGGCCGGCGACGCGATTGTGATGCCTCTGGTGTTGCATATGTCCATGGGCGGCGGTAATCGCTTACCATCAGGCTATTCTACAAAAAATAATAACCACAATAGTGATTTGTGATCACAATGGTTTTTTGACATTTTTAAATTTCAATTGTTTTTGGTTAAATGCGAAGAGGAGCTCAACAAACAGCATATTCCTTACAGACAGATGTTCCTTAGAAGTTATTATTTACTAGATATTTATTTTGCGACCTGTAATAACATTATCTAAGAATTTACTTCTGAATAGGCATGATGATTAATTTTGGACGACTGTTTTATGATTTTCGCAGTATCTCCTAATGTCAAAAACAGTTTTATTTCTACAAAAAATAAAGTTATGAAGGAAAATTTTGCTATTTAAATTTTAAGTTTAAAATTCATGCCAAAACGCTCGGTGGTGTCATGGCGTCACTATTCTTCAACGAGTGTCAATTATAGCTCTTAAAAACACTAAAGTGATCGTCGATTAGGTATAACCGAAAAACTGACTTTTAAGTAACTTGCTCTGATTGGTGTTCAACTTAACATGGCGGATTGCTGTATTTTGTAGTTTTATTTTTGTCAATTAACGATTAATCTCGCTTTAAATATGAAAATAAATACGATTTTTATACCCTATTTCATCAGATAAACACATAATTTTAGTAGTTCTTGTTTATTGTCATTACGCCTATTATCTAAATAGGTATTGACTCCTATATTTAAACTGTTTCATCCATAACAAGCTGGTACGAGCGGCTTCGATTATGTGGTATTTTTTTTTTATTTTTTATTTTGAAAGTAACGAATTTCAAAAACCTGTAACGCCTTATTAGGTACATACCTTAACCTTTTAGGGGTGAACTTTTCGTAAATAATTTCTATTTAATGGGTGCTTAGGTACGTTATAAAAAGCGCTAGTGTCCAAAATTTTAAGTTTTTACCCCAGTGTTCAGTACGGACAGTAGATTTCCCATACTCCTTTTATGCTGATTTTAGCACGATCAAGCTGGCTCGACCGGGGCGATACTACCCTCGCACAGAAGATAAACGCAATGACATCGTTCGTGCTGACGTGTTTCGTTGGTGACTGCGAGACCGGAGACCCAATGATGCAGAAGCATCACTAGGCGGCCATGGTGTGGGTCATCATGCTGCATTGTTGCAATGAGTATGATGACCACCACTCTTGAATTCTGCTTATGCTTTCTATCAGGCAGAGTAGTGTGCTTTTGGCAGGCCTATAGGTACATTAAAAAAAATGCAGCGTCTATACTTTGACTTTGCATTGATGAATCAGTAAGCCAGTCAATTTAAGTTATTTTATAAGTAGCTATTGGTAAGGTAAATATCTAAGCGACTGATAAAATAGTCGGTCAAATATTACCGAAGCATCACGCTGTCAAGTAAACCGTTACTGGTTCGATTCTCATCAAGGACTTTACGATCTATCTACGGATAGAAAATTAGTTTTATCAATCTTATTTAACTGTTCGCAGGAATTCTGGTCGTAAATGTCCAATTCCCACAAGTACCTAATTTGGAAATTTTTAATTCGCCATCTTTTATTCTATTTTTTTGAATATTTTACTTATTTCTGTTTTTAGACTTTTGCGACTTTTACAAATAGTTTTTGTTGTATACGTAACGGGGCTAATTCGCAATACGAATCATTTAACGGTTAAGCGTCTTAATCCCGACATTTCGAACGGGTTAGACCGCTCGTGGTCACGGAGAGACCGACTGACAGACTTGTAACCTTTTAAAATTATAGTTTAGAAAAAATAACCAATAATTAAACATAAATGAGCTACAAGAATATAAATTAAGTTAGGAAGCTATTTTAAAAAGTGGGGCTTCAATCCCGGTCTATTACTGTTTTTAGACTTTTGCGACTTTTTACATATCTAGTTTTTGTTGTGAAATGGGACTTGGGTATTCACGGTAAAAATAGTTAAAAGATTAAGATACCTTCTACATCCTGACATTACAACGGGTTATACAGGTCGTGGTCACGGATAGGCATAGACTGGCAACCTTTTAAATTATTTTTATCGCCTACTAGTTGATACCCGCAGCTCCGCCCGCGTATATGTCGGTTAAAGCGGCAAATATTAGCCTATGTGTTATTCTGATGATCAGCTATATTACTGTAAAGTTTCATCCAAATCCGTTCAGAAGTTTTTGCGTGAAAGAGTAACAAACATCCTCACAAACTTTCACATTTATAATATCAGTATAGATAAGTCCCACTACCTATACCTTTTGTTTTAATAAGCTTAAAAATCTTAATCAAATGAATGGGTACCTATGTTATGATCTACGTAAGGTTTATAAGGTATATATTATAAGTACTCAATTTTTTTTAGGAAGTGTCAATCTAAAGTGATTAATGCCATAAATTGTGTTATGTCATTTTAATCTCAACTTTAAAGTTTATATTTTATACTTATTTATATACGATAATAATACCTAAAGGGTATTTAATAAAATTATAAAAATAATATAGTTTAATATTCAGAACCATATTACAATAAGTGATTCAAAGGAATAATAGGTATCGCTAGACAGAAAATTTAAATTTGATGTCAACCTTAATAATCATCTGTCTAGCCTTTATTATTCCCAAGATTATTTGGGGTCGTCTACTAGTTCAACTAGTTTTACCTGAATATCAGTTTTCAGTTTTTCCACGGAGCGACTGTGACTTAATGTAGCACTTTATTTGATTTTTTTTTTGTTTGCCAGTCGATATGGACCTCTTCCAATCTTGAGCTCCGTTCTTGATCTACTCCGTTTCTCAGGACACCTGCAACTGGTCTAATGTCATCTGGGATGCCGATTAAAATTAAATAAAAAACAAATGAAAGACTTACACTTAATTATTCACATCACTAAGCGTAATATAGGATCATTTATCTACCTAATACGCATCTCATCAACTTACTTCTAAAGTACCTACTTACCCACCTTAAGTGCATCTACAGCGGACCTTAGTACATCTACAGCGGACCTTAGTACTTACATAATCAAAATCTGCATCTACAGCGGACTTCAGTACATCTACAGCGGACCTTAGTACATCTACAGCGGACCTTAGTACTTACATAATCAAAATCTGCATCTACAGCGGACCTTAGTACATCTACACCGGACCTTAGTACTTACATAATCAAAATTTGCATCTACAGCGGACCTTAGTACATCTACACCGGACCTTAGTACTTACATAATCAAAATCTAATATTGTTATCTTACAGTGCACCTAAATCGTAATACTGTAGTTATTGCCTATTTTCTTGTCTTTACATCAAATTATAAAGAATCAAACAATCTAGTAATACCTATTTCTAAATCAACCATGTTTTGCAATCATCGTCATTTGACGTCCACAACTTGACAAAATAAATAAGACCCAGGCTTAAGACAACATTGATATCTATGTATTACAAATGGCAATGTAAGTTTATTTGTCACTCTTTCACGCTTTAATTTCTAAATTAATCATTATACAATTTGGTATTGAGGGGATCTCCGGCTGTCATAATTTTTAGTTTTTATAGATAATTAGTAACAAAACAAAATGTAAACTCTCATGAAAAAAACTACTGGTAAAAGCCGATATTTAATATACTCAAATAATTCCTCAGTATATAAATAAATAAATATAAATAACTTCAACATAATGTGAGAGATTAATATCTCAAAGATATTAATAATGTCAACAAATATTTATGGGGGTATTTGGATCTAAATATATGTACATAAACATCGAATCAATAATAATCAATATTAATGTAACCCAGAAATTGTGAAACGTACAAATGGAACGACGCCTACCATTCCTTACTTCGAAATATAAAAATAAAGAGCCAGCCACACTATAGGCGTCTTAACACAAACACATCCCGATCACGCCCCCAGTCAAAACATTATTTCAAACAATAATAAACTAAGACAGTGGACGGCTAGAGCCGTAACCGAAAAATCGAGGCTCTATAATTACGTTCGGCTACCACTCGATCTACCGGCGAGCCAATTTAAATTTACTGCGAACGCCGCACGTGTCCCACAAAATGAAATCCCACTACCGCACAGAACACGCACGAAAAAAACCGTAGAAAATACACCGCAGTCGCCGCCCTTCGACGTTACTGGACGCTCTCTTCAGCCACGCCCGTTTCTAAGCGCTACTACTCCCATCTCTTTCATTCTCCCAAATAAAACATATTGCTATCCTTGTTGGTAGTGTATGGTGTGTGAAAAAGCCAGGCTCTTTAGATTTTGACGACTGGCTGTACGGTATCTTTCGGCGTTCTATTGAGATGAACCAAAACACACCTAGATTCCATTACTTAAAGTTCAAATTTCTGGCTTAAGGTGCGCTTTGCGCTCTCAAATCTAGAATTAGTTATATTCGATTTTGAACTGTATATTTCAAAGTTAAAGTCCATTTTTGTATGTAAGTCCAAAATATCAAAAGATGCAGTCCCGTGGATCAGCACCGCGGCTTAGTCAGTACGCGTTTGGTTGTCGCGCGTGTTAGTTGACGGCGCGATCGTCGCGGTGTGTCTGTGAAGTGCCGTGAATAGGTGCCGAAGTGGCGGGTTTCCTTACTGCAGGACGGGGGGCCCATGCCCCCTTCCATCAACACCACATTGGTAAAAGTTAGTGTCCTGTGTTTTAGAACTTTGAACTGTGAGTGATAGACTATGCCGACGTATGGAGGTTGTTTTCATAATTTTATGTTAACCTTTAATTTGTAGTTTTAACTTAACAAAATATGGATAATGTATTATCGTATCTTACTTTTGTCTAACAAAGGCTGTAACTAAACTATGATTATAATTACGTCTAGACTCCTACCTATTAGGTAAGCTATAATCAAACTGTGATAACTGCGAGTATACTTTTATATTCCAAAGTGATAACGAATGCGTTTATATTAATATCTCCAAAGTGATTACTATAAGTTTCATTATATTTTTAAACTCGAATAACATTTTTTTCAATTTTTTGACATTGATCTGACTTAATCTATATCTTTATGAACTTAACAGAAGTCTGAACATAGCTTAGTAGTCGGCTATTGATGTATTTACGGAGATTCCGTTCCAACATCTCTCAATATGTTAGGCCTAACATAAATAAGATGGGCCTACATCAATAATAAATTAATACTTATAGTCAGTAGTAAGTATTGCTTATATAACTTGAATTATTTGGATGTCGGTATAATTCAAAGTGTTTTGGCTATACCAACATCAAAAAAAGCTATAAAATTGTATAGTTTAGCATGTAATTTTTAAATGTTATTTGATTAAATTAAGGCCTTATGGGACTGGCATAGGGTAGGCCTAATAGGGTAAAAGTCCCTTAAAAAAAGAAAAAAAAAGTATTACTTATATATATACTTATATATACTTACTACTGACAAAATTGAACATTTTTAATCCTATATAACTTATAAAAGTGCAATGCTTCGCCTAAGGTCGGGTAACATTGAACTACTTTTTGGAACAAGTTTTTTGTGAATTTTTAATCTGTATGTTAACAAGAGATGGTATTGATGGTTTTAGATATGGATTAGACATTAAATAATATCCAAATATTATAATAAATTTGATCATTATCAAAATTGATGTACCTAAGCTAGCTGATACGCGCACCGTCTATGCGCTTCTCAAAAGGAATATGTTTTTCAAGTTTTTCCAAGACATCAATGGATTTTTTAATTCCGAGCCATAGGTCCTTAGAATACTCTAAACTACAAACTCACAAAGCTTCTCTCTTTATAATCGGTACCTTTTTATATAAGTACCTAGCTAATTGTAATATGCCAAAGCTTTACATTCACATTTAAAATTGTCTAGTGGTTTTTAACTTCTGTACTCAATATAGAACAGATTGAGAATATTATTTTATTTTAATCATTATATTGAAATTTTAAAAGGTTTTTGTCGTATTTTAGTTGTTTCAGAATTAAGGTAAAAAAACGAGTTATGCGCGTATAAAACATAAAGTTTGCTTTTTGGCACTGAATTATTAACCTATTATGAAGTAGCTAGATGTAATTGACTGCACGGTTGGCCTAGTGGTTTAGTGATCGCCATACCGTTTCCTACTGCGCCAAGTGTTGTGGGTTCAAATCCTACAGGGGACAACACTTTGTGTGATCCATAAATTGCTTTTCTAAGTCTGGGTGTACTTTGTGTCCGTTCCATGTATGTTTGTAAAGATCTCCGTGACACAGGAATGTATATTTCCAATGCGGGAGTTGTAAAAAAAAAATCACATATGATTCGAATTTGGTCTGAAAGATGCAAACATTTATTCATTGATATCATCTTAAAAATGTTACTCATCATGTTTCTTTTCTGGTTTCCTCAGGCATCAGTTACTTAGGGTATACTTAATGACAGTGAGTATCTAGAGATTTTACCTAGGAATTTAAAAGGGACTGCGAGATAAATGAGTCAGGAAAACGATGCAAATAAAATACAGCATTCACGTATAGGTATGATCGTTTCAATAATCGCCAATTGTACATGCTCATTATATTGTTTAGCTCATATATATTACTGTGTCAATTGTAATACAGTAAAGTTTATTCTATCATATTCTATCGATGTGTATATTTCGGTAAATATACATTTACTGAACTATACACATCGATAGAATAGTTAGGTGTTTTCTATGTATGATATGTATGTATATACAAAAAAAAGTATATATATATTTATATCAGTTGTCTAGTACCCATAATACAAGTTATGCTTAGTTTGGGATGAGATGGCGTTGTGTGTTAGAGTCCGAAATATTTATTTATTTCAAATAAGAATACACGCATATGAAAAGTTTTTGGCCTAACGATGATAAAAGGTATTTTTTTCTTATTTTATAGATAGATAGATAGATAGATAATACTTTATTTGTACACCAAGGTTTACACACAATATGCAATTCTAAATATTATAAAAAAAAGAAAAAATGAAAATGTGATGTACAAAAGGTGGCCTTATTACTCATTGCAATTTATTCCAGACAACCTTTGGATGGACAGGTTTCATTCAAAGCTGGTGCAGGGTATTTAAGAATGAGAAGAAAAAAAAGATTTTATATATATAACAAAAAACAAATTATATTACAAATTTAATAAATAATGATATGAAATAATAATAATACTATAGAATAAATAAAAGAAAAAATAAAATAAAATACTATACATACCTACTTTATCGATAAGGGTATGGCCATAAACAATGCAAATACAAAAATCCCCAACAATATTCTCTTGTTTCTATTAACGAGTACTGCTATCTTTGAGACTGGAATCTTTTCAGACCACGTAGTAATAAGTATACACACACCTACAAAGAGTATAAAAATATGCCTGCATAACAGCGAAGATATAATGGGACAATGGGTACATTTCTACAATATTTTCTTCTCCTTCTCTTCTCCGTCTTAGTTCTTCAAATGTTTAAGTTTATCTTTTTCTATCTCCAGACTGCCAGGTAAGTTATTGTAATAGAAGGATTCATAATATGCATATTTTTTTCTAAGGCCAAGGAATATATCCATCGTCGCAAGGAACTCGACAAACATACCTGAATCTTACCCAAATAACAATGAGATTTAGAACAATAAAGTGTTGTTTCATGCATGGTTAGAACCAAAAATACTGATGTTGCTACTCAATATAACAAAAGCTTATTATTAAGCGGCAGCAAGGTACCATTGACCATTCATTCCATTCATTTATCTATGACAGTTTGTGGAATCAGCTGCTCGAGATTGTGTGAACTTATCTGGCTCACTATGTGGTGTATGTGTAGATCAACTTACTCCGTGGCGCAGTGGGAGTGTATGCCACTGCTGTGCTTGCGGTCTCGGGTTTGATTCCCAGGGCGGACCAAATGTTTATATGATCTACAATTTTTTGTTTCGGAGTTTGGGTGTTTTTTATATAATATATGTATGTTTTTAGAAAAAAGTATATATGTGTTGATATCAGTTGTCTATAATACTCAAAACACAAGCTCTGCTTAGCTTGGGGCTAGATGGAGTTCTGTTTAGATGTCCGAAATATTTATCTTCTGTATTATTGATATATATAATACATAAATAGTATTAGCTTGTGCCTGGAACTATGCAGAATTAGCGTAAATAAGTAGATCAATGTTCGTTATAATGCAATTTTATACCAAAATATACATTTTACTTATCAAAAAAGTCGACTTAACACGCATTTATTTTAGGTACCTAAGTATCATCTCATTTATTTTCTGTATGTCGTTTTAGATGTTGCAAATGGGTGACCGGTATTTCTTTTTTGGTTATTTTCTAAATATGAATCATAGCTTGCAAAATAATATAACATTGTCAAATGAACAGTCAGATATATGTTCACAATAATATACACAAGTAAACGAAATAGATACCTGCCTAATATTAATCTCGTGAAAAAAAAGATAGCAAAAAACAGCATATTCTTTAGTTTCTACGGACCTCTTATACCTGAAAGAAGGCTAACTTCCTTTCAACCGTGGGAAAACCACGCTACGGCACAAAAAAGCTGGCGCGACAGGAGTGATACCCCGACTTCACAGAAAACGGTTGAAACGGCGCCTGCGCTGTGTTTTACTGAGTAAGTGAGGATACCGGAAGCGACATTAACAAGCTTTTTTTAAAAGCTCATGTTTAAATTATATAAAATAAATTGAACGAGTGTCAAGGGCTTAGCCTTTTTTTTTAACATTTCGTATATCTTCTATCTGGTCCCAACTAAGCAGAGCTTGTGTTATGGGTACTAGACAACTAACATAAATACATATATAGGTACCTATTTTTTTGTTTACCCAAACTCTGAAATAAATATTTATTTCCAACCGAGAATCGAACCCGAAACCTCAAGCACACAGTCGTATTCACTACCACTGCGCCAGAGAGGCAGTCATAGTCACTGTTGTAAAAATTCCACGTTATTCCATTCCAGTACATACATATTCATATAAAACTAGCTTTTGATCACGGCTCGGCCCGCGTGTATGTCGGTTATCGCCTCTAAGTGTACCCTATACCCTTCCTTAAGAATTAAAATGTCTTTATGCTAAATGTTACTAAAATCGACAGAGTTCCTTTCGAACTTATTATATTAGTTTTCTTCCTCGGTATAAGTTAAATCATACTGTGTAGAGCGGTGAGAGGCATGACAGCGACCTGGGGGTGACTCTGGCTATCCCGGGATGTACCTCAGTCGTGAGGTACAGCAGGGGGGACTCCAAATGCCGTTGATGCGTCCCTGGAGCTCCTCCCGACTGCTGAGGTAGGCCAGCGCGGGTATTAGTTGGTAGACCAAATCGTTAGGAGTTTCAGACACGCCCTTCGCGTGTCCACCCACGGAGGGTATATAGCAAAAGGATTCCCCGCGTAAAAAAAACATCTATAATATCTACCTAATAAAAGTTTTAATAAAAATTATAAAACAATTGTCAGTTTCGCATGTTCAAACTGGGAAAAAATTGCCAGATTTTAATGAACTTTTTGCATTCGTATACATTACCATTACCTACCAGGCATTACCTGAATATTTATTTATATCAAGTATTTAATCTCAAAATTAAATATAAGTGTAGGTACATAATACGTACATAATACAAGATATAAAGTCGCTAACGCATAACTAACGCCTAGTATAATATAAAACCTGCCATTTATATTCTTAGCGAAATACAGATAAAATAAATTGAATTAAATTACTATAAATTAGATAAGTAAAAAAAAACAATGAAACTACTAAAAAATATATATACGATACGGATCTGGTACAAGTAGCTTATATACATGTCAGTATTTGATTAACTTTTTTATATAAAATGTAAGCAATTGTAGCTTAAATTAGATTTCAAAAATACAAATTGTTTTAAAACCTCTTTAGATTAAACCTTTACTTTGAGTAAAAAGTATATATGTGTTAATCTTGACTGTTAAATTTAATATCATAAAATGTAATTCGTTTGAAGTATACAGATTTTTTTTATAATATTTTTCGAACGTCTGACCCATAGCGCCATCTAGTTTAAAACAAAGTAGAGTTTGCGAGAGATGTGAGAACATAAAAAATATTGTACTCGGGAATCGAACCAAGATACTTGATTACAACTGTCGCATACGCTACAAAAACACCACAGGAGCACTAAACAAAAGTACTTGTACATGATAGGTAGTACTTTAAGTGATCCACAAATTGTCGTTCTGAGTCTGGGTGTTCTTTGAGTCTAGTCTTTGTATTGAGGGAGTTGTTACAAAAAAATAAGTCCCATTTTACCCACGCGGTACTTATTAGAAACATATTATGTTGCTAACTCTTGGGTCTTCCAGAAAATAGTTTTATACTTTTCTAAATATTAATGTCATTTTTTACCTCCTTTTCTGTAATCTGTTTTCTTGATTATGAGAGACTATATTCTAGGCCTGATCATTATTATATTTCGGCCCCTTTCTTCTTTTTAACCGACTAGTGCAAAGCCAAAAGGAAGCATAACAGTTTTGGCAGTCTATTTAAGTATTGTGGAGGAACGGGTCACTTGTTCCTCCAACTCAAAGGGAGGATCCTCCGAACAGGCGAGGTGATCATGCCTGGCAGGCCAAGTGCCCAACGGTTGATGTTGGGAAGTTGTATATATGTTAATCGGCGCGAGAACTTCTATTGCGCGATTTAGGATTGGTAGCTTCTTTGTTTCCTTCGTTACTCCGTAGTTCAGTGTATCTTCGGTAGATGGCGCTGTAGTATATTTCTATTGCGATGTATGTGGAAGTCGCCACAGTATGTTTGGCTGTCAGACCTGAGTATTTACAAAAAGTATCAAACAAAATATAGAGAACACCCAAAGAGCAATAGAGAGAATACTAAACTATACTAGCCTATTACGTATCAGAAAAATCATATAAAATAAGGAACGAGGCTATAAGAAAGAATACAAAGATTACAGATGCACTGAGTCAGGCACTAAAAATGAAGTGGCAATGGGCCGGTCACGTCGCGCGCTTCACAGATAACAGATGGACAATAGAGACTACGAAATGGAAAGGACCATCAGCCAAAAGGAAAGCCGGTAGACCTAAGCAACGATGGGCAGACGACATCGTGCAAACGGTGGGGAGAGAGGCTCGCCCAGGGCAAGGATAGAGAAATATGGGGAAAGTTGGGGGAGGCTTATACCCAAGATACCGCGGTCGCGACCTTCTCCGAGGAAGTCATCTCGCAGAAGGAGGCGGCGGAGAAGGCCCGGGAGGACGTCCTCCACTCGGACCTGATCCTGCGCCTACCAGCGCCTCATGCCGTGCCTGAGTGTGGCCTTGGATGGGCGGGACGGGTTTTCCCCTCCATCCGCTTCACATGCCAGCCGCGAGGGGGCGACGTTACGCGTGTGCCGTACGTCGCCTAATTTGAGAATTTAACATCAGAAGANACGTCCTCCACTCGGACCTGATCCTGCGCCTACCAGCGCCTCATGCCGTGCCTGAGTGTGGCCTTGGATGGGCGGGACGGGTTTTCCCCTCCATCCGCTTCACATGCCAGCCGCGAGGGGGCGACGTTACGCGTGTGCCGTACGTCGCCTAATTTGAGAATTTAACATCAGAAGACGGTGACCGCTTCAGTGCGGACAGGCGCTGGGAGGGGTCCGCATGGTGTAAGAAAGCGGTTCCCGGATATTTCCCGTCTCAGGCGCAGAGTGGCACAACGTGTGGTTTTAGTCGGTTCGATTCCGATACACCGCCCCGCCGCAAACCCCGGTGGGGTGAAGGCCCGAGGGGGTTTCCAAACGTAAAAAAAAGGCTTATACCCAAGAAGGGGTCCATACCCTAAACTAGATTTAAGTTTAAAACTAAACTCTAGTTTTAGTTTAGTTTACTAAGTCTATCTATATAAAACACTTGACTAACATCATTTGAAATGTTAATCGGGATATGGAATAATAAGCTTTATTATTATGATTATTTAGGTATGTTTATATGTTCTCCGTAGCGGCTAAACTACTCAATCGTACTGTCGAATGAAGGTTCAATAGATTCATAATAATTCAATCACAATAATAATAAAAGTTTTTTGTAGTGCGCCATTTTTTTCGGGTACTTTTTACAACATTTCAATACCTTGTACACTGCTACGATACCAAAAACTTCAGAATTCACAACTTATTCATTTAACTTGAACCTTTTCTTAGAAAGTAAAGTAACGATAACATTAACACAACTGACTCTATTCATCGAACAATTTTAATAAAGGTAACGTACTTAACAAACCAGAAGTAAACCTCTTGTCTCGTTTTTGAAAACTTTTAAAACTTTTGTCGTTGGCCTGTCAGTAATACAGAACAATGAGGATTAAAAAATAATCCGGGACTTCTACGATGTCTCTGGTTGATTTATTGTGTGTGTGGTTTATTCGCATTAGAGTTCATGTTATGTACTTTAGTTATTTTACAATCCTTCAAGATTTGTCATATTTTGGCACTACAAATAAAAATATCTCAAAGATCGTAACATGTATAACCACAACAAAAATGGATTTAAAAAAAATGTATTTGTGTTGAGAGTGACTTTTGCATGAGATTTGAGGTGCCCTATTTTATTTAGTACACTAATAGCAATATGTTTTATCTGTACCAATATATTGTAAAAATAAATAAATAAGTAAGTAGATAAATCGATAAATTAGAGAGTCTCTCATAGATTGTCGTAGGATTTTTTTGAAAATGTTCTATTATTATCTACGTATACTAATAAAATAAGAAGTTTAAAAATTTGTAAAACTACTACTAAAACTTTTGAGCCATAATTAATTACGTATCTTTTGACACCTCATTCATAACTATCGGTTCATAGTATCAGCGTTATGGTTGGACATATGTACATAAAATATCAACATTATTACCCTTCAATTACGATTCACCGTAATCGCGTAAAAAAAACAAATGTAATTGCAAAGGCCTACTCTTTGAAAGGTATTTTAAAATCAATCCTTGAGAAACCAGTGTCTTCCCATTCTTAAAGATTAGGAGTAGGTAATGTGAAAGGTACTAAAACATGGCCCATCGCACCTCAATAGCGCCGTAGTGTAGGTCACCATGCTGCATTGTTGCATTGACTATATTCGCTATGAGTATGGTGACCAGATCTCTTGAATTCTGCTCAAGCTTCCCATGAAGCAAAATAGTCACTTTGGCAGGCTCACTCATGGTTATATATATAAAAGCTCATATTGACTTTTTGTACTATTTATTATTGAGTATTTCCGTTTAAAAACCTATGTTACATAATAAAGTTGTTATATTGTAATGAATATAAAGATGCTTACTAGAAAATTTGAATTTTATATAATTATAAAATAGTTTCCCAATTGTAGTGCAGAGTTTTATATTTATTGTTGAATTTTGTCTTTAACATTTTACAACAAATTCATTGCCACTACCTTTACTAGAAGTATTAAAAGATATATTACAGTATGTTAGTATTTTGTAATAATTGAAAGAGTACCTTTACAACCGTTTAATGTATCCAATGACTTATATAAGAAATTGAACAAATTTCATTCATGAATTAAATAACCTCATATAAAAATGGCACGGGCCTATTTAGACCTTACTATACAAAAGCTAGTTGTCATTAAGAAACTAACCATCCCTTCGTCTCCTCTAGTCGAAAATACAATCGAAAGAGATAGATAACCCTGAAGGATTTATTATTCTCATTGTTCCCATAATTAGTTTCTTTTATAGAGGTTTTTTTTAAACAATACAATATAATATACAGTAATATTAGAGATGGCGCTCATAGCCCAGTTGCACTCGGTGATTAGAAACAATCAGCGAGGGCGAGCAACGACGGCGCGGTCAGTACCTGGATGGGTGACCGCTGGTGGTATGTTACCATGAGCGTCTCCGCAATTCGGAGGTCACGTTAAGCATTCGGTCCCGGTTGTTATCATAGGATAACAGTCGTGAAGCTTAGTTGGAGGCCTTCGGGCGGCTTAAAAACATCCAACGGTAAGATTACGTAGCCACAAAGTTGTCTTGCCAGTCCCCAACCCGCACTTGGCCAGCGTGGGGACGTATGTCCTTAACCCTCTCCTGAGAGGAGACCCGAGCCCAGCAGTGGGACATTATGGGTTATTGATGATGATAGAGAAGGTAGTAAAAAGGGTGGCATAACTTTTTTTTTTTAAAAAGACAATATTCGCACAGCGCTGCAATAAATAGTATAGTTTCATACCCGTATTGAGGGATGTTAAGATAATTCTTTTTAAATACTGCGGTATGTATTTATTGTCTGATTATATTATATTTAATAACGGGTATTACGGTACTACACTTTTTTTTTAAATGTTTCAGTTTGTTTTTTTAAAAACCTAACGCACCCGGTAAACGTTGTTTTGCCATATATAAAATAAAATCAACATTTAACTAGATCTAACAATTTTCGGTATTTTATTGCCTAAACTCATATTTAGTTAGACAAATATTTTTCAAATTATTTTGATATAATAAATAAACAGTACCATATTCTGAAAATAGCATTATTATGTATATCTTTTAGAAAACTTTTAAAAAATCTAGACCACTGTAGACGTCTGTTGTTGCGGTAAAATAATATGTAAAGTTAAGTACTCATTAGTAAGCCCGGATCCTTGTGTACATATAAATTGGTTTAGCGGTTTCTGAGTAATTGGACGACAGACGTACAAGCTTTTCAGTTAAAATGTTGATTTAATAAAACGTTGCGGTTTTCTCATCAGCTTAACACTTTGTTGAAACAGTTTTAATAGATATTTACAGAAACTGTTTTTATGGTTTTATAATATACATTTTATGTAAGTGTTTATATACAAATAACATTATATTCACAAAAATTAAATGCAAGGCGATTGAACGGAGAAGAATATGCTTAAGTTATTATATTGATAGAAGTCGACAAACATAGTTAAATACAACAATACAAACATAATGAAATGTTTCGATTAATTTGCATGCCTGTTTTTCTTTACAAAGATTGTGGAGAAACAGATTTGTGGAGGAAAAACATTTTTTTTAAATGTATTAGCTGTCAAAATGACTCTGCCCTGCCTGATGAAAAGCATGAGCAGAATCTAAAAGTGGTGGTCAACATCCTCAATGCGAAGAAGGACAATGGAGCATGGTGACTCATGGTTTCATCAATGTCCCTCCAGCACAAGAGGCGGATCATGCCTGCGAGACTACAAACCACTAGTTGATGTTGGGACGTTGTATCCTATACGTACGATGTAGAAATATATATACGTAGAGTACAACAGTTAATCTAATAAAGGAACTTTAATGAACGATACATTTACTCGGCTGCTCGCTCTATCTTCAATGATTTTTTTTTCATTGAATTTGAAAGTCACTACAAGTTCTTGAACCTACTATTTTTTATGTAGAAAAGCATAATAATCTTTTTACATGACGTTTTAAGGTGTGGGGCAAAAGAACAGACACTTCAGTGTCTACCACCGGTCACGGACACTAAGAGCTGTGGCGACTTCCACATACAGCGTCAACATAAATATATGACAGCGCCATCTACCGAAGAAACACTCAACTACGGAGTAACGTAGTGCACGAAGAAGCTACCAATCCTGCATCGCGCAATAGAAGTTGTCGCGCCGATTAACATATATACAACTTCCCAACATCAACCGTTGGGCAGTGGCCCGCCAGGCTTGATCACCTCGCCTGGTTGGAGGATCCTCACTTTGTGTTGGAGGAATATGTAGCCCGATCCTCCACAAGAGCCACAGAATGTGTTGATGCCCTTTAGTGTACTGTATAAATGTTATAGTGCTTTAAGCGGAGACCTAACGGTTTTCTACTGCGCCGAGTTCAAATCGGGGGATTTGAACGAGAACACAAACTAACACTTTGTATGATTCACAATTTTGGGGTTTTAAGTTCTGGTGTTCTCTGTGTATGTTTGTAAAGTTCCAAAAGGAATAAATTTCTAGTGCGGAACTTGTTTTAAAAAAAGGATCGGAGGAATTGAAATTTTGCTCCAGTAATGTCACATACTCAAAGGAATGAAAGAAAAAAGATTGCTTGAATCTAGTCTCCTGTAAGGCTATGGTAACAATCCTGTCGAGCCTGCCCATCTGTGGAAAAGCAAGTATGTTCAATCACAAACATTTTTTGTCAACGATTTTAAAAACGAAATACACCGAGGGAGAACCACGATTTGGCATAAAAGGGCTGGCTCGACCATAGTGATACCACGAACTCAAAGAAAACCGGTTTGAAACATCACTTGCGCAGTGTTTCACCGAGTGATTAAGGATATCGGAGGCCCATATGCCCCCAACCCTCCTCCCATTCCCCAAAGGACGACAAAGCTCTTGTGATGCCTCTGGTGTTGCGAGCGTCTAGAGCCGCGATAATCGCTTACCATCAGGCGATACGTTTTCTCGTTTGCCGCATATAGCATAAACAAATAATATACGTAGGAATCCGACTCAAGTTAAAGTGCCCTCTTACATATTCCAGTGTTAAAGTTTGTCCGAACATAGCAATAGGTATTTTGGGTAACAATGAACTTGACAAATCCTTCGTTTCCATACAATACACTCATTTACAACTAAATTAAATGTAATTAAATCTAAGGAGGATGATGAGTTCGGAAAATAAGTTCAATTCAGTAT
This sequence comes from Hyphantria cunea, assembly GCA_003709505.1. Lineage (NCBI taxonomy): Eukaryota > Metazoa > Arthropoda > Insecta > Lepidoptera > Erebidae > Hyphantria > Hyphantria cunea. Next base: position 596,190 of record PKRV01002418.1, read on the forward strand.
TATTAATTTTACCTACTAAATAGTAGTATTTTCATATCATTATCATTATAATATGACCAGCAGTTAACATTTTTCTAAATTAAAATGACAAGATTTTCACTGTTGGACATATAGCTCTGTGCTACCAACCAACGGCCTTCCTTTCCCACTCATTGTTAATAAGAATTCAAGCAAAAGTATGGCCTAAAATATTATCCCTCTGCATATGATTTGTCGGATTCTGGTGACATTAGAGTTTCTTAGTGAACGCCATATTGCCAACGTACATTTTTATAAACGTCTCTTGTATAAAACTGTAATATTAGTCCCCAAGATGTTAGAAACCAGTTCCTGTAACAGAGATAGCAGTGTCAGAACAATATTAATACCAAAATCCACAGACTAAACACCGTGACAGCGGTAAATTTTAACCGGAGAATCACACGCACCGCCGAATATCCATAACGGCTATTATACCCGTCACAGATTTCTGAACGAACTGAAATGGCGCGCGACCAATCGGACGTTCAGATTTGAATATGGAATGTAAAACCGCGGCGACCTTCATAAATTTAGCCAATAAATGTCACGTGAAAAAATTGTGAAGTTCTTTTTTTAAAAAGGGCGCCCGCTACTCTTGTCATTTTGTATTTATATCGTGTAATAACAATGTGATGTGTCAAAGATTTGCATGCAAAATATATAAACATTTATTTTTAATTTAAGCTTCGATGCAACGATAACCTGACGTCTGTATCTTAACTTTATTGACTGGTATGTATTGGTAACTATTATAGTGCCAACTTGTAGACATATTATTACACCTTAACAAGTTTTGCTTAGGCGTATACATTACTAATTATTGCCAGCGGCTTCACCCGCCTGTATGTCAGAAATTAGTAGCCTATATCGGTACTCTAAAGAATCATAGTTTTCTAAGTTCATTGAAATGAGCCGTGAAAGTGTAACAGGCAAAAAGATGAGTGGATTTTGAATGTATAATGGATACATTATGAAAAAATTTGTAACTTAAAGGGTGTTGAACTTCGTGAATATGGACTTAGTACCTATCTGTACCTACCTACCTACCTACCTACTTTAAAAATATCTGTAGTGATGTAGGGATTCAGTCAAGAGTTGTATGGTATCACTCGACTTGAAGTACCTAAGGTTATTAGGTACCAGACATCTTCCCCTGGGACAGGGCTTGATACAGCACGGCGTCGATTCGGGGAGGGCCTGAAATAACATGGTTCGGTCCTCGTAGGTCGAGTAGGGCATCTGAAGCCGGTCGTCGCAGTGTTTTTTAGTGGAAACACCACATACTCATGGCTCTTGTATCCCCGAGGAGCTGGAGACCCGAATGGGTTTTTCAACATGTCAACAAAAATGGGTACCAGATATCTATCAGACCTCGAATACTTTTTGAGGAATTATCAATAATAATCTCATTTAAATAAAACAACATTATATAATATACATCCTTCTTCCGAAGTAAATATATTCTTTCTATATATAACTAGGGCAAAGCGTTACTGATAAGTGCAAGGTTATATATATATATATAACACCAGACCTTCGTGATGCCACAAAAATTCCTACTATCGGCGGTAGTTCAAGATATTTTTAACAGTCTTCATTAAGGAGGAGGTTCTCAATTCGATTGTATTTCTTTCTTTTTGGACATAACATTTTGTCATACTGGTAAACATCTTATTGCTCTAAATAGCAATACACTTCTTTATCAATCATTCTTATATTATAAATGCAAAAGTAATTCTGTCTGTCTGTCTGTGTTACGCTTTTACGGCCAAACTGCTTCACCGATTTCAATGAAATTTAGCTTGGAGATATTTTGATTCTAGAGGAAGGACATAGCTACTCTTTACTGCGATAACCGACAATCACGCAGACGGAGCTGCAAGAAAAAGCTAGTGTAATTGTAAATATTTTTAAATAAAGTCCTCGAAAACTAAAGTCAGGTGAACGAACTTACTGTCTTAAAATAATAAAAAAAAGCGCAGATTCTCAAGAAAAATAATTAAACTCTGGTACCCATCATCATAATTCATCGAAAAGCACTAAATACATTACAGAAAATTATAATTGAAATTTATTACTACTAGAGGTGGACGATATTGGTGCGCAGAGCCTGCCTAGATATTTTACCGGCCAAGCACCACTCTACGTTCCTGTTACACCCGGTACCCGGTAATAACATATGCTAATAAAACTTTATTCTGCCTAAGCTTTATCGATCGTAAAACACAATCCCATTATGTTGGTACTTGAACAAGTACACAGAACTGTGCTACCATCTTTATGATGAAATGAACTATTGAACACCTATGTACGGTGTATATAGCCTCTTTAGCTGTTTTCTAGGTAGCACGTAAATCCATGTTTATAAAGATTATTATGGTCACATTCTGGCATTTGCTTTCGTTTAATGTGGAGTAAAGAAAATGGCGTAAGAAGCGTAGGTTAACCGCGTCCTGAGTACACAGTTCTAGGGCAATAAATGTTTGTATGAAACGTCTGCATCATTTATTCAAAGATGAGTTTTTGTATTCAGTATATTTTATTCCCTATACTATTTGAATAGATGTTCAAGTTTGAATCAATGAAATGAAGTGATTTTAAAACTTACGTAGCTTAGAAAGTAATAAAATATTATGTGCGTTCTGATAAGATCTAGCAGCTATAAAATTTGTCACGAAAATACTATCTTGTAATTGCAATATTCAATCTTTTTTTAGCCTTTACTTTCTCATGAAGAACTCGAAAAACTATTGCATTTTTCTAGAACTAGATTAATCTAAACAAAATTTAAGAAGTTTGCGTTATATACCTATGGTTCTAGAGAGAGAAAAAATATTGTGTGACTGGGATGTCTTTGACGGGCCTGATGGAAGCTAGAGGTTAATGACCCGAATGTCTAAACTGGTGGTAGTGGATTCGATTCCCACCCGATAAAAATAGTTGTATGATAAGCACGATCATTTCTTCTATCTCTGGGTCTGAATGTTTTTTATCTGTGCTATGTATGTCTGGTTACCAAATTACAGGCCTACATTTAGGATGGCTGTCCTGTGAGTTATTATAAAGATTATTAGAAAGACTATTAAACCTTCCTTTAATTTAGATATGAAAATATCTAGAATGCATGTTGGATGGAGGCCTATGGTTTGATTATGATCATCGCTCGGGTGACGGGAAAACCGGGTAATGTAACAAACAATCACATGTTTTTGGTTTTTGTAGGACGCGGGGAGGCAGGCGGCGCGATGGCTTGCGCCGGCTGCGAGAAGCCGATCCTGGACAAGTTCTTGCTTCACGTACTGGAGCGGGCGTGGCACGCGGCGTGCGTCCGATGTGCAGACTGCCGCGCGCCCCTCGCAGACAAATGCTATTCCAGGGACAACAAGCTATTTTGCAGGAATGATTTCTTTAGGTAAGTGCTACTAACCAACATTAAATCTAACATTGTCTAACGGCTATCTTATGTAAGCCAACTTAAGTTTTAGCTCACCTTCTTGACTTGGGAGTCAGCTACTAGTTCAACAGGTATAACAAAAGATAGGCAATTTAAAACGCTCTGAATTTTCTTTAAAAGGAGTATTTGTTCTTTTACAACATAAACTTGTCAAAAACAAAAGAAATAGTCATAGTTATCACCGGCTTTAACCAGAGATAGGTTATTGAAAAGAATAGTTAGTGTCTTGGGCTGTTGTCAATTTGACACAATGGTGAGTGTTGCTTATCAGTAGCATTTAATGGCGGTATTAAACATTCTTAGCGCAATAAAACTTTTATGAAACTAATCTTCAGTTAGGTAATTGTAAAAACTTGTTTTTGTCACTGCACATATTTACATACATACAAACATATATACACCTACCTTCACATACCGTACTAATACTACTATTCCTTTAAGTTGTATGTAATTAGTATTATACACATATATTGACCTGTTGTTATGGTGGTTATGTGGTGTGCGGTTCTGACTGCTAAACTATCCAATCACGAGCTTTATCGTGAGTTCCAGTCCAATCCAGGACAAGTACTGAGTAATGAACACTACCGTTTGTTCAGTGTCTGGTTATAAGTTATCTACAATATCTAATTTAGAAATATCCAAGTTATTACTAACAGGTGGTGGGACTAAAAATTGTAAGCAGTAAAATAATGTCGTTATTTATGTTTCCCATCAATTAGAGAAGCATTTTGGCAGTTAAGTAATACTCAAAGAAAAAACAAATAAAAGAATCGAACATGGAACTCGAAAGTTTAGAAGTTCGTAAAATAGGTTCTTTATCTTCAGAACAAATTACTACTACCTAAGTCTTTTCTCTTTACTATGTTCCATCAAAGCTGGAATACATCTAAAACGGATAGGCAAGCTAGAATGAGTACAGTATAAAATTTAACGTTCGTAAGCGCAGTCTGTGAATAAGGCTTCGATAGCGGCTAAATAGATGTTTATGATAATGAGAGTACTGTAGTTTATGCCTTGTTCTTGCTATAAAATATATTATGTAAGCAAGATTGATAGCCGTAACATGTTAGATTTTCTGACCTATTCGGACATATTTTTTACGTTGTCTTATTCAATATTATAAGATCGAAAGTAACTCTGTCTGTTACACTTTCAGGGAAAAATCGATTCACCTGATCAATCATCGTTGCACCGATTTCAATAAAAAAGTGATACAACCTCGGTAGCTCAGTGGTAGCTCATGCGACTGCTGTGCGTGAGGTATTGGGTTCGATTCCTGGTTCGTAGCAAATTTTTGAATGATCTGCAAATATTTGTATCGGTGTTTGGGTGTTTTCTATGTATATATAAATTTACAAAAAAAATATGTACGTATTTATATCAGTTGTCTAATCCCCATAACACAAGGTCTGTTTGGCTTAGGACTAGATGGCGCTGTGCGTTAGATGTCCAAAATGTTTATTTTATTTGTTTCTTGAGGAAACACTTTTTTATATTCGACTGCACAGATGTCTGTGGTTGAGACGAGCATCTCGCTTTCTTCCCTTAGTGTTGTGGCTTCGATGGGGCAACAATTTGTGTGATTCACAAATTATTGTTCCGATGTTGGGTGCTTTTTGTGTCCGTTTCATGAATGTGTATAACGTCCCCGGCATCACAGGATTTAGTGCTAGTACTTGGCTTTTTTATAAAAGAAAATAAACCGTAGTCAGCTGCGTATTAATTGTCTATATTTTATCTACTGTAATTTTCGCCCCACTTAATCTCATAATTACATAATGTACTACATACATTGTCGTCCACCGGGTACTTACATTTCTTAATAGATATAATTACTTTTATAAGAATTTCTAAATAGTTACATATACACCGCTGGGCCACCGAGGCAGTCAATCATCAAGTATGTATGATACATTGACTGCCTCGGTGGCCCAGCGGTAGCGTATGCGACTGCTGTTCCTAAGGTCTCGGGTTCGTTTCCCAGGTCGGATCAAATGCTTGTATGATCTGCAAATATTTGTTTCGGAGTTTGGGTACTTTCTATGTATGATATGTATGTATTTACAAAAAATAAGTATAAAAGTATTATATCAGTTGTCTAGTACCCATAATACAAGCTCTGCTTAGTCTGCTTAGTTAATGTTAGATGTCGGGAATGTTTATTTATTATTATTATTTATAGATATTATACCAACCATAGAACAAAACGATGAAGTGATGACTTGCATAAGATAGGTACCAGGAGCTTGATGCGAGTAGCCCAAATCGATCAGAGTGGCTTGAAGGGAGAGACCTATGTCGAGCAGTGGACTGCAATAGGCTGATGATGATAAGGGAACAAATGATTGGGTTCATTACACTTTCTTAGGCAACTTACGCACGACTGTATAGGCAGTCAGCACCATTAACAGCAGACTCAAGAAACTTGCTAACGATTATACTTCAATGCTTCTTCGCAATTAGGTGTGAAATTATAATTTGTTAGTTTCATATATTTGCTTGCCAAAATAACTCGACTCTGCCTAATGGAAAGCATTAGCAGAATCTAAGAGTGCAACAATGCAGCATGGTGACCCATACTGTGGTTAAACCTAGTTAGTTAGTTGTTAAACCTCGATAAAAATCAGCTTACTTCTTTTTTTATGACTAAGAAGACCAAACAATTGAGACTTGTAACTTGAAACTTGACACAAGTGTGGTAAGAGGATCTTAAGAGCCAACTAAAGCAAGAAACCCAGGTCAACATCATTGGAAAGGGTTGAAATTCTAGAAACAGACTCTTTACATTCTGGTCACCGTGATATAGTGGGTTTAAACATCCTTGGTAACTACTATTATAGGCTCTTGACTAATCCTTTTAAGGTTATTTAGCGTTAGGTTATAAAAAAATATGTCATGATATTTATTATTATTGGTGTTATATAAATGTTATTATTAATTTCCGTTTCAATGTAAACTTATTGTCTATCAGATATAATTTTTTTATGTATAAAACATAGAGTAATAATAAAAAGTTAATGCCTTTTTACAAGTGTCATTATTTGTTTATAAATGACAACAAACATATATATACTAGAATCATCTTGGGATCGTTTTTTATTTTTGCGAAAGACGGTCCCCATTTCATGTCATCCACATTTTTTATATTTTTTATCATTAATTCCATCACGACGAAGACTTGAAGACTTGGAAGACTTAGAATTGAAGACATTAAATACTTGACATTGGCAGAAATAGCTGTTCCGGCTGGTTGCCATATCATCAAAAGAAGAAGAATCATCTTGAAATTGATTATTATTACTTTGTCTATATAAGGTATTATTGTTATTTTATTGTGTGGTCAAGGACCTATAATCGCGTCCTAATAACGGTGGTTTTAAATCAAGATTGTACGAGGACCAATCATAATTTGTGAATTCTTTTAATTCTTTACTAATAAATGGCAACATCTTAAGTCATGATTAGGTAGTTAAATATTTTTAGTAAATGTCTTAAAAAGCATGTGTTATATGGTGATTTATATCAAATTATATGCGATAATTAGTATGCGACTGCCAATCAAGAGGTCTCGGGTTCAAATTCCAAGTCGGGCCAAAAGTGTTATTGAGTTTTACTGATTATATAAATACTTAATAACAGCCCGGAGTTTGGAAGTTGGGTCTTAGCCCCCGTGCCTCGGAGAGCACGTAAAATTGTCGGTCCTGCGCCTGATCTCTCCCTGATTGTGTCGGTTAACCGTCCCATCGGATTATGAGAGAGAGGGAACAGAGAGTGCACCTGTGTTTGCGCACACACTTGTGCACTATAATATCTCCTGGTCTCCGTTGAGGCTGGCAACCGTGGCCGTAATCGGCTAGGAGAACATCATCATATATCAAATTATAATGCTTAACTACTGAATGAAGAGTGCAATAAAAGTGTATATTATTTTTAACGTGGTAAAAAATGCGATAAAGAAATGAAAGTATGGTGTTGACAGGTTACAATGCATTTTTGAAGAGACAATATTAATTGTCTTAATTGCATCAATGGAAATTTAAATTATCAAAAGATTGTTAAGCAATGAAGTATATTTTCACAATTTTATACATGGAATACGTTACATATAACTCTATGATCAATTTTCTTAACAACTAAATATATAACCAAATAATTTCCTATCGAATATTCCCATTGGTAGGTACTCAATACTGCATTACATACATAATTTAATGCAAAGCACCAATTTTTATCTATAGTTATAATTATAGGTTTGCTTTATGCAATACTATTTTTATGCCAATAAATAGTGAATTTAAAATTTAGAATAAAGAATAATTAATAAAAAAATAGAAATTTTTTTTAGAAGAAACAAGATTTTAATATTGGCAACACACGTCAAGGTTGGGTGTTTAAAACAAGTTTATTGTTGTAAATTGTGCACCGCTATAAAACGTTATTTATGTGTTTTATTGTGGAGTCTAGAATGGCATGTAGTATTCAAGGCTTATGATTAGACACAGTATTAGTAATCTTGTAATCTTGAAACGTGTGGAGTTACTAAACAGTTCAAAAATGCAAAGCAGTAGGTTTTGATCGGTGGCTTAATGTACAGCATAAGGTTTTTAGTTTTACAAGTTGTCATTTTAATACATTTACTTTTTAAATTTAAACCTTTTCGAATCTTTTCTATTATATTGTTTTTTTTTCAAGATTGGCGAGAACAGCGGTTTGAACTTGAGTCTAATCCAGATTTGGAGACTTGCCAGGTTTTCACGAAAATGACGGCAAATTCATTTATGTAGCAGTAAATAGTATTGTAAAATGATTAGCACAGACCTACAGCCAATTTTTATTACAAAAACATAAGAAAAAATACTTGTTCTTAGTTTAAAAGGTACCTTACCATAAATTAACTAGCAACACCTGATGCAAGCTGGCTTAAAGTCAACGAGCCAAGTGAAAGTCACATTTCGATACTTAATATCGTCGTATGTGAAAACAGTGTTACTAGTGCAATAAATCATAATTGTGATTCGTCTACGAACCAGTTTTAGCATTCACCATTTAGTTTCTATTTTTTTTTATCAAAACAAAATCAGGTACTGATGAATTATAATACCCACATGTCGCCCTCCATATGACTTAAAAAAAATAGTACTTTATCAAGTATGATTTATGAATGGAATGATGAAATATAATGATTTATGAAATAAAAGCTAGAACTTGGTGGTTCTTCGTTCTCTTAACTTCCTGCCAATTTTCAACAAAATAAAAATCCTTAGTAACATTGAAATACTTTGCATTATAAACTAATAATATCATGTTCCGATTTTAATATTAAAGTTTTAAGCGCAAGTTTGAAAGGAGAGAGAACAGAGTATCACGGAATATTGTAACTGTCATAGTTATGACGAAAGAAACGCAGAAAAGTTATAAAATATATTAAAATGTACGAATGTTCACATATCTACGTTCCTACAAGCTAACAAACGATGTCATGTGACGAAGTTCATCAAGAAGGGGACATCTAGTTTTAAATTTCGAACTCGAATTAGATCAGCAAAACTTTAAAAAAAAGGTAATAGGTTAAATTATTATGGCGTCAAAAATAAAAAAAAAAAACAAACGGAACAAAGATATTTTGTCGTAGGTCAGGTAAGAGCGGAAAACGGTTCACTTACGACTTCCGTTGTCTTGATGGTTTAATTTGGCACTGGCCAACCTCTTAGGGTTCCGTGGGAAGATTATATATAATAGAAACGATAAGCGGGATATAGTATTTGGAAATAGATTAAACTGTTTCTTTTTTATTTGTCTTTGAACGTGTGACAGATGTTCATGATTTGTGTAAATAGCTACTGCACTATACGTAATTGTTTAACTTTGATGTTTTAAAGGGAAATTTCCATCCATTTGATTCCGTAAAAAATTAAAATGTTCTGTTTGTGATTTTTCTCTTAAACTTCTAACAAGCCTTTTAAATTAACCAGTCTGGCCACTGTGTTATAGAAGGACAAAACTTCCTTTCTAGCAAGAGGCCTATGTATACAGTAGTAAACTATTAAAGGTTGTTGTTGATAATGACATATTTTTGCTAATTTCAATGCTGTTTCAATATCATTATTGCCTATGAAAGATAAAGAGCTAGGAGCATCTATAATTGACCTACATTAGAGTTACGTTTCAGTAAAAAATGCTGACTGTAATACTTAGAAAGTAATTTTCTTGAATTTTAAATGATTAAAAAATCTTTTGATTTCATAATGTTATAACAGCCATAAGTGTTTTTTTCTGTGACATAACAATTTCCTAAATATACCTAAGTGATGTCATTTCCGTTGTTTGACACCCCGCCATTATGACATTAGTTTTGAATTGGCGCTCAAAATGTTTACCAAAGTTGTTACTTTATTTGTGAATGTAGGAAATTGGGGGAATATCACAATAAGCTTAATACTTTTAAATCGTTTAAATGATAATAATACATTTAAACGTACAAAAATATTTATCACAGCTATTTTGTAATCTATCATGCTTTTTAAGCCAAAAATAGTTAGTAATATTAAAATGTTTTATATTTTTAGAGTGACATCGTAAATTTGTAGGAGTGTCTTGATTATAACTTCGAAACAGCTGTCAGATTTCAATTTAGAACGTTGTCGACAGAATAAATCATCCTTAGCTGGAATTGTCTTAAAATGTAATTTGAAAAATCAAAAGGGTTACCCTCGAGGCTATAGCAAATACGACTAAGGCACAGGACATAAAACATTCAGGCTGACGTGGTTACAATTAACAAAATGAAAGCGAGTGCTTCATCAGATACTAAATAAAAGAATTACTTAATCAATTATAATTCTTTTACAAGTTATTTCTTTTAATATTTATTTTATTTCTGTAAATGGAAAGGTACTGCGGTAATAAGACGATAAAAGTATATTTTTTACCTAACTGCTAAATAGCAGTCAGAGAATGAATTTTAAATTTTCTGCCAAAAAGTATTTAAGTGACATAGGTATGTCTAATAAACCACAGTGCTTATTTGAGATATGTCATCAAAATATTTTTTGTCTGTAAATTTGAAATTCATTGTTTGAATACCTTGTAATACCAAATTCATTCTTCATTGAATATAATTTTGTTAGACTTCACGTAGCGAATTAATTAAATAAATTCTAACTCTTGAACAAAATCTGTCGACACACATTTTGGGTAACGGCTAGTTCTTAGAAATAACACTATTTATTTTTTCTTCATTTTTTTGAAAGACAACTCCCGCATTAGGAACATACATGAAACGGAGACAAAGTGCACCCAGACTTAGAACAACAAGTTATGGATCACATAAAATGTTGTCCCATGTAGAATTTGAACCCACAACACTTGGAGTAGTAGGAAGTGGTGTGGCGACCACTGAGACCACTAGGCCAATCGTGTAGTCAATAAAAATATCTAAAATATCTAAAGCTTAACTCGAAAAACTTGCACAAAAACGCTTTTATTCAGGGTTTATAAAACATACCAACATTAAGTTTCTTGTAGTTTTGTAGTTACGACCTAGTTTCTGAGATGAGTGATATCAACGCGAGCTATTTACATAACTCGACCTACAATAACTCAAGGGTAAACGTCAAATCTGTACATTATTATTATCAAATTCTAGTCAAATGTCTACGCGTAAATGAAAGACAGCTTGCTTGTATTATCAGTAAACTATACGTATTGACTATAACTGATATTGACTGTGAATTGGTTGGTAACGGGTCTGTCCAAATGTTTGTTTGATCTGCCAATGTTTGTTTCCAAGTTTAGGTGTTTTCTATTTATAATAATATCTTCTTCTTCTTTTGCTGAGATGGCAACCAGCCGGATTGGCTATTTCTGCTAATGTCAAGTATTTAAAGTCTTCAATTCTGAGTCTTCGAGTCTTTCTCGTAATGGAGTTAATGATAAAAATTATAAAAAATGTGGATGACATGAAATGGGGACCGTGTTACGCAAAAACAAAAAACGATCTTCTTATAATAATATGTACTTACAAAAAGTATATGTATATCTAATGATGATCAATCGTAACTATCGTGGCACAAGGTTTGTTTAGTATGAAATCAAATGGCGTTGTATATCAGATTCGATGTCCAAATATATTTATTACTAGCTGACCCACGCAATCCCCTTACGTCTTCTATTGCCAGTAGAATAACAATTTCCCCCGATTTTAGTAACATTCTTCATTGGTGGTCTGCTCCCGTTGGGTTTAACCTGATTATATATAGCCTATAGCCTTTCTCGATAAATGGGCTATCTAACACTCAAAGAATTTTTCAAATCGGACCAGTAGATCCTCAGATTAGCGCGTTCAAATAAACAAAAAAAAACTCTTCAGCTTTATACATCAGTATGGACTTAAAATTGCAAGCTTATTTGAACAACTACCTATATTGATTAGTTGACCTATAAACTTATGTTCAGAACAGTTTAGTCATGTACCGTCCTTGCTTTTATCTCAGTGTTGTTTATTATAGAAATAAATGTTGTTGGGTCCAGCTGTTGTGTGGTAGCACTTAAATGTACAAGCCGGTGCTGGTACTGCTGAAATACATAGGTCCATACAGAATACTGTTGGATATAAGTTGTTAACTGCATGTGCAAATAATCTATCAGGATTCTGGTAGATGGTCGTTTTTTTTATGTATGGCCCTGCCAAAATGGCTCTACTCTGCATCATGGAAAGCATAAGCAGTATCCAAGAGTGGAGGTCTCTATACTCATTGAAAGTGCAGACAATGCAACAATGCAGCATGGTGACCCACACTATGGCAGCCTACTGATGCTTCTGCATCTCGCACTCACCTACGAAACACGACAGTACGAACCCTGTCATTTTACATTGATCTTCTGTACGAGGTTAGTACCTCCTCGGTCTGCATTCGTTCGTTCTGAAATCAGCGTGGCTCTACTACCTGTAGTTCATTCTATTGTCTTAGCTTTTTCTGGACGCGAATGATGCTTGAATATCATTCTCATCATCTGCCTATCCTAGTCTACTGCTAGATGTAGGCCACTCCAATTGCAAAAAAACATAACATATTACGGAAATTTATCTAGGTATGATTGTTATGTATATATTACTTTAAATAATGAATCAAATTATAAACTGAATAATTAATCTTTTTGTGCATGCGTGCGTATGTATAAGCGTTATGAATTCGTCGATTGACCAAGTCAATATTTTTGGAAAGTTGACGAAACACACCTCTAACCTTGTCGAAATTTGAAGTAGTTTTTTCTCATTGGCGTCAACAGATGAAATATGATATACCCCGATGCCAGCTTCAAACATCCAAACCGAGCTTATGTATTATTCATGCACCCTCCATCGCTTATGCAAATGTACTCGGTAATAATTCAGTGTGATGATAAAATAATAAAAAAACCAATATTGTTGCAAATTTCTTGTTCGCGATCAAGTTTATAATTTAAACTCCATTTTAACCCAACTGCAATGTTTTTAGTGAATAAAGATGTTACCGACCAAAGATTACAAGCATTCCTCAAGTACGGTTAATATTTAAAGATCATGTAAGTAGTTTAAAAATAAGTATCCAGTAAATAAGTATGGAATAAGACTAAGGAGTGCCACCTCCATCCATACTGTTTGTTTTTATAGAACTAATCAAGCCCACACGCCCACCATTGTATCTCCTGTATACCAGGGTCAACAGCTGTGGTCCTCCGGATGGCGTAAGAAAGCGGTTGCCGGATCTCTCCCGCCTCAGGCGCAGAGTGGTACACCGTGTGGTTTTAGTCGGTTCGATTTCGACACACCGCCCCGCCGCAAACCCCGGTAGGGTGAAGGCCCAAGGGGGTTACCAAGCGTAAAAAAAAGGTCAACAGCAGTGACCCACGAACACACCGAGTCCCAAGGAAGTCCCAGGGAAACATACTCTGTATTGGAACCCGCAACGAAATTAATCATAAGAAATCTGCAACAGTTGGAAGTATAGTCGAGTTGGAAATATGGAAATATCCTGTGGGTGTCTTAAGGTCGTAACTTGACGGTAATGCTGTACCAACCTGTTTAGCCAGCGTGATTTAGTAATCCGAAGTTTTTTAGTCTAAAAAGTTTTTAACCTCAATATGAAGATAGCTAGACTCGTTAACTAGTGAATGTTGTGAAATTAGAGAATCAAGCTTGTTATGGAAATATTTGGATTAGGTAGGTACCTTATTTTTACCCGAAAGAGGGTTATGTTTTTCAAGAGCCTAAACAGCTTGAAGTATTTTAATTTGAGTGGTGTCAATAGATTCGTCTTAGTAGTGAGAGTGACAATGGGTGCATCAAAACTTAAAAAAAATACGCAGTAATGTTTATTTTAAAAATTCATTACTTGTTAATTAATTAAATAGTGCTACAGTATTTAACATTATAAATGAAAAAATAGTGTATTAAATTGCACCTCGTTTCTACACTAGCGACATCTAATTTTCTTACAAGTAAACAATTTAAAGAATCTAGCACACCAGGAAAAGAAATACTTATTCAAATTTATTGCACTATATATACGCTATTGCGCGGGAATCGCGACAAAATGAAATATGACTTTTTTGTGGTGCCAATCTGTTATGTTGCCAGTGTTTATAGTTAACGGTGACCACTTGTCATCTTTACTTATGCACATTCCATTCATTCCAAAAGAATAGAATATTTATTATTCCTCGTAACTAACCCCAAATGAAAAAGACCTGATAAAATAGGTATGATAATAGAAGCCAAAATATCGCCCTGCACTAATTAATTTCAAAACGAATATCATATTTAATATTGTTAAAAAGTAAATCTTGTACAAGACTAAGCGACTCTGTCAAACTTCATAACTTGTCAAGTAAAATACAACTACATACATAGATATTACTATATAGCCAATATCTCGCATATATTGACATCTCATTCATTAAAATAGATAGGTTAGAACCTCTGTTCTGTGGTTTGAACATATACTTAACATACATGGACCGCCAAAACTATTACACATCCTTTTAACTTCGCCGTAGTAGGGTAAAAATTAAAATAACATCTAAATCATCATCATGAGCAATAAAATAACGTCATAGATGAAATTTATTCAAATATACACGGAAAACCCCAAACATTTAACAAAATACGCGAATTTTTGCTTTCTTAATACTTTTTTAAATTGTTATATGGACAGATTAGAATCAATATCTCTAGACTGTGCGTCTTAAGTAACATATAAATAACTATAATATTGTCTTATTGAATAGAGTTGATCACAAACGGTACCGCGGTATTAACATCAACTAAACGACTAAAGTAAGGACCGATAGCCCACTTAGTCGGAGTAAAATATCATAAAATATGAATTAAAGCCGTTCGCGAGAACCTAAATCTATCAAAAACAGTAATTTACATTCATTAGACCGCTACTAGACGGCCGACATTTTTTGTATAATCGCTCACTGAACTCGATGGTAAGAACGTTTAGAGATCTCTAAAAAAACTTAATTTGAGGAAAAGGTCAGGCTTAATTGGCCGGAAACTTTGGAAACATTTTATTAAGCGGTTGGAACTCAAATATAAAACATTGATAAGCAAAAATAAGATAAGTACATACATGATTCATAACGCATTTGTAAAATTTTGATTCAGATTTAGATTAGAATGCAATGAAATAGATTCCATTCATTCATCAAATTAATATTTCAGACATTTTAACACACAACGCCATCTAGACCCAAACTAAGCGGAGCTTGCACTATAGGTGATACTAGACAACTGATATTAATACATTTTTACTTTTTTGTAAATACATACATGTTATACATAGAAAACATCCAAACTCCGAAACAAATATTTGCAGATCATAAAATCATTTGGTCCGACTCAGGAATCGAACCCGAGACCACTAGCACAGCAGTCGCATACGCTACCTCTGCGCCACCGAGGCAGTCAAATTATTTCAGTCCACAGTTACTCTTTCCGATTGTTTTAATTCTTAGCCTTCCGCATGCGTCCATCTGTCTGCCGAATGGCTTTATACGGACTTTTGTTAATCGATTTTTGCACTCTACGCTAGGAATCGATAATAGTAGCCCTTATGCTCAAGTGAACTTAAATTTCGTGTAAAGAAGAATTAAAATTAATGCGCAGTGATATCGAAACAACTAATGTGTAATAACAGATTTAATTCCTCTGATTCGGGGTCAGATAGCGATTGACATTTTTATCCATAACTTATTCTTTTGTACTAATGATAAGTCTTAGATAATAATAAATGTTTTTCAATTACATCAGTAAAAGAACGATTATAAGAATTATAGCATTCATATTTTGTCATCATATATATTTTGCCTAATTTTTGTCATTATTACGTCTTAAAAGAATTTTTCCTCCATTTTAGTTTTTCATAAACATAAAGCTCAGGGTTACTTTCTTCCCATTTATGTATATTGCTTTATACCATAGATTACTTACAACGTGTAAAGGATTAAAAAGTTTTAAAAAAATAACAGTAAAATTTGAATATGGAATATTTAATGTGTTGCCTCACTGCTGACCGGATTCGGGCTAAGAACATCAATCATAGTGATTTGCATAACATTAATATGTCATCGATGTATACGAAATATATTAACTCTGATTCTAAGGCGCATGCTCACTAATTAGGGAATACGATTCTGTGATCCCTAACGTTATTGTGATCAATAAAATGTTGTAAATTTCTTGTTTGTAGGTGTTGATATTTCAATTTCTTGACCATAAATTATTAGAAAATGATCTACGCTAATACTTAGTACCAAAATACCTACGGTGTTTGAATATTTGCTATTAGGTTAGATAGGATTTTAATCGATAATTTATTGTAACATAGTTTGTATAACATAGTGTGTAGGTGTACCTACAGATTTTAAGTTAAATAAGTATTTTATTTAACTTAAAATCTGTAGGTACAACCGATGTTGTACAACTCGAGTAACTCATACAAGTTCGAGTATAGGTCCAACAACTGTACAATCAATAAATAACCAATGTAAAATAAACGAATATGATATTTCAAATTTTGTTTATGGTAATTATTAATTTTAAGTAATTGAAGAAATAGATTGACACAAAACAAAACTTATTTGTTGAGGTATTTTCTGATACCGTCTATTACAATTCAAACTTGCCAGATATAAATAGACGAATAATCTTGCAACCCTGATTTCTACTTCACTTATTAAATAACCTTCAATTAGTCCCGTGTCACACTTTTTCATAAATAGGGACAGTACAATTTTTCAATGAATATTTTTTTGTCGCCATAATAAATAATAGTATAATAATACTAGGACGTCCACAAGCCAGGTGGAGCGATGATTTGCGCAAGACGGCTGGCAGGAGCTGGATGCGGGAAGCCATAGATCGAACTAAGTGGCGTGAAATTGGAGAGGCCTATGTCCAGCAGTGGACTGCGATAGGCTGATGATGATGATGACTAAGTGATGATTTATGACTGTACCCCTTCTCGCGTTCGAGCCTGACCAAAGTACCCTTTATACCACCTTGATTGTTTTATCACCACAATCACCCAATTCAAAAAACTTTAACGTTACCCATATACCCACCTGTATATTTATCTTTGTAAAGCATAGCTGCAAAAATTGATTAGGTATTAGTTCAACAAAATCTTTGCAAAACTTTAGGGATGATGATCTAGATTCCTAATCTGTGTTTTTTTTGCAGGCGTTATGGCACAAAATGCAGTGGCTGCGGCCATGGCATTTCACCATCAGACCTCGTCCGAAAAGCTCGTGAGAAGGTGTTCCACCTCAACTGCTTCACGTGTCTCGTATGTAGGAAACAGCTGTCGACCGGCGAGGAGCTCTATGTCTTAGATGACAATAAGTTTATATGCAAAGAGGATTATCTCGCCGGCAAGGCGCCGACACAGCATAGTAAGTATTATTTTTTTTAACAACTTATGGGCTGTTACCTCTTTATACGTTACCAGTATTTCGTCGAATGCATTTAAAAATGTTTTATTGATTATGGAAGAAAAATATTTTATTAGTTTTGTGATGCCGCCGCGATTGCCACAGCATCTCCGAACACGTTCATTGATGAACAGACTGCAATTAAAATGTGAAAGTTTTTAGGAGTTGATAGCTATTTACATTTTATCGTAGACTTACTCGATATAATCTAGATGTGAAAGGAATCGATATTGACGTGTGGCGACATCTTGTTTACGGGTCAATGTCGCAAAAATAAAATTAAACGTCAAGTAGATTACATCGAAATTGCTCTATTCTTGTCTGCTAACTAAACTATATCGCCATTTACGTAAGTTCAATCAAACACCGACACACGTCCGTCAAGTTAACAATCTGTCCCAATGTTTCTATATGAAAAAATAAATGAGGTCTTTTATTGTCCTCACTCGTTCTCGGACCCAATCGGTGCAGAATAATTACTTTTCTAAAACACGACTACGTCTCCTTCAATTTACGAACGTGACATGTGAGAATTGCATTCTCAATTTTAAATGCGTTTTTTATTGTTTAAGAACGTATCACGGCAACAATAAAACTCTCGGAGCACCCATTTTGAAATCGAATTTTTCGATCAATACGAACCGTAACCGAATCCAAGTGAAAAAAAAAAGAAACAAAAAGTCGAAGGCGTCGGACAAAAAGCCAACCGCATTACACATTAGCCACGTCTCCACGCGGTAGTGCTGTAGAAATCTTTTTTTAATTTTTTTATTTACCGCTTTGTCGATGGCAACACCTTGACGTGAGGATGATAAAAACTGACGGATTGTACCCAAGATGTGATCGTGAGGTACCGACCATTGAAGTATATTGTGTATATAGTACAAATATTGTGACAATCACCCCTAAAATACATTTCCAACTAGGAGGCCAATGTTGTTCGAAAAGAATGGTATTTAATCATTTTGGAGAGCTATCCGGTATTACTGGTTTATTAACTAAATTATAACACGGCATATGTTAATGTATTCGGATTTTGCTACCGTGTCATGTAGCTTTGAATACTACATGCATTGTAAATATAAAATTCGGCACAAGTTACAGTTCAAGTTAGCTTAGTAAAGCAATATATTTCTAATTAAATAATTAAACTAATAAATTAGTTGCTCAATTTATACAACACGATACTAAATTGCTAATTAATTGCTTTGCTTGCTTTAGGCCATATGCTGGTTTACCACCAATTTGATACAAGAAAAGAATCAATCCATAGTAAAACATCTATATCTAGCTAGATTATGACTATGTCCAGCAATAGACTGCGATAGGTTGAAGATGACTAGTCAAAAAAATAATCATAATTAAAATAAAAACTAAGGCCCTCATAGCCCAGTTGCACTCGGTGATTAGAAACAATCATCGAGGGTAAGCAACGATGGCGCGGTCAGTACCTGGATGGGTGACCGCTGGTGGCATGTTACCATGAGCGTCTCCGTGATTCGGAGGTCACGTTAAGCAGTCGGTCCCGGTTGTTATCATACGATAACAGTCGTGAAGCTTAGTTGGAGGCCTTCGGGCGGCTTAAAAACATCCATCGGCAAGATTTACGTAGCCACAACGTATTCTTGCCAGTCCCCAACCCGCACTTGGCCAGCGTGGGGACGTATGGCCTTAACCCTCTCCTGAGAGGAGACCCGAGCCCAGCAGTGGGACATTATGGGTTGTTGTTTTTTGTTTTTGTTTTAAAATAAAAACCTATATGTATTAATAAAATAACAAAAAAAAAACATTATACTTAGTCATAGTATTTTTAAACAATAAGCCGCCATGTTTTGATCAATATAGAGTTTAAGATCGAATTGCCATTTAATATTTTACATAACATGTAGATTGGTAAATAAATTACTTAGAATATTTTAATAAACTAATAGGTACGATAAGTTCTGATTCCAAATTGAAAAAGTATTTTCATTGCCTAATATGTTGCCTGAGGTTTTGTTTCCTTTGCTAAAATATACCTACAGAAGTAATAAAAAAATAGTTTGCCGGTGTTATGCTACAAGTAAAAAATAAAAAGGGAAATGGAGGAAGTATTGGTACAAACATTATTGAAGAGTAGTAGTTTATAGTGAATATATTATGTATGTTTGTTCGTTCACCCACAACATGTGACTGCCGCCGGCGTCGCTTGTGTTTACACAGAGTAATTGTGTTTATACATTGTTAGGGCTGAATAATGCCTGCAAATAAACTGGGAACTCTCACTGATCGCTTGCACAATGAATAAAAGCGTCTGGTTGAAATTGATACTCCTATGATTTCCGTTTTAATTTTTTAGTTAGATTTGATGCAAAATTTCTTATTGTTGTTATATTTTTGTATATTGTATATTGTATTAACAATATTTTATAAGATACGTATTCTTGCCAGTCCCCAACCTGCTCTTGGCCAGCGTGGGGACACGTATGGTAATAGCTCGCGAGCATACGAGCAGACGTATCGTCGGATGGTAAGCGATTATCGCCGCCCACGGACATCTGCAACACCAGAGGCGTCACATGTGCGTTGCCGGCATTTGTGGGATGGGGAGGAGATTGGGGATGGGAAGAGGGGCTGGGGTATGGGCCTCCGGTATCCTCACTCACTTGGTGAAACACAGCGCAAGCGTTGTTTCACTCCGGTCGAGCCGGCCCATTCATACCGAAGCATGGCTCTCCCACGGTTATATAATACTAAATAATAAATAATTTCCAGCATTATGAAACTTTAAAATAAATTGTTGGATATATTATAACAGCTTTAGACCCTACACTTTAAATAAAAAAATTGATTCGGAACAAATCTCGACAGATGTTATAAGATCGTAATTCTAGATTAATATTCTCTTTGGTATATACGTTTTCTACGAGAATTTTTTTTTTAAATTTTTAAATACAACTCCCGCATTAGGAATATACATTCCTGTGTCACGGGGATCGTTACAAACATACATGAAACGGACACAAAGTGCACCCAGACTTAGAACAACAATTTATGGATCACACAAAGTGTTGTCCCATGTAGAATTTGAACCCACAACACTTGGCCAACCTTGTAGCCATTTACCGTGTAGCCAAATTACATACTATTAAATGACCAGATATTTTAATGTTTTGTTGTTCTGAAAACACCTTC
Organism: Hyphantria cunea; assembly: GCA_003709505.1. NCBI lineage: Eukaryota > Metazoa > Arthropoda > Insecta > Lepidoptera > Erebidae > Hyphantria > Hyphantria cunea. The sequence goes on from PKRV01002418.1 coordinate 616,822, forward strand.
GGGCGCAATCCGAGATCGATCGCCTCGTTTTGAAATCATTTTGACATAACCTATTATAAAACAGTAGCACGCCTTTGGGCAACATTTAATGTTTTATCTATGGTTAATCTATGGATGAAAAAAAATTATAATGTCAAACATTAAGTACCTAACTACAGCTGAATGTAGTTTTTAGAAGTCTGGTTGCTTTAACAGATTTAATAAAATATAAATAAACATTTTTTTTTCTTTTTTTTTATATTTATGCTGCCAAAATGACTCTGCCCTGTCTGATGGAAAGCATGAGCAGAATCCAAGAGTGGTGGTCACCATCCTCAATGCGAAAAAGAACAATGCAGCATGGTGACCCACACTATGGCGGCCTGGGGGGAAGGGGGATGTTGAGGGGGATAGGGGGCGTTGGATTGGGGTATGGGCCTCCGGTATCCTCACTCACTCGATGAAACACAGCGTAAGCGCTGTTTCACACCGGTTTTCTGTGAGGCCGTGGTATCACTCCGGTCGAGCCGGCCCATTCTGGCGAAGCGTAGCTCTCCCACGGTGAATGTAATAGTAATGGTTACTATATAGACTTTCAAAAATTTGATAGTAATATTGCATAAGAATGATCTTAAGCAATTATTATTAACATTATCAACATCTTTTAAAGTTTACTGCTGGACCTGGTTTCTTAATATCTACTATACCAATCTGACTGCCTCGGTGGCGCAGTGGTAGCCTATGCGGCTGCTGGTCTAGAGGTCTCGGGTTCGATTCCTGAGTCAGACCAAATGTTTGTATGATCTGCAAATATTTGTTTCGGAGTTTGGGTGTTTTCCATGTATAATATGTATGTATTTACAAAAAAAAGATATATGTATATGTATTAATATCAGTTGTCTAGTACCCATAGTACAAGCTCTGCTTAGTTTGGGACTAGATGGCGTTGTGTGTTAAAATGCCCGAAAAGAAATATTTGCCCGAAATCTGGATAGATACATATACCTTAAAGCTTACAATTAGAGAGTGTACTTTAAATTACTTCATACTTAAAAAAAATGAGTAAGTAGGTTCTTATAAACAAGCGAATATACGAACATCGCATCGGGAATATACGAACTCCCAAAACATTTTAGTAGTGTTAACAAATACCGACAAAGTCAGTATATGTAGTTGAACATTGTGCACTACGCAGACACTCATAAAACGAAATGGATATATACCTATATGGGTATATCTAACTAAAAAATAACGGTATGGATAATTCCCCTTCGACCCGGGCAATGATACGATAAGCCAAACATGGAATTGTTTCCACTAGCTGCGCTGAGCCCCACAGACGAGAAGATTAGAGCCGAGTCCCGAGGGTTGAGAAGTACTCGGTTATTGATACATGAATTGTGAATTTTTATATAATATGCATTATATTGTTACATATTCCTATAAGCAAAGAAAACAAATTACGGTAACTGTTTCACTTTGTATGTGCATAGAGTTTGATTGTGAATAGACAAATGCGTTATTCTAGTTCTCTTTGAATCGCTCTAAATCACAAATTAATAGGAACTCCCCTTTCGTAATGCATACCTATAAACTTACTAAAAATACCAATCAGTTTAAATGAGATACGATAAGACATTGATAGTATTCGTATATTTTTAACTGACTTCAAAAAAGGTGGATATAAATTGGACCTATTTTTTTAATGTTTGTTTTGACCATAACTTTCGATTGGGTGAAGCGATTTTTTTATTTGAAAACTGGTACTTCCCATTTCTATTGATTCAGTTCTGGCAGTCAGTTATTTGTTAAATTACTACACTTGTGAGATTACTAAGCCCACACAACTTCCTATTGAGATAGTTAAAGACGTGACAAAAATCGTTAAGGATTTTAAATGTTGTGGTAACCTTCTTAAAAAATTCGAAATTCGAATTTGTTCTGTCAGCGATGTTTTTTTTTTACTTTCTTGTCAAATTACTTTTTTTACTAGCTTATCGGTTCTAGTAAGACATACGTATCCGTATCCTTTTTCTGTTTGCTATTTCCTGTGGTTGTACAAAGCTGTAGTATCTGAGGCGTACAGGCGGGGCCCGGTGGGGTCGAGTGGGCCCGACGTGCAACGCGCCGATAACGCGTATCAATCAAACGCACGCGCGCGCGTTCAGTCGTGTGAGGTGACGTTATCGCAGTGACGGGTTTTTCTTATTTTACTCACTAACGTAGGGTTGGGTATAGTTTTAAAATGTACCTAATACAATATTAAGTAAAATAATAAATCTAAGTTTCTTTTAAGGACAGTACTTGTTCCTGTTAAATTTTTATACATTTTTAAATTAATTTCATTGTAAATTAAGGAAAAAATTATACTAATATTTTCTTTGGTCTTCAATCTTAGTTATTTTATTAAGTCATTAGCTTTAAAGCATCAACGCGTGCTTTTCTCCTATGTCCACATTCATTATTTAAAAAAAAAATTATTCATTACCGAGTAATTTATATGAAATACCTAGATCAGTTAAAACTTAATCGGTTCATCAGTGCAAGTTTAAGTCTCCATTAGGTACACTATCGATTATACTTTTTTTTCAAGTTATCGCATTAGGAATGAATTCTGTATCGAATATTCAGAACATCTAGATTTGAGACAGTTATATTTAGATCACAAAATTTTATGTTCTGTGTGGCAATTGAACCCGCAACGTGAATTCTGCCCATTTATTATCCATTTTAGATAAAATGAAAACACATGAAATTGTGTATTGTCATTGATAATTTAGAGCTGTGTATTAGATAATCACTCACATTGTAGATATAAAATAGGTAAATATATTACAATTAATGACTAAATAATAGAAATTTCTTGGCAATGTAATCATACCTATAAATTTTGTCAAAAAGAAAACGGCAGCGAACTTTGAAGTTATTTTGAATCCAGAGCAACTTCCTAGTCCTTCCTACTTTAATAATAAAATTAAAACTGAGAGAGTGACGATAAAAATTTGAAAATAGAACATTTTTTTAAATGCTTCTCCGTATATTCTTTTATTTTAAATTACTTTTTTTCTGTTCTTAAAAAAACAAGGCAAAGATAATAACATAACTGCTTACGTTAGCGACTGATCCGTAGGGTTACACCCTCTCGCCCGCGGTTGTTTGTCTTGCAACCGATACGAGAGTTTATTGTGGCCACGCTCTAGCGCCCCTGATTACGTCATACGCAAACGTACGAATTTAAAAAGTTTGCATTTAATAAAGAGTTTTTTTTAAAGTAAACTTGAAACCACAGAGATAAACAAAGATTGTTCTCTATGATACCATCTCTTGAATTAGGTACGTATACAAACCCCTTTTAGTTTGCGTATTATTAGATGTTATTACTTTATTAACTAAACAATAAGTACATTTTTTACGTATCTGTAATACGAAAATAACGATTTCAGTAAAAGTATTCACGAACTCCAAATAACACGAATGTCAACCGACCGTTGTAAAAAGTAAAACGCGAAATTTCAGACGTAAACAAAACGTCTAAACCAATTTCAAGGGTGTTGGTTATTGTATTTTGTACCTTATTCCCACGTGTTAAGAGTCACCTTCGAGGCAGAGAGAAAGTTGTGGTTAGACCGCTATGTACAGTCACGTAGAGACTCGGAATGGCGTGGAATGGAGGAGACCGATAGAATCCCATTTCGTGCCCCCTCCCGGCCCCCGTCACCTTCCGAGTAGTAGCCGAGGGGGCGAGTCAGCCATTACTCCTGATTCTGCATCCAAAGACTCGATCGAGTTAATAAGACTGACAGGAGTGTATTATTTCAAAATCTTTTGAATATTCATTCGTATTTTTCTTTGAAATTACATCGGGATTTTTCATCGATATATTTCTATGAACTCGGGAGACGACAGTACCTACCTGTTTCCAGTATTCGCTTCTTACATAAGATTGATCGTAGGAACCTTTATAAAGGATTTTGTAGTTATTGTGGTACCTTTTAATACTTTACCGGTAATGAAAATACTTTAGTTATGTCCATAAAGTTTAGATTTATTAAAATACCACCAGATACTTTAATCATCAACCGAGATTTTTTTTATGTTGATTAAAAAGGTTATTTAATGGGTAGCTTCTTGTTCTGGTACAATGGTATTACTTAACCTGTGCGCTGCAAACTGCACTGTATCGTTCATCGACGAGTTTCGTTTCACTTTGTCTAGTTATGGCTTCCCGCCTAACGTGGCCACTTCGATTCCGTCGTATGTCTGCCCATTAATTTTTATTTATCGTTAAAACGATCGATAGGTAGCGTGCTCGTAAACTGGCCGCAGTAAACGTTTATGTTTGAGTTTTATGATGTTTTAATGTAGCGTTTTTGAAAGCTCGCGAGTCCCGAGTTTCTATTTTATATGAACTCGTGGAATAGAATTATAGGCAGTAAAACATGTCGAGGTGTGTGATAACCAGGCCTCGGTTTTAACCGTCTCGTTCCCTATCAATACTTTGCAAAAATAGCATTAACCGTACAGCTTGAATGTGATTGCCTCTTATTACTCCTTAAATTATATACAGATAACTTTATTTTGGACATGGCATGTCCAAGTAAGCGGTAAATAATAAAATCGAACGGTCACGTACATACAAACAAAGATAGTACAAAAAATAATCGGTCAACGATTTACAGCGTCAGGAGCGTACCCTGGAGGCAAATTATCGATAATCGACCGACTAACCAAATAGCCGGTGTCGATACAAGTTATCGACAGTAATCGTCATAATCGCTAGTGCCGCGCGATTGTTGCCGATCGCCATTACGGGACGTGCGCAGCATTTTAATATATAACCAATTTTTTTGACCTCTCATATCGAGCTAAACAAAACTGGTTAGGGTCCCTTCTAAGCTAGTGATTTCGACAACTTTTTGTATACGCTTATTATTGAAATTATTATTTATTAACAGTAATTGTCAGTGACGTTTGGAGGGTTAAGTCCAGCGTTTAGCGTAATTTGGTCGGTTTGGCTTTTGAGGGGCTTATTAGTAATTATTAGTTGTCAAACCGCTGAGGTCGTGTTGGATAATTATTACTTTATGAGGAATATCGAAAATAATGTTTCCTGTCGGCAAGAAACGACGTTATCGTGTGCCCCTCTTACCGTGTCCGCATTTTCCATAATTAAAGTACGTACTAGTTCAATTTGGATCATAAATAAACTACCTAAGTTATTAAAATAATGATTTATAAACGTTATTTTGTTTAGCATTTTCCGGTTTTAGTTCGTGATGTGTCGGCCGCGCGGTCCGTGCATTTCTTTTTTCAAATTATTCTTCTTTTCATGCGCGAGTATTGTGCTCGGGTAAATGGCGTGAAATTGACGGGTGGCCAGTGTTTGCTGGCGCGAAGCCTGGCCATTTAAATATGGAACCTGAAGGTTATACAGTCACATAATTGTATATAAGCTTGTTAGTATTACCTCTGGAACAAAAAAAACCGCTTATATTTATGGTTTGTTGTTGACACTGGATTTTCATACAAATTATTTGGATAAATAGTCATTTTACGTATAGACGCAATTTTATTTTTATTGTTCCTAAAACACACTCAACCCGAAAAGTTTGCAGGACTTTAACAAAATATAGCTAGTTGATAATCCTTATACATCGGTACATATTTTAGATGTAGAAGGATTATTGTTATAAGTATACCTAATTAACTTGATAAGCGTTTACAAATAGGATTAAAACCTGTTGCCAAAGGCTTATATAAAAAGACTAAAGAGTGCTAGTGCTGTTAAAGCAAAGATTAAAAAGTATTACTTCACACAATACTAGCCTTAAGTGAGGCAACATTTCAGAGAAAATAGGTTAAATTTGTTAAATTTTAAAAAATGAACAGCGTAACAAATGTTTTTAAATTTCTGAAATAATAAAGTTAGAGGTAGTAGTAATAAAATGAAGAAACAACCTTCGCTTTTTGATTAACGTTCGAAATTTGAATTGTGAACGATGGCGATTTAAAGTTTATATTTCACTTTTTATTGCGTGGAACTGGAAAAAAGTACTTAGTGTAGTGTATGTAGGTAGATCTGTGAGTATATAAATAAATAAATATTTTTCAGACATCTAACACACAACGCCATCTAGTCCCAAACTTAGCAGAGCTTGTATTATGGGTACTAAACAACTGATATAAATACATGTATACTTTTTTTTGTAAATACATACATATCATACATAGAAAACACCCAAACTCCGAAACAAACATTTTTAGATCATACAAACATTTGATCCGACCCGGGAATCGAACCCGAGACCTCAAGAACAGCAGTCGCATACTATACCTCTGTGCCACCGAGGCAGTCAATCCTTACATGTCTCGGGCACATTATGACGCTCAGAGACTGTAGAGGTGTTACCTATAGATTCTCGGTGAAAAGGCGAGAGGCGCTCATAGCCCAGTTGCACTCGGTGATTAGAAACAATCAGCGAGGGCAAGCAACGACGGCGCGGTCAGTACCTGGATGGGTGACCGCTGGTGGCATGTTACCATGAGCGTCTCCGTGATTCGGAGATCATGTTAAGCAGTCGGTCCCGGTTGTTATCATAGGATAACAGTCGTGAAGCTTAGTTGGAGGCCTTCGGGCGGCTTAAAAACATCGAACGGTAAGATTACGTAGCCACAACGTTGTCTTGCCAGTCCCCAACCCGCACTTGGTCAGCGTGGGGACGTATGGCCTTAACCCTCTCCTGAGAGGAGACCCGAACCCAGCAGTGGGACATTATGGGTTGTTGATGAATGATGATGATGAAAAGGCGGGAAAAGGTGAAGGGAATAAATAAATAAATACGACAACGAGTAAATACATCATACTTAGCTATCGTGTTCAACATATAAAATGTAATACGTCCGCTGACACAATGAGAATCGTCAAGTTGTAACAAATTTTACTACCTTCCTAGTTTTGACAAGGCAGTTCTCGTGCCATGTGTGAATGTATTAACACTGATGGAAATATTACACGACCACAACATTATAGCTAAAGCGATATAAATACGTTCTAAAGATATTATACGTATTTATACGTTTTGACATTCATAGATGTTTTAAACTTGAAGAAATTTACATAAACACGGTTTCAATCTAGTTTACTACGCTCGGAAGTAATCATAATTGTAATCATTGTCACAAAAATCGTTAGAGATTCATGACAGGTGAAATCGTACTGATTGAAAGTAATAATTTATTTATATGACGATTATTTAATATTCGTTGAGCAGTATAACATCGACCACAGTTAACAACGTGGGTCTAAAAAAAGCCTAAGTTACTCCTTATATCCTCAGTTATCTGTCTGTGAAAGTACCGTCAAAGTTGGTCCAGCCATTTCAGAGATAAGCCGGAACCAACAGATAGATAACAATTGAAAAAAATGTTACTTGGGTATACCATGTACCGTGTATACATAATTATGCATTTAGTAAAAAGTGGTTATTTTAATATTGCAAACAGGTAATCCAATTTTATTTATTTTTATATAAGATATAGATAAGGTCAGCGATCGCAACACTACCTACTTTAAAAATATTAATATCGGATCGGACTTAGTGCAAAACCTTTCTAAAAGTAACATCCTTACTGTCCTGTTAATACTCCTTTGTATTATTATTTTATTAACTTGTGAGTCTGTTGCATACCATAACGAAGTGTGTGTGGCCGCTTGAACAACTGTCAATTGTTTTTTATTATCTGTTTTCGCGCTCAGTCCTTTGGTTGTAAGTCAATAGTGATGCTGAACTATTTAGTAAATACAATAAACTTATATTAAATGGGATTATACCTAAGGACTTTCTTTGAGGAACAGATAAACTTAATATAGGACGTGTTATTATTTGTTTGTTTTAGCTAAACATTATCAACAACCCATAATGTCAAACTGCTGGGCTCGGGTCTGAGCTCAGGAGAGGGTTAAAGCCATACGGACTCGTGCTGGCAAAGTGCGGGTGGGTGATTGGCTTTTTTAGCTCATCAATGTTCCGTAAATAGGCTGGCAATAGTTATTGGCATATTAAATGCAAACATGTACCATGTTTGATTACATTTCGAAATGGCGAAATTTCAGAATAGAAATTAAAATCATTTTGACATTGGATTGTTGAAGCCCATAGGTATATGTATCAGCTTAGATGGTACTACTTTATAAATAAGTATTCAAATATAAAGAGATAAAGAGTACCTAAGTTCTATACCTATTTTATTACCCGACTGCGAAAGAAGGAGGGTTATATTTTTCGAGTGTATATATGTATATTTGTTTGGCACGACCGAGAACCTTAACGGCTTGTCGTATTTTTATGTGAGTGGTGTCAATAGATTCGTCTTAGTCGTGAGAGTGACACTGAGTACATAAAAATAAAAAAAACGGAACAAAAAAAAACTGAATTTATTTAAGAGTGCCGATATTCAAGCAATCGGGTCTATTAAAATTACTTTATTTGGTTATATGACAACTTTTACCGTTTTCTTGAAGTCTCTTTGATGTTGTGTCTAAATTCAAAATTTTAACTTGTTTGAGAAACTCATACCTGACTCCGTAAACACTATTGATAAAAAAATTATGAATGCAGTTAAATGGCAGTCTGGGGTCTCCATTAAGACCTATTACCAAACTGCTAGAGCTATTACCCTTCCTTTAAGATCACTGTAATCGGGTAAAACGCAAACTTCAGAACAAAATTTATTATGAAAATAATTTCTTTAAGCTTTCATTCGTAGTTTTCTTTTATACATAGTTATGTAGAGGGAGAAGGTAGGGGAGGTGACTGCAGATATATTATTTCCTTATCTACCCCTCGCCAAGTAGTTATAGCCCACCCTCCTTGTGAATGAAGATTTGCGTACGATTTATAACAACAGTATTTCATACAACGATCCTCTTGGGAGAAATATGTAGAATATACAATATTAGTTTGTTTCTATTTATTTAGCAACGATTATTGTTTGTCTACGAGATTGTATGTTTACCCGACTGCGCAAGAAGTAGGGTTATGTTTTTCGAGCGTATGTATGTATGTATATTTCTTGGTCACGCCCTAGAGACTAAACGGCTTATCGTATTGTTATGTGAGTGGTGTCTATAGATTCATCTTGGTCGTGAGAGCTCTTAGTTTTTGGAGCCAAAAAGTAATCGATTTCAAAATACATCGAGTGGTGTCAAAATAAAGAATTCTTTACGGTGATGTCCCCTGGGGGGGAAAGTGGATGGTGAGGGGGATAGGGGGCGTTGGATTGAGGTATGGGCCTCCGGTATCCTCACTCACTCGATGAAACACAGCGTAAGCGCTGTTTCACACCGGTTTTCTGTGAGGCCGTGGTATCACTCCGGTCGAGCCGGCCCATTCATGCCGAAGCGTGGCTCTCCCACACACACACACTGACACATTAAAAAAGTTCCTATGAAGCACACAACAGAAATTTACGAGTGAAAATGTTTAAAAAATCTATTAATCCTGCGGCTGATTAATACGCCCTTTCGGCTGGTTAGCCGGTATGGCAAAAGGCCTGGAATCCCTACGCGGCAGGAGACCAGGCATAATTGGACCCCCCGAGTCCCCCGCGTTAAGGCACCGATGTTAGTTTATTTATTAGACGGGCGGTCATTATCGCCTGTGTTAGAACCATAGACTTTGTTTTTTTTTTGTAATATCTCGTTTGTTCCTTTAATTATGGCTTTAGAAGTTTGTGGTTTTTGTTTGTATCGAAATGTTATACAACTTAACTGGGAATATTTTAGCCACTTTTTCAATTCTATACTTTTGAGAGTTAGTATTATTTAGCAGTAAAAGTATGCTATATACGTATGCAAAAGTTTCAGGTAAACAAAACAGCATTATTCATCAAACGATACCATTTTAATATTTCTTCCCTGTCAACTTTAATATGTGCACCTTAGATTTTGCTTAACGTACGTATCTACTGAATCTAAACTAATCAATATAAGTCTGGTATGCCTTAGCAGCCTTATTCAATATTTAAGTAATTAGTAGTATATTATATACTGCTGTTATTTATTTCCAGCTGCTATATATATGTTCTTAGGCAATCTTAAGGCACAACATTTTGTTTGTATCCAAAATGGCTGTAAACCAAAATATAGGTCTGTAAAATAATACCGCTATTAAAATTACAGAACCAGTAGCCTCAATTTCAAGTCATTGTCCGACTACCGTCAATAAACTTAATATTCTCAGAATGGATCGCTACACAATCGTGAATGACATCCGACACTCAATCCAACGCCTGTTCGGCCCAGAACGCTCCATTCATACACAAAACATATGCTAACAAACCGTCCGTGCCATTATTCAACTTAACCTTAACACTTTAATAGCCTGAATCGGGAATCGAAGCTGCGACGCCTCATTTCACTTCGCTTCCTTACAGCGCTCTTCGAAGAAAATGCAACTTTCAACCGTCGAATTACCGTCGACTTCCCATCAGACCGTTTGAAGGTCTGTTAATTGGCTGATGTGAATTATAAACATCTTATGTGACTCATATAAACAATTGAATTTCAATTCAAAGTATTCGCATATAAAGTTAGAAATTCGCTGTAGGTGTGCTATGCAATATTTTAAGCTATCGAGTTTACTAAACGATTAAAATTAATGAGCGGAGCCAGTTGGTAGGAACGAGAACTGAGCTTCGATTGAGGTCTTAGGACCTGATGGAATTTGAATAATTAACTACTAGGTATTTTTCCTTTGGATATGTTTATGGCATTAGTCAATACAGTACTGTTTTAGGAGATACGATTTACCTATTTGAATTTGTAGACGAAATAGGTTTGTTTCATAATGAAACGCTCAAACTGTAATGCTTTCATACATGTCTTGTGTGATGTAACAAGTTCACGTGTTCAGAGCTGGCATTTAATACGTTAATATTTCATGCGATGGCTTACAAATCGAAACTTGGAAAAACTACACGGTTGGCCTAGTGGTTTCAGTGGTCGCCACACCACTTCCTACTGCGCCAAGTGTTGTGGGTTCAAATCCCACATAGGACATCACTTTGTGTGATTCATAAATTGTTGTTCTAAGTCTGGGTGTACTTTGTGTCCGTTTCACGCATTTCTTTAAAGAACTCCGCGACACAGGCATGTATATTCTAATGCGGGAGTTGTAAAAAAAGAGCAAAAAAAAAGAGAGCAAAATACTTTAATCTAATAACTAAGCCAAATACCTGTTCTAATATTGTTCTAGATAAATTAAAAACCTGCTTGCATTTTGTTGAATATAATTTAGGAATTAAATTATTTGATGTCACCATGCTGTAGAAAGTCACTTGTAACTTTTTTTCTTTATGGAATAGGGAGCAAACAAGCAGACGTGTTGTTTGATGGTAAGCGATTACCACCGCCCATGGACATCCTTAACACCAGAGGCGTCACTAGCGTTGCGTTTTTAGCCTTTAGGGGATGAGAGGTGGGTGAAGGGGTTGGGGTATGGGCCTCCGGTATCCTCACTCACGCGGTAAAACACAGCGCAGGTAATTTTTCATTACAATTATCTCTGAGGCCGTCTTATTACTCCGGTTGAGCCGGCCCATGCATGCCGAAGCGTGGCTCTTCCAAGGTGAATTTCGATAAAGAAAACCTTATCTAAGGTCGTTCGACGAAAAGTGTGAAAGGATGTATTTTTGCAGTCATTCACTTCATATTTTGGAGTAATTGATTTAAAAATCTGCTCTAGGTTGTCATTAACTCCCACCGGGCGTCGGAGGAGGGCATACGCTGACCTCTACAGGCCCCCCTAACTGGGTCCAGGGGTGGCGGACTTGGGGATGGTCGTCGCTCCCTAAGCAACCGGACCCAAGGTGGCGGCGCGCAGTGTTCCCGTGCGCCCCTCTTTAAGGTCTCGAGGGGAGTAAAACACTACACTCCTTTCGCTGACGAAATGTGGCCCGCAGCAGCGGGCCGGCACCAGTCGGGGATTGCGGATGTCTTTTAAGTTCCCGTGATTCCTGGCGTTGGTGAGAGACGAAACACCGGGGGGTTTTAGTCAGTCAAAGTCTGACAGACATCCATGAGGATTTCCCCTGTTAAAAAAATGTGGATTTCATTTTTATGTGGCATGAATGGTACTATATATTTATCTTAGTAATATAAATAATATATGGCTTAGGCATTAAGTCCGCTAATGCACAAATGTGCAGATGTATAAAATAAATAAATATGTTTATAAATCTTATTTTGTACTCTCCTATAAAGATATATGTTATTACAATATTCCGTTACCGCAAGAAAATTACAAAAACTAACTAACATGACTTGTCATAATAAATTCGCAATTCTATGTAAAATTGACAGGCTCAACAGTTCACGAAGCCTGAAGTAACCCCGAGGGAGGTCGTACCGTGTCCGTCGAACGTTCTCAGGCTACCGATTCGGACCTCCTCCATTTTATTGTTTTCAAAATTTTACTACCGCACTAAATCATTCTTTTCTGCGAAACTGGCTGCGTTATGTGATTTAATGCGAACGCCTTCACTATCCTTTGATGAACTCCATTTATATTTAAATCATTGTTCTGAGAAAGACATAAAACCGCTACATCACTTTCCCATAGACAACCTCCTTGTTTGAAACTTTTTGGACGTATGTAAATAAAAGCGCTGCGTCGATATTAATAATGCGGAATAGAAACATAACTATAAAGAAATTAAAAATCGAACGCCGGGAACGAAACATCCATACAATAATGGGAAGGAACAAAGAGGTAAAAAAGCGGGAAGAAACCTGTCGACGCCATGTTGTGTGGCAGTCGGCCTTCACGCCTCAGCCGCTGAAGATTATCTTTCGAAAAAAGAACCGAACGGGAGGCTTTCATTGCCATGAAGGTTTTATATCGCATTTACTTGATAGGATTACCAACTCTTTTGGCTACTGAATAAAGAACACTTTAGTATGAAACTGCTGCTACTTATGTCGTTTTGTGATTACTCGAAAGAAAGAGCATCGTCACCGTGCGCTTGCGCTGATGACCTGTCAATTGTGCGCCAGCCGTAGTAAAAAAAGTGACATTAGAGTGGCCATCTATTATTTTGACTTTATGTGGGGAGATGGAGCCGAGATTGATCGTGTTTGGCTCAGCCCTTTTAATTACACCGCATTCAACTCAATGGCTTTGTGCACGTCTACTGTTCGGTAGATGTTTATGTATTATACCTACCTACGTTTTATATAGGCTTTATAAAGCTCCATTGTTACCCAAAAGATTGGTAGTAGATATATTTTTGAATATATGTGCATATAATAAGTTTGTTTATTAGGTACCGTTCTTGGCTTCTTAGTAGAAAAAAAGTACCAGGTGCTATAGGTAAATATCATAACATTTTACTGTCTTTCATATTTAACAAATGTCTAGTGAAAGCACTGACCCGATATTACTTGACTTTTATGCCAATACATGATAAAAATATAAAAAAAAATACTTAATTGAGAAGCCAGACGGCATTTGATACTGGACTCTAACTTGTTCGAGTTCTTTGCTTAAATGTACTTTCCAATTCATTCGTGAAAGCAATATATCCTTGGCTTTGTAATTTTTAGCTCATAGTTTTTCTATTATTCCCAAAGTGCTCACAAGACGTCAATAGCACAACACTTCTTTCGTAGGTACTCTTACGGGGATAGGCACAGGAGTAGAGACGACTACACGGTTGGCCTAGTGGTTTCAGTGGTCGCCACACCGCTTCCTACTGCGCCAAGAGTTGTGGGTTCAAATACTACATGGGACAATACTTTGTGTGATCCATAAATTATTGTTCTAAGTCTGGGTGTACTTTTGTGTCCGTTTCATGTATGTTTGTAAAGAACCCCGTGACACAGGAATGTATATTCCTAATGCGGGAGTTGTCTATTTAAAAAAGAAAAAAGAAAAGTACATTTATTTAGGTATTTTGATAAATGATACGTTTGATGAACATTCAGATTCAGATCACACTGTGTTGTCTCACAATATTCAGCTCAGCAAGAAACGGTAAGATGAAAATACTACACCATGCGAGCAGTCAAATTATTATACTTTAGTATTACTAAATATGAGTACAAAAAGGTGATACACATAACGATGCAATTGACGATAATGTGTAAATAATATGTGATCATATTATATCATGGCGGGCATACGAAATCGCACAATGAGACGCGGCGAGGCGAACGACGCACGCGAGGCATGACACGCGCCGTGACCAATCCACCTGGCAGAGATCACGCAAATCTGCTAATATTGAACTTTTTGTAACATACTTTGTATACCTCGTGATGCTTAATTATAGCTATTTAGTTAAATAATAAATAATACGTAAACAATTACTTAGGTACTTAAGGCTTTTAATTTTGAAAATTTCATGTTTTTCCATAAACTTTTCAACTCTTATTATATAGATGTATGGAATATACATCTACGGGAATATATCAAAAGAAAACGAAGCAACTAAGTATCATGTTTTGGAGATAATAAACGTTTAACAAGAAAAACGACTTCAAGAACACGACTAAATTGAAATGGGACCACACGGGAAACACCAGCTTTCAAACAAAAAAGAGAATCATCCAAATCGGTTCACCCAGTTGAAAGAACTGAAGTAACAAACATAAAAAAAATACAGTCGAATTCTCAATTCGAGTACCGTCTCTTTTTCTGAAGGCCGTTAAGAAGCATCAGCTGCCAAAGTTTCATGTTTGTGACCGCAGCGCAGCGCTTTTGAGTCCGCGTTCATGAATCGGCCAAATAATTTTGTAATTTACTAAGTGAAGTATTCTATATCACAAAAATATATATTAAACACTGTATTATTTGTATTCTGTATAAACAAACAAACAAACAACAACCCATAATGTCCCACTGCTGGGCTCGGGTCTCCTCTCAGGAGAGGGTTAAGGCCATACGTCCCCACGCTGGCCAAGTGCGGGTTGGGGACTCGCAAGAATACGTTGTGGCTACGTAAATCTTGCCGTTGGATGTTTTTAAGCCGCCCGAAGGCCCCCAACTAAGCTTCACGACTGTTATCGTATGATAACAACCGGGACCGACTGCTTAACGTGACCTCCGAATCACGGAGACGCTCATGGTAACATGCCACCAGCGGTCACCCATCCAGGTACTGACCGCGCCATCGTTGCTTACCCTCGATGATTGTTTCTAATCACCGAGTGCAACTGGGCTATGAGCGCCTACTGTATGTGTATTTTGTATAAAACGACTGAACTAAATGTAACTATTTTATAACACGCTTTAGTTTAATTACACCTTCCATGCAATAATGTAATAATAGTGCTAGCATCACAATAGTGTACACATACAGAAATATACATAACGAATGTAAAGCCACTTTTACTAGGAAACTGAATACAATTTTGCGTCTCGAGACAGATATAGAAATAAATAAAGCCACCGCGTGTGCGGCGCGCGGCTTGGCTGCGCGGGCGCAATCTCCGCGGGTCACGATCTGCGGTCACGTAGCTCCCACTCCCACCAGTACGTAATACCTATATATATAATATATATAATATATTATTGGTAACTGTATATACAGAGAATACGTTTGTGAATAAATATAGAAATCTAACAGTTACCCACGTAACTATGTGACTTTGTAGTATCTAAAAAAAATAGGTTCTAAATTATGATTTATTTTGCAATTAGGTTACATGAACACTGATACTTTACTGTAGCACTGACCAGACTGTACTGTACTGTACTGACTGTACTGTTACTTTTGAATGTTAAACTTTTTAGAGTGATGAGTTCGATAAGGTAATTAAATACTTGGGTCGTAGACAAGTCTGTATCTATTTATAATTTCCAATAACTTACTTTATGCTTAAGTAATGCCAACAGATTATTAACTTATTTATACGTCACCTCTTACGTTGATTTCTAACGAAGATATCGTTCGTTGCCACAATACTACATTGATTACTAATCATTGCGATTCAACAAGACGTTTTCAAACTTGGTACAGATGCTTATATAATATATAAATATTTTGTATTTACAATATATTTTATACACCGACTTAGGTAAATCATTTACAAAAATAATACAACATCATGTGATGTATTTTTCCTCATCTCTCATATAAAAAAAAAAGAAAAAAAAATAGTCTATTAGTATTCTTAGCTATACAAGAATATTAAGGTTGTTGAAGAATTGTAATTCCATTAATTTTATTATCAAACATTTCAGCCTTTTAATAACAGCGAAGAAAATCAAAAGAATATTCAGATAAGCTCCATAACATTATAAACATATTCAAGCTATTATTATACCTAGTTTCTAATAGTATCTTTAGGATAAACTTTGTATCGATAAAAATATTTATTATAGAAGCGAATTAAACAATCGATTTATAATCATCTAATGAAAACTCTTAATCCCATCTATACTATAATCGACTGGTTCTACAAGATGATACCTAACGATCATGTAAAATGAATTTGAATACCATTCTTCATTAAAATACCTGCATACTTAAAAACAGAATTAAAGATATGCTAAGTAAGAACAATGCCTCTAATTGTCGTAAATAAATAAAATCCAATGATGAACACAGGAGTAAGAACATACCCAACACAAAAATAATATACAGAATCCTTTAAAATTAACGCTTGTAGGGAAATTAACCGTGCAGTTTCGATCTTTAAAGATACCGGTTTTTGCGAGTATACTCTTTCTTGAGTATGCCTAATGGGTCTTGAAGCATTTTGTGTCTGTGAGCTGGGCTCTTAGCTCATAACCACGCGTCAGAGTGTGGTCATAGACAAGATTAATGACACTTCAGGTTTAATGGTAATGGATACTTGTGCCTCTTCTCTCGTTTCTGTAACATTGTATATTTAAAATATGAACATAAGTGACCCAAAGGTATTTCACCTAACTGTTAGAATATTATTTTAGGGTTTCTTAGTTTTGATGGGTTATTGTTTTACCGCGTAAAACATTTTTGTGTTGATATTTATGTGCGGTGTATTGTTTTGTATTTAGAATGAACTCTGTACTCACACACGTATGCAAATCGGAGTATGATACCTTCATAAATTTGACGTTTATGTTTTGGTGTAAACTTGTTGTTTGTTGTTGAACATGTTTTAGGAGAAGATATAGTCTATCTACGTTTACAGTCAATATTAATAGTGACTAATATTTCGGCTTTAGTAAGTACGTAGTTATAAGTAGGTACGATACTATTTAATCTATAATAAGTCACGTTTGCAATTTATGTACAGACACATATTTATTTATTAATGGATTTACAGTCGCAACATTATTATTTAGTCTTAATTACATGTGCTAGAATTTAGGCTATATTTTAGTTATAATATGATATAGTTATTATTTTTATATGAAGTATAATAATTAGGTATATTTATTTATATATTAATATTTAGGTTAGGATATTACAAATACTATACCTATCTATAATAACATATAAAATTTTCGTGTCGCGGTGTTTTTTACTAAACTCCTCAGAAACGGCTAGACCGATTTTAATGAAATTTTGTGTGCATATCGGCTACGTCTAAGAATCAGCCATTTCTGCAGATCATATAATTATTTCTCCTGGATGAAATCGAATTCACGTCTTATACCTCAGCGATTGGAATCACAAACCACACGATCAGACGGCCTGTCATTTGAAGGTCACAAGTACGGTTCCACAACCTTACAACCTGAACTAAAATGTAGTATGTACTAAAATTAAATGATCTCTACAATAACTTACCCACTTCAATCTCATACCAAAGTACGGGTGGTCTTTAAATGAAGAAGCAACCGTATACAAACTGAAAAATTGAAATATTATTCGTCAGTACACAAATCGGGCTCGTTACGGGGTCAGAGAATCCATTTCGGCGCATAAAAAAATAATTTAACAGCAATTTTTCACAGCTATCCGTTGGATGGGCGACTAATTTGTTCGAATGTACGCCCCGACCTGCGCGCGCGCATGTTTTGTGTTAGATCAAACATGGCGTCGTTAATAGCGCCGTGGACGCTGACATATTGGTTGTACGTGTGTTGTAACTGTTATTTATGGCTGCACCACTGTACGGGTCTGTTCTCTATGGAATTAGGCAGCTTTGTGTTTGTCAGGTCATCTTTCTGACCTTTCACTTTAAGTCATTTCATTCATTCATATGGGATCTATAAATTGCTGGTGTTGTAACTGTTCAGTTTTATTTGAGATTTAATTTAGTGTTTTGGTTCGTAGGTACTGTGAGTTATTTCATTGGTTGTACAGTTAGAGATAGATAGTTAACTTTAGCTTCTGTAAGTCCGTTGTGGAGTAAACTAATTTGCTACTTACTTTTAGAATTTATACTGTCAGAATTTTTTTGTTTGTATTTCTAAATAATGGGCAGTTTTCTAACATGTGTATTTTTGTTCTGGTTAGTTTCCAACCTCTACCTCCTTCTAGTATAAAATAGGCAAGCACTTACATCACATTTCTGTGGATATGAAATTATTAAATAGACAAAAAAGTCTAAAAACGGTTGCTCTTTTTATAGGTACACACCCAGTATATTCATTATCAAATTTCATGGTAAGTAGGTATAAAAGTCGATAAAATGAGAGTTCAAATTACAGCGTTCAAGAAAGAGCGGCGAAAAATTGTAAAGCATCGAAATTCATCTGGCAAGTTTCTTCTAGTGTTAGGCAGGTGGGTAAAAATATATGTCTCCATCAATTCATAACACTCATATTGCTTCAGTTGGTACTATAACTCACTGAAAGTGCCTAATGTCAGCTACAAATACCTGTGTTTTAATTGGTAATTGTGACCACCAATTTTCTGTTAAGTACAAATTGAAGCCTGGCAACATACGCGTCTTGATTTTCCTAATCATGTAGTAGGCATTAAATAAAAAAGTAAAAAGATATCCATAGTCAGAAAGTCATTAGTCATTCTATACGTCGGAGGCGTCGAATCAGAACGCGTTAAATCTCCAACTCATGGTCTCGTAGACGATCGTAGGCATTTGTAGGCTGTTTAATTGTGTTCGGCGACTACCCTCCCATCGCTACTTGGGGAAGTCACGACCGCTTTTGTCAGGAGCCCGCGCTCTCCGCCTTTGTCTGCTTGCGAAACAACTTTTTTTTTCGTAGAGTAGTTCTAGATATGAAATCTTATGTGTCTGCTGTATTCTTAATTTAAAAATGTTTTAGTTTATTTCGTAACATTGTTTATGACTAGATATTCTATATTTAAATTTCTTTTTATTTATCTAGAATCTGAAACTAAATTGTGTCAAAAATAATACATAACATAACATTTACAACTGAAGTAAAAAATGTCTGTCAGTGTTATATTTTAAAAGAAAGGTGAAACAAAGTAACCCATTGCATAATACATTTCTATTGCAGTACATTGAAACAGGTTAAAGAATGATATCTACGTTCAAAAACAATTCCCCTGGCGCGGATTTTACTCGCGGCCGTCAAACAGGGCGCTCAATGGAAATGACATTTTAAAAACGGCTCTCAAGCTTTACCTATAGACAGTTTTACATATACTTGTGTTTCGCACGCACGCTTCGTGCGCAACGTCGATAAAAGAGGGCGTGGCCGTCGCCGCAATATCTACCAATCACGCTTCACCGCTCCACGTGTGCGTGCACCGTACCCTTTCATGTGTGCCGCGACACTGTGAGTGTGTGAGTGTGACGTTACGTTTATACACTCGTAGTGTATATGGGCGTAAATAAGTATATGCCGGCTACCGGCACCACAAAGGTTCCCATATCTTTTATGTTCTTAGATCCTTATCTTGCGGTTTCTTATTTTACATTTGAGATGGTGGTCTGGAATTAACGGTCAGCCCCATAAACACGCTATAACAAACTTTAATATGGCCGTAATACAAAATAATCTGTGATTTTTACTGCGTTCGCTGCGTTAATAGGTTGTTATAGATTTAGAGATACGGGCACGAGGGCTTTTGTGTAAAAAATATTCATGAATCACCTTGATTGAATTGTTAATGGGCCTAAATTACTGATTATCACAATGTAAATTATGTTTTAGAATACAACTTTATGTAAAACAACACCTCCCTAGAGATTACTATTAAAATGAATAATTAGTGTTTGCTATTAGATCTGAAATTTGAATACAAAAAAATTAGAACCAAAAACTAATTGAATCATTTCGTTTGAAAAATTGAAGGTAGTGATGATGTTCAATGTTCGATTTAATTAAACGATTATAAATTACAAATAAAGAAGCCACAAAATTTTGCGATCGAATTTCGAACATCAAAGGAGAGTGTTCTATATTTGAAATTGAGCGACAATAAAAGACCGTTTTCCCGCCAAAATTCGATTAGCGAGGTACAGCGGGACAAAGGAAGTCGTTTATTCGGGGGGCGGTTTTAAAATTGATTTTGGAAGCGGGGCGTAACTCATAGGTGAGTGGGTGAACAGCCCTCGCCTAAAACAAAATTCAGTAAAATTATTTGTTAAGATGCTTCTTGTGTATTTGACATTTTATTAAAATATTGGTCAACTATTATTAAAAAGAATCTTTGCTTTTTTAACCTTATATTTTTTTAAATTTTCATCTGAACTTTATGGTAGACGGTCCATTTAACGTTAGAGCAATACTGGCCACTTACAAATTTCACAACATTTAATAAACATACATAAAAGACTACAAAAGATCACATCCTAGTGTTTGCATTTGAAGGGAACTCTACACGGGGTGCGTGCCCTCTGTATGCGGACCTTTTACGATGAGAGGGTAGACAAACTCTTAGGACTATCGGTGATGAGTGATAAAAATATGTAGCTCATTGATCAATATTTTCTGTTTATTTTGTTGTTCAAAGGGCGTCAATATTTGAATATACGTGCTTTGAGGAACACTGGCCTGGCTGGAATCTATTGTTATGAGTAAGCTTTATGAAGTTTTGTCATTTAAGAACACACACTTACCTAGATGAAATACGGATACGTATCTCTTTTTTCCGATAGCTTAGATACCTAAGTATATTTTAAAGACGTACATACGACTTAGATATGTAAGCTTTGAATTTGCGTACTTTTCGATATAAATAGAATACACAAGTCGTGTATTACCTTCACTCACTACCTATAACTACGTCAGACCCCAAAATGACTTGCGAGTTGTAGAGGAAGCGCAAGTCAGTGGCGGGAAACGCTACAAGATTAATATGGCTAAGTCAAGCTGCGGTAACGCTGGCTCATCGTCTATATCGGCTTAATTAAGTTGGGCCCTTTAGTTGCCACGCAACCGTATAAATAAATGAGGATCTAATCTGTAATGTAAACGTGTGTTCTATTTTTAAACCGAACCTTTAAAAAAAACATCCTCTTTTTGATTTTTACCTGGCATTCTAAATATAAACATCCTAAAAAAGCTGAACATTTTGGCGTCATTGTCATAGAGATATTTGTTTTTCTTTTTATAATAGTTATGTTACTGAATAGGCATTAAGAATACTTTAAAGAATAGTCTTCTTAAGCATCTAGATACATGATTAGGTATCATATTTAACCACTTCAAGCTGAATTTATCGTTTTATATTTAAGATGATGAATTTTGTACATACAACACCATCTATTCTGGGAGACAAGCACATCTCGGCTCATGACAGATGGTGTGGTGAATCACCCTAATATAGCCTTCGGGCACGCATACGGCGAACCATCCTATGTCAGAACAGAAAAACAAAAAAAAATCGTTGTATTTATAATTAATCATACAGATTTTTAAATTTGGAATCCTAATTCGAGCTAGGGGTAACCTATAAAAGGAGGTTTCTTATTCTACCAATGTCTTCAAGTATTCTTAGTTAGCGCGTAAATACATTATTAAATTCAATAAAATTATGAAGGTCAAACAGGTGAAAGTGAAGTTCAAACTTCAATTCTCTGATATAGATCAAGATAAAAGTTGGTACGTCAATACTATCCATAGTGAATTGGCACAATAATATTGGCACAAGTAAGACTGAATAGAATGGTGGTTTAATTCTAAAACTTAGCCTAGGTATGGAATTTTAATAAACCTGAATTCTTTCACCATCAAAATCATTCTTTAGCAGTTCACTGTTGGACAAAGGCCTTTCGAATCTAGGCACCCCACCTGGTTCGATCTCGGCTTCTCGCATCCAGCTTGAGCTCGGTTATTTCTTTGCAAGAATATAATTTAGGTACCTTACGTAAGTACGGGAAGTAGGAGTAAGGTATACAGTTTCTTATAACATAAATATATTCATACCTTTTTTGGTAACTACTGTATGTCTGTCTGGATGTATATATATATATTTTGATGATTTTTTTTATAAATAGAGAGATCTCTTAGAAAAACTAGCAAATTAACTTAGTTTAGACCACAGTCTTGTACATCTTATGGCTTCTATCTTTTTAAATTGTTATACCAATTGTAATTTTATTGGAAAATCGCATTAGGATAGGAGAACACAAATATGTTTACGTGAGAAGACAGAATCGTTTTAAAATCATGTAATACTATACAAGGTATTTTTTTTTAAACGTAGCTTACAAAATATTCTTGGAAACGAAGTATTTATGGAGAGGCAGCTACTAAACGCAGTGTTAGCTTAGTCTACACTCTACAAGTCTATGGTAGTGCTAAGTGTCCCGGTCACTTGGCCTCCCTGCTGCAAACATTCTCAACGACCCTCCATGTTTGCGGAGAATAAACGGTTTTTCTACCCCTACCAAATACCCACCATCGCGAATTTTTTACCTCACAGACTTTTGAACGAATTTGTTTCGAGTTTAAGACAAGCCTTACAAGGTCTTGTTATTAATTATTATAAATATTACGATAATCATTGTCTATAGGTAAGTAGTAGCTTAGAGCAACTTAGACAACTTGCATATTCTTAAAAAATATTAGATATTAAAGAATAATTTGTATTTGTCTACGTTTATTGCAGCTAGGTACAGGTAAAATTATTGTATTCAAATGGAATATATACCTATTTATACATGGACTTTTATTAATAACCCATGGTACTCGTTAGGTCATCATATAAACTCCTACATTGTTAAATAATGATAAAGAAACTCACACAGAACTCACTTCTCAAAAATTTTCTCTGAGATCTTTGTGAGTTTTATGTATAAACTTAACCAATGGTACGACGCAGGCTCCCTTCGTCATAAGTAATTGTTTTTGCGGCTAATTCTTTCTCTTCCCATTTCTTTGGGGGCTGCTCCACTTGAAATTACATTTTTATTTGGTTAAACCCGCGCGGGGTGGCGCGATTGCTTTTTGATAAGTCAATTTTACTTTAAAGGGCTTTTTAATAGTCACTCTCTTAGACGATAACATTACATATTGAAAAATAATATTTATAAAATATATCTTATTTCAATAAAATATATACTGAATCTACTTATATAGGAAGGTAGTTTATGTTATATATACTGTCTTGTCTAGAGGCGCTCATGGCCCAGTTGCACTCGGTGATTAGAAACAATCAGCGAGGGCAAGCAACGACGGCGCGGTCAGTACCTTGATGGGTGACCGCTGGTGGCATGTTACCATGAGCGTCTCCGTGATTCGGAGGTCACGTTAAGCAGTCGGTCCCGGTTGTTATCATAGGATAACAGTCGTGAAGCTTAGTTGGAGGCCTTCGGGCGGCTTAAAAAAACGTCCAACGGTAAGATTTACGTAGACACACCGTATTCTTGCCAGTCCCCAACCCGCACTTGGCCAGCGTGGGGACGTATGGCCTTAACCCTCTCCTGAGAGGAGACCCGAGCCCAGCAGTGGGACATTATGGGTTGTTGATTTGATTGATTTGATACTGTCTAGTATGTATGTACTGTTAACAGTACAACGGGTTTGTAGGTATGAAGGTGATGGTCCGATCTCTCCCGTCTCAGGCATAGAGTGGCATACCGTGTGGTTTTAGTCGGTTCGATTCCGACACAACGCCCCGCCGTAAACCCCGGTGGGGTGAAGGCCCGAGGAGGTTTCCACACGTAAAAAAAAAGAAAGGTATGAAGGTGATACAGGAACTTACAGGATATCCATATTAAGTAGAGTGAGATAATAGGAGGTCTACTCCTCTTATCCAGGCACAATTAAAAGTCAGCGTGTGTTTTTTAAGGTGTTATTGTCTATGGACCGTGACAGTCACCATCAATTAATGATGCAACTCTTCGTTACTGATAAGTGCTAAGTTAAATTTATCAGTTCCAATACCAGTCGGTAGCGTTAAATAAGTAAGCATTCAATCTTGTTACTTAGTACTATCGAAGTCTTGTAGGTAGTGATCCTGACTGCTAAAACGGGGTCATGGGTTAGATTCTCACCAACGTTAGTTTTTAAATAAATTTAACACACACGGCTATCTAGTCCCAAACTAAGCAGAGCTTGAATTATGAGTAGGAAACTGATAAAATATTTTTTGTAAATATATACATATTATACATAGAAAACACTTGAACTCCGAAACGAATATTTGCAGATTATACAGACATTTGGTCCGACCCGGGTGTCCAACCCGAGACCTCAAGCACAGCAGTCACATACGCTACCACTGCGCCACCGAGGCAGCCAAAACAGTACAACGTGTACATACAGAGATACATATTTAGTCAAATGTATCAACAACCTTTTTATAAAAAAAACTAATTTTACGTGCGACGCCGCCTGTCGTCAGTGTGTATGTGCCGTGATAAAGAGTAGACAATATCTTTTCTCGAGAATCATAGTATCTCAATACCGATTATCATTGAAATTGGTTTAGCCGCAAAAACTTGAAAAACAGACAGAGTTTGAATTTGACCTTTGTATTCTTAATATTAATATGAATTGCAGCATTCTATTTTCCATTTTTAATCAAACATCTCTCTCTCTTGTCTACAGCGGACTCACTGCTAGGATCAGGGTCTGACGAAGAAGAAGAAGACGAGTCCCGTACAGCAAATAACTCGAGCAGTCCAGCACACGCACCACATCCAGCGCTACATTCAGAATTATCGCATAATGGTGACGCTAAGCCACATGATGATTCGGAAGACCAGGTTGGTATATTACATACAGAAATAGAGAACTAAAATTATATATATTGCCTGAAAGAGATTGCTTTTGGCAATAAGGCCGCCCTTTGTACACTCCGTCTCACATTTTATGTACTCTCTTCTAACTGTAATATTATAGTGTGCAAATAAAGTTTTCTATCTATCTATCTATTTATATATACTAGTATTCGCTTAGTGGTCGAAATTCGACTGTAATTCATTTGTATATTTTTGGCTTTCGGCACTTCTTTCATACTCCTCCGTTCGTATATTTTTTATAAAAAGAGGTACAAAGGTTTACTTCATATATCAAAATATGTATAGATATTAAATAGCTAGGTATATTTTTAATTATTAAAACTTAATGTACATATTGTACATAGGCGAACTTAATGCTGTGGGACATTCTCTGTCAGTCAACCTTTGCGTGATGCAAATATATGAGGCGAGAATTTAGCTCGGTACATAATTAAAAAACATAGGTTTGTTACTTGCATTACTTGCATGCATAACTTACATCTAGAACTACATATGTTACATCAAGAAAAGTTTTGTTTATTGGTGGTATATAGCCTCTAAATCTAATAGGCCAATTTTAACATTGTTTCATCAAAAATTGTATTTTAATCCGGAAATTTAAGTCGGAAGGCAATTATTTATGTTAGTGATATGTGCAGACATAAATACTAAAAATATTTCAATTAAAACTGTGTATTTTATGACATCATAGAGTCTTTGCTTTTAATTTATTATAAGTAAATGTTTTATGACGTAATTCAGAACACACCAATTACTCTATTCATTCATAAAAGCTGTACAATAGATTTTCTTACATTAAGCATTTAGCTGAGCATATTTTGATGGTTCTAAGATTCTTCTGATTTTGAGAATGTATCTCTATTTCGAAGATATACCTGTTTGTTTGGTGATTTGGAGGTTGAAACTTACACAGTAAAACTACTTTCTACACATATTTGTCTTACCAAATTTCCTAGACCTATACACAGAAGTAGAATACGTGCTGTCGTGTTTCGTTGGTGAATGCGAGACCGGAGGCCCAATGATCTTAATAGTCGGCCATAGTGTAGGTCACCATGCTGCATTGTTGCTTTATCTTCATTCACAATAAGTGTGGTAACGACCACTCTTCGATTCTTCACATGGTTTTCGTCAGTCAGATTAGTTACTTTGGCAGGCATACATACAAAAAAGTCATTAGGCTTACGTATAAATACGTCATGCTAAGTAAAACATGTAAACTTAACATAGCACAAATCTACTTGAACTAATAAATAGTATGGAACGTAATAAGCATATAAATAATTTTTGAAAATAAATAAAATGAAACTCCTTAAAGCAATTGTTATCTTCTTTTGTCAATAACGTCTGCACAATTACTCGGCGATACCACATAGTCGCATTCAGTGGTTTTTCTTTCCCTCCCAGGGTTCCTTGGATGGAGATCCTGAAACCAGAGATTCCCAAGCAGAAAACAAGTCTCCAGACGATGGGAATGGTGGTTCTAAGCGACGAGGGCCCAGGACGACGATAAAGGCGAAACAGCTCGAGATCTTGAAATCAGCTTTTTCGCAGACACCGAAACCAACGAGACATATAAGAGAACAACTGGCGAAAGAAACTGGACTACCCATGAGAGTCATACAGGTACGTGGTGAATTAACCTAAGAATTTAACTAAGTGTATTAGGAATACAACGAGTTCGGGTAGGCAAACAAATAGTTGCTGTTCTTGTTGTATTTTTAATAGAAATGTATTTGTATTTTTAATCCAAACTTAGAACAAAACGAAATCAATGATTCACACATACATAAAACACACGTAAAATAATATTATTCGATTCGTGTTCGCTAGTGCTGGTTTAATGAAGTCATGTTAGAGAGTTATGCTTTTCTCTCAAATATCATTTTAAAACCTTTGTTTACGGAGATTAGCCACAATTTTGACTATTTCAAATGTCATAGCCATTAGTTAAATGAAAAATCAAATGGATTTTCAAAGATCTTTTTTGATATTTGTTAGCTGAAGGCTTTTTACACAGCTTCGTGTATTAAAGTACAAAATTACAAATGTACTCCGTGGCGCTTCTAATCAGTATTTAATAACTCATCTCAATACGATCGATTGCTAATAAAAAGGAAAAGATTTCTATCAATTGAAAGATTAAATCGACTTTTTACATTTACGAGAGATTCTATCCGGGACACTTGACATAAAAATAAATTTAAAATTAAGTATGAAATTATTTTTATTGTAAAAGATGAATTAAGTTTTTTGGATTAAAATTGAATGTAACTTAATATTTGATCGAATAAATCTCATTATGGTAGAAAATTTACGGTACATCTTGCTAGCTGGTTCAATATTTTAATCTTTAAACTTAAAAGATGAAGTGATTCAAAATTAGAACAATTTAAAACATGACACGTAATGATTGCGTTTGGATTTCCTTTTAAAATTGATTTATACAAAAGCTTTATTGATCACGCACAACATTCGTACAGTAACCGTTACAAATGGACAATATTCCATCATGGCTGGCGTTCGCTCTGTTCGCAAATTGAATATCGCGCGCGCATCCGTCCAGGAACACTTGTGTTGACGTGACAAATATACCAATTAACTAAAGCTTTACGAACGTAATACTGTTTCGCTTTCAGATTTGCGTTCGAGCTTAGTTTAGTTAAGGTTGGATAGGTAGATAATGTGCAAGGGTTGATCTTTTTTGCTCAATTTTAATCTTTTCATTAAAATGTTTTCGGTGTAAAGGTGATGGTTTTCAAAATAAAACCTGTTAAAAGTATATAACATGTGTGTTTATGTATTGACTGATTAATGATCATGTGACTAGTTAGCAGCAATGTGGTAAGTAATGTCATAATTATTATTGTTTTTTTTTCGTTATAGTATAGTTAAAAAGAACATGTCTATTTGAAACAACCTTACAATGGAACTATTTAAGTGTTTTAATCAGTTACAATAAATTAAATTCTTTGAATTGAATACTACTCACAAATGGTGCAGTGAAGTGTTCTCTAAAACCAATTTATTATTACTATAAATTTTAGTAATATAATACTACAGATACAGCTATAGCAATGCGAATACATTGTGTAAAGTGATAACGAAAAGTTTCCAAAGGTGATAAATTGAACCTTTATAGTAACAAATTTTTTTGCTGTAAGTTTATTTCGTATGAAACCGACAGAGCACTGACATGGACGAACCTAATTATAACTATACAATTAATTATTATGATGTTTGTCAATAAGAGTCCCTTTTTTAAAATTTCTGAACAAATTATAGACAAAAGAATACATATTTGTAACACTCTGTATAACGTCATGCGTTTACAGCCCGATAATTCCAGAAACCCTAACCTAATCTAACACATGGAATAAGGCGATTCTCCACACCTACAGGAACAGATGTCTGTTAAAAGATCCGTCCGTCTGTCCGTCACGCTTTTTGTGTACCTTCCTCTTTGTTTCAGTTTTTGCTACACCCGGTTTCCGAACGAAAAAACTTAACTTTTTATAACCGTCTAGCGGACTGTTTGTAAACGTAGTGGGTATCGGACCAGAGTGAACTATTGAGATTTCGTCACCGTTGCGTTTCGATTGTCGTAATTAACAAAATAAAATGGCTGTCTTAACATCCACAGCTGTAAAAAGGTGCACACTGTAATTATTGAGTGACCCGCGGAAGTAACCGCCGATATTTTTTTGATCGACATCTTGATTTCTCTAAAAACGTTTTCTCGATTTTCAAATAGAATAAAAGTTTTGTTCATTTGTTTATTAATTTTCAATAGCGTATTTTACTCAATCAAATTCACATTTAGACATGTCTACCGATAACTATAAGGTTTTCTTTCATTAAAGACATCAATGAACACAATACCACAAACTCAAAAAGCCATAAATATATTTATAAATATTTATAACACCGAAGAATTCGTGTAACAATATTTTTCCCAGTGTAAAAACAATGTCAAGTATGTTAAGTGGGATCATAAACAACATTTTTTTTGTCGTTGCTCGTCAAGTCCCGCCAGATCGCGCGTGTCAAATGGTTGTGCCACCGCCACCACATGTGCGTAGACGCATAACTGTAAAATGGCTTTTTGTAAACGGGATTTAACTAGTTAACACCGGCCCGTGTGAAATTCCCTGTTTGAAGACACCGCTCACAACATTTCCGAAGTAAAATCAATTTTCTATAGAATTTATTAGTCATCGAAATATCATCAGTTGGAACATTACATCGAAAATCCTATGAAATGAGGCAATTTTGATGAAAAATGAGCTAGTAATGGGTTCCCATTTTTTTGGCGTACGGAAAAATGATTGGATAGTTAAACGTTTTATTGGGCTTTGTGAAATTTTCTATTGCGTTTCGATTCACATTGATATAAAATTTAAAGCCGCGTCTCGATATTTTATTGTCTGTATAAAATCTAAGAACGCTAATTTTTGTCTTCCTTATTCAACAATTATTAGTCATAAAGTTGGTTATTAGTGCTTGAATCTTACTTGACAACATTCGATGGGTGAGTATCTTCAATAAACTATAATAATAGTATTTAGTACTAGTATGTGTATAATTAACTTGATGTAGTTTTAACTGTAATCAATTGAAACAGAATTTTCATTCCTCTTGATTACACCTATCTATCCAAATCACATTTAATGTTAATCTGAGCGGTACAATATCTATTCGTTCGTAAAATACTACGAACGAATAGATATTATAGATAGAGGCGCTCATAGCCCAGTTGCACTCGGTGATTAGAAACAATCACCGGCTGTAAGCAATGACGGCGCGGTCAGTACCTGGATGGGTGACCGCTGGTGGCATGTTACCATGAGCGTCTCCGTGATTCGGAGGTCACGTTAAGCAGTCGGTCCTGGTTGTTGTCATAGGGTAACACTCGTAAAGCTTAGTTGCAGGCCTTTGGGCGGCTTAAAAACATCCAAAGGCAAGATTTCGTAGCCACAACGTTGTCTTGCCAGTCCCCAACCCGGACTGGGCCAGCGTGGGAACATATAGCCTTAATCCTCTCCTGAGAGGAGATCCGAGCCCAGCAGTGGGACATTATGGGTTGTTGATTTTGACTGCCTCTGTGGCGCAGTGGTAGCGAATGCGACTGCTGTGCAAGAGGTCTCGGGTTCGTATGATCTGCAAATATTTGTTTCGGAGTTTGGGTGTTTTCTATGTATAATATGTATGTATTTACAAAAAAAAAGTACATAAGTATTAATATCAGTTATCTAGTACCCATAGTACAAGCTCTGCTTAGTTTGGGACTAGATGGCGTAGTGTGTTAAAATGTCTGAACATATTTATTTATTTATATTTATATATATATAGACATTGTACCGCTGCTAAAATAGGAAGTTCCTGTATCTAAAATAATATTACCAATCGTGATGTCACTCTTCCTTGTCGTTAGTGTCATCCAAGCGAGAAACGAGAAAAAAAGTTGGAGATATTTTAATAAGTTCATATATTGTAATTTCTTTAGCGTGACGGCCCTGTCGCCGCTCGACGCGCCCTTATTGGCTCATATTTTATTTTGACAGCTCATATAGTTAGTTTAACCAGGGTTGTCGAGTTGTCTACGCTTGGTTTGTGAAATTTTTTTGAAGTGTGTTTGCATAACATTTCGTATAACTATTATTTTATGATATGTAATATTTAATTTTTAAGTAAGTAAATATTTTAGACATGTAAAGATGTCTTTACACTAAGAAGGCGCTGGCATTTCTTAAGGCTCATTCTGAGAAGAAAAGCCGAAACTAACCGCAGATATGTCTTATTTTTAAGTCCGTGAACTTGTATTTTACATTACTACATATATACATACTATTATGTCTATTTTTTACAGTTTTCTTTATAGTTATTCTCTCTATCTAAAAAACTTTTTTTAACCCTAAATGGGGTATTATTAAATACCTGTTCTAAGATATTAATGGATACTTACTAACCTTTCTCTTTTTTAAAAGCTTAACCTGTCATTAGCCATTTTGTTACCTGACATTGCTTTATTCCTTATTATATACACAACAGCAGACTTATCAGAAGTTGTTAGTCATGTTCAGAAAAAGTCATTTGTCATTGGCGCGCAAAATTTTTGCTGATGACATTTTGCGTCATGATAGGCAGACCACACACGATACAGCGACTTAAAACACTACAAAAAAGCTTGTACGTGTCAATTATTTAACTACCTCAATGTTATCGATGGGTACACGATAACTTTACTCACTATTACTTTATTATTTGATAAATATTCAACAAGCGAGTTGTGAATTAGCATTTATAATTTCTATGCAAGATCATTAATCATTATTAACTTAGTATTCACTGAGACAATTCTGCAGCCATTAATTGTGATAAAAAATAATATACGACGTGTCTAGCCGTTTCATTAATGAGTTGGAATGTAACATGTCTCTATAAAGTTTTTCTTCAGTCAGTTTTTTTTTATTTTGAAGACTGGTATTTTCATTTTTGAGTACATTCAACTTTAACGATGAATTTGTGTAATTGATGAATCATATTTCAAAATTTTTTGTTCTAAAATTTTCCGTTATTGATTAACTTCTGAATTTTTATTTCATTCATGCAAAACAGAAATAAATATTTTTGACCTCGGTACATAGCCTAGTGGTGTAAAACAAATAAAGAATTATTTAAAAAAACATCAAAGTTAAATGAAATATTTTTTAATTAACTTTGATATATACAGTGTCACTCTCACGACTAAGTCGAATCTATTGTCACCACTCATATAAAAATACGACAAGCCGTTTAGGCTCTAGGGCGTGCCTAAGAAATATGCATACATACACGACAAAGAAATAACCCTCCTTCTTACGCAGTCGGGTAAAACAGAGAACATTCATATAGATAACTACTAGATATTGGCAATCACTCATTTCCAGTAAACATGTGTATTATTATTGATAGACGAGTATAGAGAAAGTAATTCCCACGCGGAAGAGCGTGTCACAGGTACGTTGATTGATAGCGAGCGTGATAAAAACAGTTTGTCAGCGAGTCGCGAACACGTCATTATGTCACCACTGGCTACCGACGTGACGCGTCCTGATTAATGAGTGTCGTGTGTGGTGGCCTTAATATGCTCACGTCCATGATGCACATAATGATGCGTTGTCCACGGTCAGGAACTGAAAGTACAAAAACTTATCATTTTTTGTTTATAAAATTACCTTTAATAAAGGTTGACATTTAAGTTAGGAACTTACTTGCACAGATGTACATCATCGATGGAATCGATATTAAATATTCAAATTATAATACAAAATGGCGGTTCCAAAACTGTCAGATTTTTGTTATTTTGTTAATATAGCTTGAGTCAATTATGAAAGAGAAATCCAAGTAAACGTCAGTGTCGAAATCAAAGTTGAATGAGCCGTACATCAGCGGTCGCACGGCTGTATCTCATATTTTAATATCCGTCGGCCACTTTGAACTGCCCCAAATACTATAACTTGCACGAGTTACGAGCCAAACGGGTAAACGCTTGTGTGACCGCGGTTTACCGCCGAGCTGGCCCGATCTTACCCGATGTTTTACGACAAATTGTTCTTTAATTGATTGGTTGTTCTATAAGTTATCTGTAATGTGTTCTGCACTTCACCTCAAACATCATTATTTAGTAGTATTTTGTTTATCTCTTTTGAAAAATGCTTTGTTTTTTCTCCTTTTCTCTTAACTACATTTTCTTCCTCTTTCAACTAATAGATGTGTATTATTATTGTGTATTATTCAACTAATAGAGTGCAGCAGTGATTTAGGCAAAAAGTTCATTATGTATAATATATGCAAATTACAGTAATTCGAGAATTCTAAAGATTTCCGTCCGAAACCGGGGTTAGTAGTAAAGAATGTAAATCTTAAGTGACTGATTCTACTCTTTCGTGGATAATGCAAAATAAAAAATCCGTGTTTTCATTTTGATCATTCAGAAAGATTTTCTTTACAAAATATCTTTAATACCTCGATTGAGGCAAATCGTTTACAACTCCAAATTTCCAAGCAGTAGGTGTTATTTTGAATTAAATAATGAGAAAGGGCCTCGGAGTCTCTCCTTCCAGCAAAAATGTCATTGGACGTAAAATGTGTCCAAATAACGAAACCTTTTGGCGGGTCTGACTTGCCACCATCGAATGTTCATTTTATCTAAGAACGGGTACAGAAATGCAATAAGTTCGTAATATTAATCGTTAATATTAAAACAACTTGGGATAAGCATGAGTTAACAATAAAACATATGTTTTACTGTGTTATATCGTGTCAAATCTCATAAAAACGTCCGTGGTATGGCGCATAGCGGGATTTGCGTCAAAAGATGACATTATCTGTGCTTATTGTGCATAAACGCGGTGATACTCCGTGGCTCCATCTTGCGGCCGCGGTGTTATGGCCGATTGCGTCGAGAAACAACCCAGAAATTGTTTTTTTACGAAATTAAACATCGCTGCGGTGACTTTATTTTATTGTCGTGTTTTTCTAGTAAGTTTCGTGTTTTTGCGCGCTGAATAAAAGTGTAGTATTGGCACTCTTTATACATTTATACTACAGAAGCACTTTTATGTTTCATAGAGATATACTATTTTAGTTTATTTTGATATTCAAGGCTTAAGTATAATTGACTGTAATGATGATCGAATACTATTTGGAGATGCATGTTATAGTAACATCACAAAGGCAATAAACACGCCGATATTATGATTTATGACCTCACAGACAGAAGCACCTTACAATAGCAGGTGTGGCGATTCAAAAGCATATGAAGAAAGCAATAAATTATTAATTATGAAAAAGGTTTTATACACTTACATGTTCGCGAAAAAAAAAATTCAAGAGCTGCGCCAAAAAAACTTTTGTCTAGGAGACGTCCTGTGGACACACTGTGCGGTGGTGGACAAAGGGAAGTAAAGTTACCGAAGCGGCATACACACTGGGACAAAGAGGCACCCCGTCAGGACAAAAAATGACATCATTTATTTTATTGCCCCGAGTGAGAATGTGGCACATTAATATACTGTAGGTCGTAATGTTCCGATCGCCCTAGGCCGGTCATCACTCAATATAATTCTTCTTTATAAAATAATGGTGGATACTTGTTTTTCTAGTATTCAAGCATTCGACTCACAAATCAAGAGTAATTATTTATATTATGAATTATAGATTATTTACAGTCTAAAGTCGATTATAAACGTTTGATTTTGCCGTTCTATGTTTTTTAATATTTTTATTGTATCCGGTCCGGGCTATAATAAAAAGATCAAATTTGTAGGTTATTCTCATTTTGCATTGTAAATCAGTTTAGTTGAAGTCTTTTTACAATGTCAATTAGTACTTTGATGTTTTTATTATCTGCCAGTCAATAAAAATATTTATTATAAATACTACTAATGGTTTTAAGCGAAGCCTATAACGAGGATCAATAAATATTCTGATGGACGTCGTATTTTGATATGTAGGAAAGTTGAAGAATGTTGATGGAGTTGAAAGAATACCTTTCATTATAATTACAGTCCCGTTATATATATTTTACGACAAACATATTTTGATACAACTAAAGATCGTTCTGCGCGTATATTTTTGTATATGTGCAATACATTAACTAAAAATATAATAATATTGAAGATAACCATGGGATAGCCACGTTTCGACATACAGGGGCCGGCTCAACCAGAGTGATACCATAGCCTCACAGAAAAACGGGTGCCTGCACTGTGTTTTACCGAGTAAGTGAGGATACCGGAGATCCATAATCCAACCCTTCCCCTCATCCCCTTCACCATCCGCCAAGACCGGCAACGCACTTATGACGCCTGTGGTGATGCGGGTGTCCCTGGGCGGCTGTAATCGCTGATCACCAGGCGGTACGTCAGCTCGTTTGCCCTCTATATCATAATTCTTCTATTCGTCCGGGAATACCGCAGGTGACAGTTCAATACACAGTTTTGTTGTGCGAGGCAGAAGGTTCCTGGAAAAGCGCTCAGTTGTGGACTGCCAACCATCTAGATGATAGTTGACTTCACTAATAGAGTTGTCAACTTATCAGTCCAGTGGTGTGAAACTGATCAACAAAATCAATCAATCAACAACCTATAATGTCCCACTGCTGGGCTCGGGTCTCCTCTCAGGAGATTGGTAAGGCCATACGTCCCCACGCTGGCCAAGTGCGGGTTGGGGACTGGCAAGACAACGTTGTGGCTACGTAATCTTACCGTTGGATGTTTTTAAGCCGCCCGAAGGCCTCCAACTAAGCTTCACGACTGTTATCCTATGATAACAACCGGGACCGACTGCTTAACGTGACCTCCGAATCACGGAGACGCTCATGGTAACATGCCACCAGCGGTCACCCATCCAGGTACTGACCGCGCCGTCGTTGCTTGCCCTCGCTGATTGTTTCTAATCACCGAGTGCAACTGGGCTATGAGCGATCAACAAAAACAGTTTAGTTTTTGTTCAGAAACCATCTGATCAATTTCACTAAACATTATATTGCGCACTAAAATTTGAATGTTTTGTTGACTAATCCAACGATGAAATCATACAACGTAGGTATACTAAGTAATTACGATTTCAACAACTCTTTGCCAGAGACCTTACGTAGGTTCAGTTATTTTTTGCGTATAACAACTTTTAATAAGTTATTAATAAGTTGTTCCCGGTAATATTAATATTAAGTTAGGACACATTTTTAATTACCGCGTGTTTTAAAGTGCTCATTATTATAAACTAGCTGAGCCACGGTGTTACCCACAGTACAATAACAACCGCGGTAAACGTCTAAAAAAAGTAAATCCTATGTAAAAAGTCCTGGTATATCCTATTCTATGTACGTCTCTTGGTTCTAAGCTACCTCTCCATTTATTTTCAGCCAAATCAGTTCAGCCGTTCTTGAGTTATAAACAGAGTAACTAATACGACTTTCTTTTGTATTTATACATAACTGTTCTTGTAATGAGCAGCAGGAGTAGGTACCATATTATATATATAACAAGTCTATCAGATAACAAAATAAGAGTATATAGTTATTGAAAGCATGATACATGACTTTAAAAATCACGTCTCAATATCTTCTTCACATCATACCTAATTTACCTACTTAAAAATATAGGGTTGTGATGTATCTTTTTAGTTCTTCATTCGATATTACATCATTATTTGTTTGTTTCTATTCCATGCACTAAGACACCATTCATCTGGTTGTCGTATTGCATACATGTTGTCAAGAATACAGAAAAAGGTATCAGGGCATTATTAAAACAGAAAGAAGTAAGGCGGTGTTTCCCGCTCGTGCCTCGGAGAGCACGTTAAGCCGTCGGTCCCGGTTTTCATGAACATTTCTGGCAATCGTTAATGGGAAGTCAGTGTCCTCATTTCAATTCATTTCCCTCCTAGGGTTGCTGAGGTCCGATGCCAATCACTCTGTATAAAAAACTGAAATTCGGGTAAAATCGGTTGAAATAGTAGCCGACCCCAAATCTTAGGAATAATAAAGGCTAGGAAAAAATTGTTGAATTTATTCTTTAAGCGAACATTGCTGCAGGGAAAGATTAGCTTTTACTTGAAGGCATGACGATACAATGATATAAATATCAATTCCCTACGAATGTATAGCATAAAAGTCGGGGTACAATTTAATTGAAACTTAGGTTCCATTATTTGAACTTCATGTGGTAGTAGTGCGCCAACCCTATTATACTGTAAACACGAAATGCGCATACGCCATCATCCATCACGCTGGCCCACGACTACAATGATTTATGACCACTGTCCGCCATATTCCCATAGTAGCCGCAACCGACAACCTATAGCAGATTCATTATACATTATTCCAAGCTTTTTGGGAAAAAATGCCTAATAGTTTTTGGTAGATGGAGAATATATACCAAAAATTATTATGTGGCAGTCATATTCCATAGCACTTTCTAATTAATTAATTAAACTAATAAATTAAATAAGGGACTTCTTAATGAGAGATATATATATTGATGTCAAATAGGCATTTTTGAAGTGTAGTGAAAGGGACTTCTTTAGGCGCATGAGGGTAAATTTTTTACAAATGTAACGTCACGCAAGTTTGCAACGGAAGTGTCGAAA
Source organism: Hyphantria cunea (assembly GCA_003709505.1). Taxonomy (NCBI): domain Eukaryota; kingdom Metazoa; phylum Arthropoda; class Insecta; order Lepidoptera; family Erebidae; genus Hyphantria; species Hyphantria cunea. The sequence continues at coordinate 654,059 of PKRV01002418.1, forward strand.
AAGAGAGAGAGAGCGATTGAGACCGATTGAGAGAGAGTAAGACAGGGCGAACGTAGCATGAAGCAACTAGCGATGGAGTGAGAGTAGGGAGCAAGCAAGTGAGAAAGATCGAGAGAAAAAGTGAGATAGAGCGATTGTCGTATCACGCACAGTGCCATGGAGCGAGAGGTGGGAGAGAGCTAAAAAGTTTCACTTCTGACATGTGTACTTTGTACGCACGCCCTTTTTTATTAAATACTCATTGCAGGATTTCCAGGAAAAAACCTCACAACTATTGATGTCGTTGCCAACACCTATGCGGCTATTAATAATTTTTGTTTATCTTTTAGAGTTTGAATCAAGTTCTTAACTTGGACAACATTTCTTTATTTTAGGGGAGGACACAAATGGTGGTAACACTAACCTCCGATACCACAAATAAAAATATAGTTTCAACTAACCAAAAAGTTCGCTTTGAAAAGTAGGTTATAAGCAAACAAATATTCAGACGAAGCTTATGAAAGGCAAAGACATCATTGACGTCAAAAAATAATTTACGGTGATTAACAAATCTATGTTAATATATCAACGCAAGTGACGCCAAGCAAAAGCTAGCAATTTAATCATCGTACAGTTCGTTGCACTGTGTTGCATTTTAGCCTATTTTACGTTTCAGCCGATGAGCTTGTACGTAATTTAGCTTTACGGTCTGTGGTTCTAGTGTCGTGACAATATCGGTATCGACACGGGTCAACTATTGTGTTGCGTGCACTTTATTTTTTGCTATAGTAACACCCGTCAAAGGTATATATTATTTTGTAATAAATTACATTTAGTTTGTGATTTTTTCGAATGTGTGAAGTTTCGGTAGCAAGAAACTTGAGTTTATTTATTTATTTTAAATACTAACTGAGCCCTGCAGTGTTACCCGCAGTACAACAGTAACTCCAGTAACTACGCGGGGCGAAGCTAGTCTAAAAAAGTAGTCTAAGTGACTCCTTATATCATCAGTTATCTACACTTGAAAGTTCAATCAAAATTGGTCCAGTGGTTCCAGAGATTAGCCGTAACAAACAGACAGACAGATAAAAATTGTAAAAAAAAATATTTTGGTTTAAATAAAAAAGCAGTTATTTTAATGTTGCAAACAGATAATCCAATTTTATTTATGTGTATAGATAAGTTACTTCACATAACTAACACACAATTGTCTTATATCAAACTAGGCATAGTCTGGACTGTGATAATGAGACTGCTGATAACCATGCTAATATATTTTTAAATGCAAATATAATGTAATCCACTACTGGATGAAATAAGCCTCAAGGAGTGAGGTTTTACATATAAACAGACGGAGAAAAAGAAAGTACAAACTTAATATTGATGATTGTCGAAAAAAATGATCATTCCCATCACTAGAATATTTGTTTTGAGTGAGAACCGAATCTACAACCTCCTACAACCGGTTATTTACGCAAAAAGATTATTACTATTTTACTTAATTCAAATGTATTTTGATGAGTTTTATAGCATAAGGTTTTATATTTAAATCAATACTTTCTTTAAAATATTGAACAGTTGTCGCCTTATTTTCAAACATTTTCTTGTACTCCACTGTCATGCTCGGATGCCTTCGAGGTCGGTTGTCTTCCGCGTTATGACGTCGGACTCCTCTCGATGGCGGCCTCTGTCCACCGACACTCATCACTTCCTACAGCTGTTGTTCATTCCGCGTGCAGCCGCTATGGTCTAATCGAAGGTGAAAGATTCACATTTTATCCTCTTAGTTGCTGTTTATTGCGTTTTTGTATTGTAACTAGCTAATCCGCACAATTTCGTCTAAGTCTATAAAAATATGTAAGTACATTTACCCGATTTATGCGACATTTTTCATTAATATCGGCTTCTATTGGTCTTAGGGTAATTTTTATAGCCTCCCTTGATAAAAAGCATATCCAATATTAAAAGAATAATAATAACATTGGTCCTCGTGACAAAGCTAATAACAGGGATTTATTTTTATATACATGTGTTTATTTTAAAACCTGGAACTCACTACCAGCGCCCGTGTTTCCTTCCCACTATGATCCCGGGTCCTTTAAGCGGGGCGTGAAAAAGCATCTCACCAGGCCGCCATAGTGTGGGTCACCATGCTGCATTGTTCTTTTTCGCATTGAGGATGGTGACCACCACTCTTGGATTCTGCTCATGCTTTCCATCAGGCAGGGCAGTCATTTTGGCAGCTTAAATAAAAAAAAAAAACTATGTTGAACTTACCTAAATATAGTATATTCTACTAAAATACTGTGTATACATAAATACATTATCAGCTTTATCAGCAAGAACTATAAACAAAAGTTAGGTAGGCACATATACATTTTCACATTAAATGTATATCACAAGTAAGTTTTCCGTTAATTGAAATCCAAGCAGTTATAGAAAGTTTATATCGTAAAAACATACCATACACTGTTATTGTGTAACAACAGCGAAACAATACCTTATCAAAGGCCATTCGCCATAAAACCTACAACAGTAAACGGGCTAAGATAAAACTGCCATTTTGGAAAGCGTGACCAATGGCACAAGCTAGCGTTATCAGTATACAAAGCTGATAACAGACTGATTTATACATTCTCGATGGTGATTGGTGGAACGGCGATACACTCTTGCGCAGTTATCACAAATTAAAAATGGAATCTCGTTACTGGGCGAAATGGGTCGTGTTTTACGTTTCCGTGATGCCATTAACCTACTTATATTTGAAGTCCTTAAAATACCTAAAATAATCATATTTTTTATCTATTTTGTGTCACAAATGAATAAACTTTTTATTATTAAAAAATAGAAGAACGAGCTAGATTTTTTTTAAAACTTAACTATTTTTACCACAAAATAAAAAAGTGCGCATACATTTTTTGCCCTACCTACCTACATGCAAAATATAGTTACATTCAGGTAAACACTCTTATAAATTTTAAAATCACTTATATGATATTCAAAATAAGGAACAACTCTATAAATCCTTCAACGTACTGGCCGAAACGTACAATATGAAAAAAGTTCACATCCCTAAATCATTTTAAATCGAGTCCACGTGCCCACAGTATAAATTGCATTTTAAAAATAGAAACATCGGATGACTCGAAAATAACACAACAAGTTGTAGTACATTTCGAGAACATCTAATTAACTAAAATAAGACAAGTCACAAATTGGTAACATTGAATGTGACGCGGTAAATTAAACTTGTGAACATTGAGAACGAACTTTTTAAACTTGAAAAAAAAAATGTAAGTGAAAACGGGTTGGCGGGTGGCGGGAAATTATATTGTCAAATAGAATAGTAGATTTGCTTTTGTTAAATGAAGAACAAATAAAACTAAAGGTTTTTGTGTTATAATTGAAAATTATAATAAAAAATATAATTCTGATATACAAATATGGCTTCTGGTAAGTTCAAGGAATCTAACCATGTATATATTTAGTATACATACATATTTAAATAGGCTTTTTTGTGTCCATAAAGTTATTTTTCTCAAAACTTTTTTTTTTGCAAGTTCACTTCGGTTTCTGTAATATAAAATATGTAACCAAGTCTAGGTATGGTTTCGATAGGTATCGGCAAGACGTAACAAGAGGAGAACAAACAATGTTTACGAACTTAAGTCGGCGCAATTACGTCATCAGAAACCAAAACTTGTTTCCGAACTTAAAAGTTCGTCGTCATAGAATGAAACAGTTTTGTGTATTCGTTCCTGATTTGGCTTAATGATTATGAATAATTGATTTTTGTGATGTTAAAACTCTGCTTCTGTCTCTCATACAAAAAGTTCTATACGGTATAAGATAAATCATTACTTAGATACACACGTTTTTTTCCATAATGAAAGAAAAGCGTACTATAGGTAGAGATAACATTAAATATTCATGTTATGTTCATGTCAGGCTGTGCAAAAGGCGCGAAACTGTTGTTGCAGATATATTAATCATAGGTACTAACTATTGTGTCTACAACAATTAATATGTAAGTTTTGATATATTCCATGCTATTTAAACCACAACAGTAGAGTTATGTTACTATTTATTTCTTAAAATTCTATCTATTTCTCACTTAAAGAGCTTTAACTGTTTATTGCTTTTTTACCTATTTCTTTTTATTTCTAAAGACTTGAATTGAGCTGGTCAAATTAAATACTAAGCACATAGTAGCGTGTAATTTAAGCCATTGATCGCCAGTTTTTCCAATTACTGCTAAGTTCGTGATATACTTTTTGGAACTTATCTACCAAATTACTAAAGATTTAGGTTTAATTCGGATGGAGACAATTATGCTAGAACGCCATGTATATAATATACATACCAACAACTTTTATCTGTCAAATAGTTTTGAATGTCAGATAACTATCTAATGCTTTATCGGGAACTGGTTAAATTGTTCCTGCAAGTCATTGAAAAAAACATACCCTCTATTTATTTGAATTGTCTAATCCTTTCACTTAAATTCTTTCATACCTAAGTGATTAGGTATCATAAAACTTTCATTCTCATACGAGTTTCCGGAACGCAATGTTTATAATATTTAAATAACAACATCCCGTTCAATTTACATCTGTTGTGTATAAAACAAGTAAGAGTTTCTCGTGTTGTTCAATTTCGCGTGGAAACAATTTACTTTTACCTCGGTGAGCGCCACGCCAATTGGTTGTAGATGGTGCATGAGGTGCGCGCGCACTGTGGTCTGTCTTCACTGAAGCCATATTTACTCGCGTTCCTTTTTTAAAATTTCAACGTCTGCATTCGTTTTTTTTGGACAGCAAGATCACGCTTCTGATACTTTTATACATAAACTATTAAACATTAAATTACGCGGCAAATTTGTAACTGTTCTTATCAATAAATACTGTGGGATCCCGCGAGGGTGCCCAAAATTCGCGTTCACGTTCCACATGGTGCATGACACGATAAAGTTTACGGCGGAACGAAAAACGAAAACAAAAATACGGTCAGCACAACTGTTTCGTGTAATATTGTTGGGTAGATTGTGTCGCCCCCTGTAGGGAGCCGACCGCCCGCAGCGTTTCTCTCAACGCTCTAAGCCCGAATTACTAGTTAACCTCAGTTGCTAGATTACACATTCGATTCTAGGTATTACTGCGGCGTGTCGTAACTATACCTTAGCTTAAATCTAAATTAGGTTTGCTATTACATCTGTCTCGGGACTAAGAGATTATCTAATTCACATAATATAATCAAACTTAATTGTATTTTGATGAACAAATGTTTGCAGTAAATAATATTATCTTAAATAAAATAAAATTTCGAACATCTTACACACAACGCCGTCTAGTCTCAAGCTAAACAGAGCTTGTGTTATAGTTAGACAATACAAATACACATATATATATATATATATATTGTAAATTCATACATATTATACATAAAAGAACACCTAATTTTCAAATGAAAATCAGACTAAGTAAAAATATTTCCTTGAAAAATATCGAATGTTCATAGCAGTTTCTTATTACGGATGCTGTATTCGGTACTGACGACTCATTAGCAATGGGGGGTGCTTCACGCAGGTAGTCTTCGTGTTATTTATATTGAGGGCGAACAGAACAATATTCATAACGATCACTTATTAATCATCTCTTTATTCGAGCCGACTGGGTGATTCTCCTCATTGTAGACAATATGTAATTATACGGATTTTATACATTTTGTGTAAACTGTAGAAGGATGTTGTTTTGTTGTAAATTGTAGATGATTACAATTGCGGTTATGCTATCAAAATTTAGTCTAACTTAAAGGAGGGAAAACAATGTATTTGTGAGGAACTTGTGCCTTAGATAAGTAAAAGATATCTGAAGAAAGACAAGAATTTTATAGTTATTCTCGTTATTTTTTGACAACATCTTTATGCCTGACGTTGCGAGTATGTAGTAGCTATACGATTATAAACATGTAGCTTGCAATTTGTATATTTGTTTATATATTCGTAAGTGATAAAATCTTATTAGTAGTCTTAGTAGTGAATAGGTATATTACTAAGATACGCTGAAACAATCTGTAGACAGTGGTAAATCTAACTTTTTTTAAACTCTTATTTCACAACACGTATTTCAAAACTGTATTTGAAAACTAATGGAGAGCAGTATTCCCCATGACTCATGACGTCACGACCCTGAGATTTAATAACCTCTAACTAACAGCAACATCAACTACATAACTCACACAATATATCGCAAGAACTAAGGTAATGGAAAATGCATTTTGCAGCCTCGTTCTATAAACAACATGAAGCCTCAGTAATATACGTATCACTGCAAAAGACGAAGTATTTATATACAAACAGTTAATTCATTCATACCTCGGTACTTAATACAAAGATTTTATGAGTTTCAAAGGCGTCAGTGTTAGTATAAGAGAATGGCCCCTCACTGCGGTGGACGAATGAAATATAGTGTTTAACACTACGCGGCTTGTTGCGCAGGCGCCCCGTAGGGACAGTCTCCCGAGATCGGTGACCATCGTCACCCTAAACGCTTATATATATACTTTAAAAATCTCTTTCGTTGTAAATAATAAACCTAAGCATTTATAAACTGTGCCATTATTGTCACGTTATAGTCTTGATGGTATTTTATTGATGTACTTGAGCAGTTTATTGGCGGTGTCGTGTATTTTATGATCCAAAGTATTATTTAAATACAATGTGTATGGGTCACAATACAATAATAATACTGATACTTCTATGATATATGTAGTTAACATTGCTATAAACAACCGCAATAGGTTATATCACTTCCAAGTCGCCAACTCGTTTGCAACACTTGTTTGTTTTTATGAGCAAAAATACAACGTTACTCTGGAAGTTTGGTACTCTGGTATGGCTTGTTCGTCTTGCTGTTCTATATTTCCTTCCCTTTTGCACATTATTATTTTTATAAATCGCCAGGGAATGAATGGAAGGGGGTTATATTTCACGGAATCGTTCATTTTGATGTAACATACTTTTAAATAACTATCATAAACTTTTGGTTTTTTATTTTTATAGTTTTAAATTACCACCGAGTTCTTAGCAATTTTCTTTTAAAGAACACAACTATCTCTATCGATACATTCATATAGCTGAATATGAAAGCCAGTCTACCCACAGAAATCTTTATAATAATAGACGTATTATTCGAGTAAAGACGCAGGTACAGGCCTGTATTATTATGCTTTTATGGGCATGTAGAACAATAATGGGGTAACAAGCCTAATGACGTGATTATGGCTAAAACTTAATAGTTATAGGTAGTTATGTAAGCTTACCTTTTTTAACCGATAGAACTTTTTGTCGGTTTGATGTATTGGTGCTATTAAGTAATAAAAGCAATAGCTTTGAGCTCGAATTATAAGTAACAGTAAAGGGCAATTTTGTTAAATTTACCAGCTGCGTAAAGTTTGATACAAAAAGGTAGCAAGTACTTTGAATCAGTGTGTTTTTATGTCCCTTACGCCAGTTGATAACTTTTGCAAAATATTTGAATTTCTATCTATTTTATGCTTTTCCTTTCTATTCGTATATAGTATGATGAATTGTTGTATACATTTAAGGCCAGTAGTTCGATTATAAAATTCAGACACATGCAAAAATATAAAATAAGCAAGTAAGTTGTTCACAACAGCCGGTCTTGTGCTGTCCCCATCCTACAAATTCCCACGACCTTCACTAGGCCAAAATTTCCTATCAGTTTATATAATTGTGATATTTTTTGTATTTTTTGCTTATATTTTTATTATTTGTTTTAACATTGCTAGAGGTACCTAAAGAAAAAGTGGATGTCTATCTTCAACCCACTGTACCTTCCCCTGCTAGGTAATTTTCTCAACTTTCATAGGTTTTTTTTCACATACATCCCAGGTATTTTTTTATTACTTGCTTTTGCTAACTAACCCTTACTTTATTTAGTCTAATCTACCATTCGTAGCTTACCCCTTATGACAATTTTCTCATAAAAACACGTTTGAGTACATTTTGCAAAAAAATGACAACTTGTAGTTTTAATTGAAATCCCATATAGTTAAATAAGCAGCGCAACTAAGCAATGCAGTTAAATATTCTTATACCAAAACGATCCGTACACGTAACTGGGAATTAAAGATATACCTTGACAAAGATGGTTTTGCAAACATAATGGAAATATAACATTATACATATATTTACATAGTATTTTATAAATAAGACGAATTTCTATGCTTCAACTTTTTATTTAACAAAGCCATAATTTCTACAGAAATATTAGTGGTAATCAGAATACACTCATTATATTAAATACATACAATATTATACACATTCGCGTAATTGACAGTTTTGGTAACAAATCTCATAATGATGCGGTCTAACATGACATGTTCTGAAAGACAAAATACTTTTAAACTTCCTATCTAAGGAAAGGCCCAAGTGGACTGTTGTAGGCTGTTAATCAAAACAATCGTATTTTTATAAAGATTTTGTATACTCTGCTCTGAATGCTCTGTTAAAATTTTTAATTAACTTTTTCCTCTAAAAAGCCTTTAGACAGTTAAAACTATAAATTTAATATCACTTTACAAGTGTACTGTATTATTATGCATGTTACACGTAAGTACTTAAATGTAGCAACGGAAATAGGTAACTATTCTATTCACTAAAAGAGCAATCACTAAATTTATAATAACTTTCATAGATCTTAATGATTTTATTTTTATTACTTTATCAAAACGAGCGACACTATTTGTATGATAATATCTATAGCTCCGTATTAATTATTTTTTAGTATAAATGATTACGGAGTAATAGCCGATAGAAATGCTACCGGAAGTTGAAAACGTAATTGAAAATAAAATTGTCTATGAAATTGAAAATAGATTGCATATGTAAATGTAAATCTTCTAACATTTTATTGTTAATTGAGCCAGAAATAAAAAAAATATACCATTTGACCTACCTATGTGTGTTTGAAGAATCTTAGAGGAGGTCCATGTCAAACTATGAACGTCTCTAAACTGAGATGATTATGAAAATAGTGAGTGACATTTAACTATGGATTAATTATGAATTGTTGTATGCAGACAACGAATTGAATTGATAATACTAGACTCAATGATATCGGGCTGGGCTAGTTGCTAAAATTTCACGTATGAAAGAATATAAAGTTTTGGCCTAATTTAAGTTATTGTGTAAATTGTGGTTTTCTTTACCTCATCTAAGTGAAGATAGCTAAAATTTTAAAACGATGTATGTTACACTAAAATCAAGTAAAAGTGGCTCCATCAAACCTCATTTTTACTTTTTATGTATCGTACGCAAAGGGATTTTATGCATACAATTACTGTTCTACTATTCTAGTTTTTACCTTGATTTAGGTTACAAATAGGTTAATTACATAAATAGAAACCTAAGTTAATGACTTTTGACAACCAAACGATAAATAACGTTAGTGCTTATAATAATCTAACCTTAATTTTGTTTCAATAAATTTCTGAATTTCGAACACACAAGGTTCCACACATGAGCTACGTAACATAGATAAATTATTGACCCAGTTTGGATTTAAATTAAGGAAATAAAAAATAATTTATGACTAAAAATAAGACCTTATGTAAATTACAAAATTAATAGACACATCAAAAACTCTAATTCGTTTATTAATCAATATAGTTGACGTAAAAGATTTAGATCAACTGTCAATGTTGGATTGTGAATGTGTTTTCTGTGCAAATGGCATGCGTGGGCGCAACAGCGGCGGGATCAAAGCGTGCACTCGCTAACGCTCTCTAACGGGAATAGTGCGAGCTTTAACAACGACACTCTTGTTTTATATATTTTTTTTGTCTTTATTTTAACTGCACAGATTATACGTAGAGCACTACAGGAGTCTTGGTATTTTTTGTTTATCTAATATTTTAAATATTTTGTATGTTTGCAAAGTCCCTTGCGACACAGAGTATATTTCCTAGTAACGGAGTTGAATTTTTATAAAAAGAAAAACTAATTTATGGTTTTATGTGTTAATAACAATCGAGCATTGTTTATGTGGGAATCAATTATATCTAATTAGTTTAAACTCTATAAGTTAAAATAGTTCGACTCTGGATAATACAATAAACAGGTAGTTCCTGATAACAATTTTCAAATAAGAAGGTTCATCACTTTTATGAGTATGGTATCCCTCATGACTTTTTAGCTCTTCGACCCACTGAAAGCATAGTATTCTCCCATTGAGGCTAATAGTAATCAGTCTCAGGTTTATCCGAGAAAGAAAATCCTTGTGGATAAATAATTTCATTTAATAACTTTGACCAAATTTATATTTTAAATTACTATAGCCAAAATATATTTTACAAAAACATTTTATTTATAAAATTTATCAACAGTATTTACAACTCTACTAACCTTTTACTGCTGCATTAATATTATTTTTGAGACATAGCAACACAAAATTCTTAAGCTGTTACATAGATTAAAATAAGATTACCTTAAAATGTAACACAAAAACTTCAATCTCTAACTGTGAAAATCAACGTAAAATACGCTAATTACTATACAAACAAATAGTGGTTTTTAATTGCTACTAAATTGTACCGCGAATGAATGAACGATAGCATCAAGCTACATAGTTAATGAGTGAACGAAACAGCCAACACGTGCGTGACTGGATAGTAATTAATTCAGATGATCAACTGGCAACACTTTGTAGACAGCGTCCTTGACAAGTGATTTGTTATATAATAGTTCACTTTCTAACAGAATCAGCTTTCGGAAATGATGATACTAGGAAACGGTACATAAAGAATCGCCCATTGTTAATTTATTTTAAAGCTGATATTTTTAGAAACCAAACCTTGATCAGTGCTTCCTTTCACTGATACCCTCTATTTTGATAACGCACTCGAAAGGGTCATTCTTCGGCCTTCATGTCCGAAACCGTGTCAATGGCACGTGATATCTAGACGCAGTGCCCACTTGAATGCGTAGCAAATATAATAGCGAGTACACACGAGACATAATCGACCTGACGCGCTATACAGCCGTTACACAAGTTAGGGATTAGTGCCGCCCGCGCACGCGATGCTTTGTAACTTGCCGTGAACTACATCAGTAATCTTATTTTTAAATTTTGAATTTAGGAGTAGAAAAAAGTATGGCAATACTTAATTGTTAGTCAATTAGGCCTTGACGTTGATTGCTTAATCGCTAATCAGTCTGCTAAATGATCGGCTAATTGTAGAAGATGTATCAATTATATTTTTTTTACCATGATACCTACCATTTAATTTTGCCGGTTGTTTTTATATGTTTTAAGCTATAATGACTAGCAATTACTTAATTTCTGTAGTTCGTTACTAGAAATTTAAAATCAACAAATATGTTATGAAAGCAGATTTTTTACAGCAACAAAAAACTATTATATTGTACTGTAAATGTTTAAATAACGAACAAAGTAATATTTTAGCACAAGTGTTGCGAAGTAAAAGACATTGGTTTTGTAACCGACAGCAACAAATATACATAAACCACAAAGTGCGGTGAGAAACACTAAAAGTGTATTTTTCAACACGACACACCACACATTACCTATCGCCATTTTTTTACATTTTTACTGTTAAGTTTACTTTATGATGAGGCTAATATTCCATCTCATGTTGAAGAAAATTTATTTGTAATTCTGTACAAACTTCTATCTAAAAACTCAGACACTTATAATTTCAGTTTCGTTGTAAAATCAACGACACAACATTGCAAAACTGTCAATGTGTACGTGAAATGGAACGCTAAAGTTAAATACTAGTTTTATTATAATAGGTAGAAACATTGCAGAAGTTTTGTGTTGAAATAAGTTTAAGTTGTTTGAAATTGTAAATTTTTTAACTTCAATTATATGTGACATTCCGATTATTTTATGTAGGCTGTGATTACGCATATTAATCAATAATTAGACATAAATGAAGGCAATACTTAGTTAAAGCTTTTCTATCTCACACCCAAATCTAGCCTCTAGTTATCTAGGGATTATTTAACGGTATTTTTATATTTAATAATCTTTTTTCTTCATCTTACGCTACTTCAAAAATACTTACTTCTTTTGTTTTGTTTCATATTGCCTACGGAATGCTATAGAAAGAACCATTATTATTTCATTCGTTAATTCATTCTGGTCATTTCTTTAAATTCTAAATTAATTCAACAAGTTTTCTGATATTGTTAATTCAACGTACCAGTTGTCTTCCATAATAAGCTAAAACAAAACTTTTGTGCATTTAATTATATAATTCAACAATAGCACAAGCAGTGACAGGCTCACAGCTAAATCAGATTTAAATATTTTAGAATTTAATTAAAATAATATCAAGAGAAATCATATTGAAGTGAACTTTCTTTTTTCCAATAGGTTTGGTTCCAGAACAAGAGATCCAAAGAGCGTCGTCTCAAGCAGTTAACTTCCATGGGACGGGGCCCGTTTTTCGGGTCCTCTCGCAAGATGAGGGGATTCCCCATGAACCTTTCTCCAGGCGGCCTCGAAGAAGGACCACCGGGGTTTCCTTACTTCGCGACAGCAGATGGAAAGTTCGAGTTTGGTTATGGCCCGCCGTTCCACCATGATGCCCCGTTCTTCCATCCGCCTCCCGCAATGCCATTTAATCAGCCAGGTTGGTATACATTTTCGTAGAAGCCTTCGAAAAAATAAATGTATGTGTATTATAGCTATATACAGTTTATGTATCTTTATGTAATAACAATCAAAGAAACATACAGGCGAATATAATAAAACCGTAGTTACAAATATATAATTATTTCACAATGAAGGATTGTGGGCAAAGGGTAACCAATAATTCCCAAATAGTAGACACATTTCTCGAAGCCTTCTTTCCGAAGTACTGTAGATTTTAAGTAAAATATTTGAATATGAAAGGTTTTACGAAAGTATAAGTAAGAAGCAATGAAACGTAATGGCCTGAACGAATATCAAGGCCACTGGAATGTTATTTTAGTTTGATACGTGTACAGTAGCAGTTCTTCTACACATAAAACAATTTCAATGTCAAGCTTGATTTCAAATTTAGTTTATTGTCGACTGGCGTGTTCAAAATATACTGTTATTTGCCAATCAGGGCCAAGTTCAAGCTAATAGTCATTTTAAATTAAATACTAACCATGAGCTTTGATAGAATTAGTTCATGCCTATGTTGAATATATATCTTAAGTGGTAGTTTGATTGAATAATTTATTATTTTGTATTATATACTGGTAATTCTTAGACCGAGACCTGCTATCTCTCTCCTGCATTATAATATTAAGGTACAACTTTGGTAATAAGCTCGTATGATGAAATAACAAAAATATTTGCACAAATGATAAATAAATCGATTTATTTATAAGAAAATTAGCAGTCATCAGCAATTAGCAACTGTTAGCAGTTCCAATTGTGCCTTACCTCCTTTAAAACAAGAGGTGCCAAATTTATTCATTAAACGTTATAATCGTATGTACCAGGTAATTATTAACGGGAGCAGGTCGTTTCGCAGGAGGCATGGAGACTCTTCCAGGCGGGGAGTTTCCGGAGCAGTTCCCTCCACCAGAGCATCTTGTATTACCCCGGCCTTCATCGCCGGAGTTCACCTTCGGAGACGGCCCACCACCTTTGCATCCTGAGGGTCTGGTGTGGTAGCTCAAGCCGGAGCCGCGGGACTACCACGACTGATGCGGCTCGACGGGCTTTTAAGTGGACTTTTAACAGTGTTTACTGTTTTGTGATGAACACGCAGTGGTTTTGTGATTTTAGTTCGATTGTAAGGTCTTCGGTTTTTCGCTTCGCAGCTTGTTGATATTTATCTTTATGTATACAGAACCATTTTTTACAGATTCCGTTGTGTTGGTGCTATTTGTATTGTTCTTAAAAGCTTAGAGGAAATATATAGCGTTGATGAAAATGATACCAGTGCCGTTCTTTTACGATACAGAATTTTGGTGAACGCGTTCGAAATATTAAAAGTGTGTGAGATAAGCTGAAAATTCGATGTTAATAAAGTGGTTATATTTGATTCAGTCGATGCTTTATTATTTCCTCGGAGCTTTAAAGTTTCTGATGATAATATAAAAAGATATTTGATGAAAAATCTATTTTTGGGTTTTTTTTATTCCTCTTTTTTTTAAATATTGAATGAGAAAATGATATTTTTGCTGGCGATAAATAGTGGCTATATATAAACAGATATTTATGGTACGAGCAGCGCTACAAAATATTTGATTATTCTAAGATGCTTCTGTTAATTTCGGAAACCATCTAAACCTCATCATACTTAAGTAACTTTCCCATTTTAAATGTTTTTATGTTTGTTACTACAGAACTTTCGACTGGATGAACCGATTTTGATGATTCTTGTTTTATTAAAAAGTTGTTGCCGTGTGGTTGAAACGGCCATTTCAATTTAATCTAGTTCTTGAAGTCCTTGTTTATTATTATTACACAGTCAATCATCAATTCATCACTGTTTTTAATATTTTCGATCTAGCATTTTATATAGTCAGTAATAAATATACATATGTTATAAATATAATACAAATATACATATAACACCTACACACTTAGTTGAATAGATAAAACTATAGATCGACTGTATGATGTATGTTTAAAGATAATAAAAGAAAAAGAACTTTAAAGAAGAGTTTCTCAAGAAAAGAAGAGCTTCTTAACAATTCTTTTCTTTTATACTCTTGTAGTTTATATTCATTTCTTATATCATAAAATTAATTTTGTGTATAAGCTGTGGCACTGTGAATAACTAGAATATGTGTACAGATAGCTGTTATAACAGATAATTTATAAAAGTTAAATAAAAAAATAATTTATTACCAATGGGGTTTACTAAACTTAATTTATTTAAGAATAATTTTGGTTCCTATTCTAAGATAGATACTGTTCGAAGCATTTTTTTCTGTATATTTATTAAAAATAATCTTACCTCTAACTTAAGTACAATGTGTTAGAATACATAGCTACAGAAAGAAATGTAAATAATCTATTGTATATACTAATTTTACCTTACTTATCGTCTATGATACTTGTATTTAATTTGGTATACAACTATCATCGTCATGATTTGATGAATATTGTTATATTTTATCATCATTTTCATCATTATTCATGATTTATTTTTCAAATAAAATCACTTAATTATAACCAATCTTTTTTTTAATAGCAAATGAGACTTTAAATTCTCTGTGTTTAAATTTAAATTCAATAAATCAGGTTTGTTGTCCTGGCTACTGAGGCCGAGGTCATGGTCTTCCCGTACAAATAAATCTGCGAGTTGACAGTATGTTCAACTATTGGCAACAAGTATTTAACTAAAAAGGATTGTGTGGTTTTATGAAACCACGGTAAAGGTGAAACTTTTTTTCACATGCAATTAAATAAATCTAATAAAGCAAATAAATAACAACATTTACATTAAACACTGACAAAAACAAACAAATAAGCGTGGAGCACTGGCACAAATAAGTAATACTCTATACACTACACGGCCTGATGGAACTATAGACACCCCCATATTGGCCTCGCTGCTCTGACAAGCGCTTTTCACTTTATCCCTACTCTGCGGCCGACCGTCACGCGACATGCGATACACAGACCAAAAAATTTGAGACGATGTAATAAAAGTTTCACTTTAATAGCCCGATTTATTGTATTTTCCCTTGAAATTAATATGATTATCTATCCTTGAATCACGTGGTCTTAAGAACCGATCAGAAAATATGTCGTAGCCGTGTCATTTCTACAATTGACTTTTGTTTCTACAAAAACATGAATAATAAATTTGGTAAGTGATTTGCATTTGTGCCAATCTTTTCAAGTTCTTTCGATAGAATAGAATAGAATAAACTTTATTGTACACCAGTTAAAACAGTTTACATTCAGGAGCATAACATATAAACGATCATGTACAAAAGGCGGTATCACTTTCTTCTAAATTCAGAGGTGCTATAATTTTTATGTGAGCACAGTGCTAGTTTTATATGCCTCTTTTTTTTAAAAGGTGTCTTAGTCGTGAATCTAATCTCGAAATTATTTATGTAGAGACTTCAATATTGAACTTCACTTACTACAAGATTTAGCTATTAAAGTTCGAGTAAATGATAATTTATTTCTAAACGATGCTTATGTCGAAATCATGAAGATTTGACAGAAGAGTAGATTTTGACAGATGTGATCTTTGCTAACGTGAGGCAAGCTGAAACTATTCTCAAGAAGTGATTTCAATTGCATTTTAGGAAGAACGTATTTAACGATATTTTGTTTCTGGATAAAGATATGTTGATCATGCGGAAACTGTAGATTCAAATCGTCGCTGAGATTAGTTGAGATTAGTTTCAACTGAGTAAAACTTAAAATGCGTTCTGTAATAATATCAGTGTTTGAGTTCTAAACTAAACTAGTTTCATCTAATCGAAATTCAACCGATACTTGAGACATTCATTAAAATATGTAAGTCAATTTTCATATAAACTAAAAACGAACTCTGCCACAGGACATCATACATTGTCACGTGGCCATAATGTCATTTTTGACAATTAATAAATTGAACTAGCTATTGTATAACAAATCATTTAAAACAATATTTGAAAAGTTGTCAACTCTATATATCGGGGCGAATTTTGTCTGTACTATGTATGTAATCACATATTTACCAATATATTATTTTTTTAAACTAGTGAAATATACTTTGTTTAAAAACAATATGATACTTGATCATTCGAAACTCAAATTAAGCCACAACAAATAAAACCAATCAGTTGGACCGAAAGTAATTTATGTTGTGTACAGTAAATCAAATTTAAAAAGGTTTCTGTTGTATAAACTTTGGTGTGTTTCAATATAATCCTTGTTTTTTAACTCTGTGAAGTTCTTGGACAAAAATTATTTTTAGACAAAAGCAATTATTTGAAATATTTTTTTATTAATGTACCCTAACTCGTGATATTCATCTTCTTAGCCTTTATTTTTCCCAAGATTATTTAGGTTTGGCTTTTAGTTTACCAGTTTTACGTGAATATCAGTTTTTCTACCACGGAGCGATTGGCAACGAAACTCCGCAACCTCCAAGGTGATTTGATCTCGAAGTAATTAATTTATATAAAGTTATCGAATTACAACTTTCTCGAATTGTAAAGAAAGTTTTCTTCAGTTTCAACATAAATTTATTTTCGATAACATTGGGTATCGAATACAGGATATCGAAAAAAGAATTTATGATTAAATTATTTCCTTGATTTCGACACAATCATAAAATTCATAACATCCTAATTTTGTGAATTTAAGAATTTCAACATAAAGTACCATTTTTACACATTGTAAATACCATTCACAAGAATTTTTCGAAGTGAATTTCCATACATTTAAGGGAACATCGTGGTTTAAGTAATAAAAATTGTTGTCAATATGTTTGCAGTCACGAATATCTTATCCTTATCAGTATTGGAAATATGTGGGCGTCATATAATGTAAACTTACTTTGTAAACTTAATTTAACTTTGTTTACCGTTCTGTACTTTAACTAAGTGTTACTATAAACGGTAAATGAGTTTTTTAAAAGGAGTGTTTTAATACATCTTAATTAATAGAAACTGACTCCTTAGAACTTAAAATTAGTTAATGCTATGTAAATAATTTTTCACTGTTCCTTTTCGCATTGAGGATGGTGACCACCACTCTTGGATTCTGCTCATGCTTTCCATCAGGCAGGGCAGAGTCATTTTGGCAGCTTATACATAAAAAAAAAATGACGGTTCTATAATTAAATTCGTGAAAGCACACATAGTGACACGGTGATTTAAACAGGATAACTAGTATGTATAAGCGTGTATGTACTTTGATGTAAGTGTTAATATTTGGTACATACTGTTGTCTATCTATATTTAGCACATAAACGAAAGTATAATGGAATTGTCTGTAAGAATAAAATCTATGCGAAAATATATATCTTTTTATTTTACTAAATCTACTGCCCGCTGATCCGAAACCGCATTGTTGCATCGTTTGCATTCGCAATTAGTATGTCACCACGAATCTTCAATTATTCTCATGCTTTCAATCAGGCAGACTAGTCACTTTGGCAGGCTCATAACAAAAAAACCTTTTTGTAACACAATGATTTAGTAACGATCAACATTAAAATGCTATCTAGCTATAGGTAGTGTTGAGTTATAAGTTAAGTGTTGAGGTGAGGCAACTAACTTCCAATGACTGATTAATTCTTTGATCACTCATCTTAGTCTTCTTCTTCGTGTTTCGTTTCATCTTCTTCTATCTTTCTTTTTATATCTACTAAGTGATAACTAAGAAGTCTTAGTCTTACATAATCAATATATAAATTGTTAAATTGTTCTGCATTAATTATAGCCCTTTAGAGATACTAAACGGAGTTACTTTGACTGCTGTGGTTGAGGTCTCGGGTTCGATTTTCGGGTCGGACCAAGTGTTTGTATGATCTGCAGAAATTTGTTTCGAAGTTTTATATATATATATATATATATATATACAAAAAAACATATAAGAATTTATATCATTTGTCTAGAACCCATAACAAAAGCTCTGCTTACTGTCGAGCTCACCAATGACACAAAGGTATTCTTATTCATTTCATTCACGAGACAGGCAAAATGTCGATTCAACTTTTAGTGTCAATACTATATTATCACAGTCAACTGATTGGGCGGTGTAGGGAAAAGATGAAGTAGGTAAACTACCCTATTTTCACTGACTGAAAAAAAATACTTGAATATGCCATATTCACATAATTCATTTTAACAATTTTATTCTCGATGAGGTGTACAGAAGCTAATCGAAACCCCACATTTCCCCGACTATGATTTTAATCAAATTTTCATCAATCAATCAATCAACAACCCATAATGTCCCACTGCTGGGCTCAGGTCTCCTCTCAGGAGAGGGTTAAGGCCATACGTCCCCACGCTGGCCAAGTGCGGGTTGGGGACTGGCAAGAATACGTTGTAGCTACGTAAATCTTGCCGTTGGATGTTTTTAAGCCGCCCGAAGGCCTCCAACTAAGCTTCACGACTGTTATCGTATGACAACAACCGGGACCGACTGCTTAACGTGACCTCCGAATCACACAGTATTTATTTTCATTTATTTTTAATTAGAAACGAAATGCGATGTTTGTACCCAACGTAATACACAGAAGATAATTTTAGGAATATCACGTATCACCGATATGAATGATAATGTAATGGTTTAGATAGGTAACAAGAAAAAGAGAACGTATTTGTTTTTGTACCGGTTTTGTTAATTTCATCGGTGCCTTTATGGTATGGTGTATTGTCTATAGTTGTTTCATTTCATCTGTGCACCTGTACCTGTCAGTAAACAAAAGTGCGACTGTGTGACAAATGCATACCAAGCTAAAGGATTTGCGGCCCCATTTCATGTCATCCACATTTTTTATAATTTTTATCATTAACTCCATCACGACGAAGACATGAAGACTCCAAGACTTAGAATTGAAGACTTGAAATACTTGACATTGGCAGAAATAGCTGATCCGGCTGATTGCCATATCATCAAAAGAAGAAGAAGGATTTGCGTCCATATTGATAATAACAATACATAAACTTACTAACCTAAATCCTCTACACAACAGTTCCCACGTGCTTATTAAAAAAACTATGGGTATTTAGAGAAGTAACGACTATATCAACAGTCGACATGGTTGTTTCACCACAAACCCCCGAAAACGATTCCCAAAGCGTGCAAGCAAAAAGAAATATGGCGTCCAAACAATCCTCAGTCGCTCAGGTATACATAGAGTATTTGGCAATCGAGGGAGATAATAGACTCAGATCAATGTAAACACAACGGTTCCAAATACGATTCCGTGGTCGGCAGTTAATTTGAGCGTGAGAACTGACGCGTTGTGGTTCTGCTAACTCCGCAACCCCACCCCGCACAAATTCCAATTTTCCTTTATGTGCGACGCGAGATGGGACGGTGCTTACCTTGGCGGTTTGCTGTGTAAATTTCGGCCCGATCGCACGCTCGATAGGGACTTGCCAGTTCGGCTTTAATAATGGTGGAAGCGAACAGAATGTAGGCCTAAGTCGATTTTTGTTTCGACATTTTAGTCTTTTAGTCCTTTCTTGCAGAGATTTCTGTTTTGATAGTGATTTGAATGTATAGGTCCTAACTCTAATACTGTTTTGATCAAAATATCTACCTACAAAATGTATGGAAGTATTACAAAGTTTTGGATAAATTTCGGTTTCATTTATATAGATATTTTTGGCATAGAAAAATGACATTAAACGCAAATATCTCCTCAAATACATGAAATAATTGGCATTATAGGGAAGTTGATATACCTACCTCTTATGAACTATCTATGGCTAAGAAATAAGTACTTTACAAAGCACCTAAATGCGCCTACTTCCTATTTTCTCTGCATTTCACCTAAAGGTTGACTGGTAAAGAATGCCTTAGACATTAAGTCCGCCAATGTACCATAAGTGCATGATGTTTGCTAAATAAATGAAAAATAAATAAAGAAGTAAAGTCTTGTATTTAAGTCGAAGTTTTAATAAATATTGGATAATATAGGTAAGTATCCGTAGCATAATAAGATAATTTTCCTAAATATTTTACAAAAAGTATTTTTATGTCGCATCCTTAAAATGTAGTAGGTACTTTTACATTCGTTAGGCCCTCTGCGGTCGTTCCTCTTGTCCAATCAATCACTATTGGTCACAGTAACCCGCGCCGGCCCTAACGACATCCATACAAAGGAACACGAATACTATTAAAATTAAACAACAAATACAAAAAAAAAATACTGTCGAAGAAATTAAAAGTACAAATTAAAAATGGTACATATTTGATTGATTTCACTTTCAATTATTAGTTCTTGCTTGAACAGTGTTAAGTTAATCAACTTGATATCAGTACCTACACTACAATCAGGTACTGAAACCGCCAATACATGTCTGCTGAAAATGTTTTTTTAAATTATTGCGAAATTAAACATTATAGCAGAGAGGTAAAGAAAAGTTAACAGGTAATAACAATACAAGAAAAAGTTAAAAAAAAACTATAACTCGACCGAGTAAAACTTTTTATAAAATTTATATACAATAATGTCAACCTAGCTATTATTACGAATCTCTTGAAATTGGTTCAATAGTTCAGGTTAGTTTACTTGTCACGGTGGATGGCGGGACAGGCTTTCAAGCCCTTCCGCCAGCCTCGTCACCATCGAGGCCATCCGGCCAGTGCTCGACCTGTAGCTCGGGATAAGGTATGGCTCCCTCTCGTTCCATTTAACGCAGGTCCTCTCGAGCCTTGGCTGATACCGGGGGGTTTTAGTCAGTAAAAGTCTGACTGAGGTCCCTTCGCCCTCTCACCAGGGCGGAGGACATCAACGAGGATTTCTCCCTGCTGAATAAAAAAAAAGATGTCACTGCAGAAATCACAAACATGAATAGCCAAAAATATAACCCTTCGTTTCGACATCACATAGTCGAGTAATAAGGAAAGTTACTTTATGAATATAAAGCTTGGCTAAAACCCGAAAATTTTTGTTTCTTTTTCAGAAAATATTTTAACAAAGAAATAATATTATAATAAATAATAAAATATAATATAATATATATATAATAAAATAATAAAATATTTTTTTCATAATTTTCTATAAAAGTCCAATGTAAATAATTATTTCTACTAATAAAATAAAAGCGGAACTTTAGATGTATGCATATTTCTAAATCTTTCACGAAAAAAACGGCTGTATGGATCTGAATAAAATTTAGCGCAGCAATAGATTATAGTTTGGAATAGTAAATAGACTCATTTTTTATCCTAAAACATGTAGTTTTCCAGTAGGTGGAGCAAAGTGCAATGCCGTTGATGATGATAAAAAAGAAAGAGCAACAACTGCGGATATCACCAAACAGTTATTGATATTTTCTAGAAGGTATGTGCATTAATTCTTTTTCAGTCAAGTCAGTTTCAGCTTTGTTAGTTTTGCTGTTTTAAAAGAAACGCTTTGCTATTGATTAATCATCATTCTTATCAAAAGCCCATTGCTGGATATAAGCCACTCCTAGTAGAGAATTTTTTTTGGAGCAGAAGGCAATGTTGTTTGAATAGCACGAATGGTGTCATTTTAGGTTGGTCTTCTGTGAGACAGTAGTACCGCCCCGGTCGAGATGAAATCAGAAAGTCTTGGAATAGGAGGCAAACGAGCAGACGTATCGCGTGATGGTAAGCGATTAGTGCCGCCCATGGACACCCGCAACACCAGAGGCGCCACAAGTGCGTTGCCAGTCTTTGGGGGATGGAAAGGAAGGTACGGGGAGGGGTTAGGGTTTGGTCCTCCGATATGCTCAATCATCTGGTGAAACACAGTGCAAGCGCTGTCTCACACTGGTTTTCTGTGAGGCCGTGGTATCACTACCCATCTAGCCGGCCCATCATGCGTGCGTGGTTCTCTCACCTATTATTTTTTTTTTATTGCCGATATATTTATCGAAGTTATTTAGTAATCCATGTTTTTCATTATACTTACAAATTGGGCTATCCCGCAATCGTAATATCCAGCCTGCTATTAATTCAATAGTGATAAAACCAACTAATTCACAGACATTTGTTGAGAACGATAAACGATTTGCGATTTTAAAGAAGGCTGATTCGAACCGACATCCATGTTTCCCGTTGCACTAGCAGAAGCAACCCTAATAGAATTGATCCTGGAGTTAAGCAAAGGCCAACAACATCAGGCCATTGCTCTAAGCCTGACCTTTAAGGCCGATGTGAATAATAATCCTCTCTAATTAAAAAAAAAACCTAAATTACAACCCGGATAGGTAATTGTAAGTAAACACGAATGCTCAGAAATAACAAGTTAAGGATAAAACCCATCGACATTTCACAAATAATTACCAACAATCAAACACACTTGATATACCCACGGATCACCCCAAACTAACAAATAAACAGAAATACCTAACTGACCATTAATTAGAACAATTGTTGTTGGGGCATTAGAACACCCCATTCGCTACTCATATAGAGCACGCAATACCCCCTCCTATAAGTTAGTTTTATGTAAAATCAGATAAGAGATATTGGCAGTTATTATACTTGTTCACTATTTATTTTGATCATAAAAGTTAATAAAGTAACTTAGGTAGTTTAAAAGTTTTACGATGAGTCGCTACTGTAGTTAGATTGTTTTATAAAGATTGATATGTTGATAGTAAAGAAATTTATTGTTTTAATTATCTTTCCGAACATTTAAAAGGTTTTACGAGTCTAATATTCATACATTTATATGGGGAAGTTACTAACTAGAGGCAAGCAAATTAAATACCTACTTAAATTGAATGCGGTTACATATAAACTTTCTGTTATACGCTGAAAAAGTACATTAAACTAATATTATTAAATAATGCCATGAATCCATGAGTAAGAAAGCTAATGAGTTTAACTTACAGAAAAATCTTTATGAAGTAATTGAAATAAAACAAATATTATTGAATTATGTTCGCACTTCTGCCATCAGATAAACTCTTTTTTTAGCAAAAATTATGCGAACGAAGGAATATAAAATTTGGCACAATTAAAGTCTATATGTAGGAGGAGAGCGGAAAGTAAAAAATTTAAGGTCGAATTTTGACCACTGGACGACCACTAGTAAGTTGTAATCACATCTCTATATAGTTCCACAGCACACGTGCGTGTTGGGACATTTGCGTGTGCGCACCCCATCGCTCACCCGTCTGATCACACCGACGCGACCCGAAGCCTCACGACCGCGCCCGACGGAACACGAACACACAAAACACTGATTTAGGCAAGCACCTACCTAAATGTCACCGTTCTTTTAATATAATACTTTAGACTTATCTATCTTTTAATTTTAAATTATAGTGTCGAGTAATTTAGGTTTACTTTATTATGTTTAGTAATTGTGATTTACTGAATATTCGGTTATCGACCTTTTTTGTGTTCCCACGATGTTTAGTAAGTTGCCTTACTCGACTATTTGGATTTACAGTTCGATTCTTAGTTTGTAATTTGAAAGGTGTTTCTTTAAGAAAGAGCACCTAGACTTAACCCAAACTATTTGTGTATCACACAGAGTTTTTCCCTGTGGGTTAAAACTCACAACACTCAGTGTAATAGAAAATGGCGTGATAGCAGATTAAAGCACTACGTCATCCGTGCAGTCAGCCCGTTTTCAAGTGAAGTTCTCATTTCGTTAGGTTCGCAGTGATACCGTGTAATTGTCCAGCCGCACTTTGAACACCTTTTTTTTCTTATTTTTTTTTTAACGGCGGGAAATCCTCATTGTTGTCCTCCGCTCTGGGGAGAGAGCGAAGGGGTTTGTCAGACTTTTACTGACTAAAACCCCCCGGTTTTCCGTATCTCTCCTACGCCAGGGATCATGGGAACTTAAAAGGCATCCGCAATCCCCGACTGGTGCCCCGCTGCTGCGGACCACATCTTGTCAGCGAGAGGAGGGAGGTATTTGACTCCCCTCGAGACTTCAAAGAGGGGCGCACAGGAACACTAAGCACCGCCACCTCGGGTCCAGGTCCTCGGGAGGTCAGCGTATTCCCTCCTCCGACGCTCGGTGCGCCTTCTGCGGACTGAGAGAGAGGTCAGGATCTCCCTCTCCCTTTCTGTAGCCTCCTTCTACGAGATGACGGTTTCAACACTTTGAACACCTCCCTTAGACTCAAGAGAAGGTGGGTTGATTCTAGAACGTACGATTTTTTTTGTTAAGTTATGATATCACAATGGTCAAGCTTAACCATGTGTGTCTTTATTGGTAATTTGGAATAGGTTTATGACATAACTAAATATTACGGTATAGTAGGCCAAAATCTGATATAGGAGAGGCCTAAATACATTATATTACAGGTTGTTGAAGATGATATGACGTTACTTAGTATCTAAAGGCATTTAGTAACTTTAACATCCCTACTAATATTATAAATTCGAAAGTAATTTTTATTTTAGAAAGCTGTTGCTTGAAAACCTTAATGTTTAATAAAATTAACTTAAATGTCAGGCTGCAACGTGTGACTGTATGTATATATATATATGTATATGTATATACATATATCTAATTTTATGTCACTGTCCAATGCATACTATCACTAATGTGTGTTGTATATAATGTTCTCAAAAGTGTTAAACCCTGTTAATGTTACATTGCTACAATGTGGTAAATGTCGCTGATGGCCCAATTATCCACATTTGTATGTAATTTGTACTTATACCCTTGTATTGTGTTGTTGTTTGTTTATCTAAATAAATAAAAAAAAACTCATTCTATCTGTTATACTTTGTCGACTGCACCGATTTCAATGTGATACTTTGATTCTTGGTAACCACCATTATGCGGAGCCGCGAGCAAATGCTAATTAATGTTATAAGTAAAGGTAGGCGCTCAGTGAAGCAATGTCATCTCTCACCGTGCGGTTGTGGTTGAACCATCTCTGGCCACTGTCCTCACTAGTATTAGTACAGTACTATTACACAGTCTTCTCTACTCATATATTTTTACACAATTCTTCTTAAAGTGACTTTTGACTGCCTCTGTGGCGCAGTGGTAGCGAATGCGACTGCTGTGCAAGAGGTCTCGATTCCTGAGTCGGACCAAATGTTTGTATGATCTGCAAATATTTGTTTCGGAGTTTGAGTGTTTTCTACGTATAATATGTATGTATTTACAAAAAAATAAAGTATGTAAGTATTAATATCAGTTATTTTTGGGACTAGATGGCGTTGTGTGTTAAAATGTCTGAACATATTTATTTATTTATTTATTATTATTAAAGTAGCAAAGTGGCATCTTCTTCGGAAATAACCTTCAATAATAAATTATAAAACTCTATGAAACAGGTGCATTATAGTTGACATTTTCGTGCCTTCCTGTCATTACCCATTAGGGTAACATCACCATCAAATTAAAATGCCAAAACGTACATCAGCACCCTTATTTCCTTTTCATAAATATTATAACACCACATATAAACAATACGTAATGAACTTTAAAACTGCCGCGATAAGGTTGACTTTATAATGTTATGTAATAATATGAATAGTTGATCTATACAAATTTTGTTTGATTGTTTGTTGATGTAATTAGTTATTCGTTAATAAGTAGGTGTTTATTACTCTCGCATGTAGGGGATATTAAATATTCTGAATGACAGTTTTATTTTTTTATTTTTGGATTTAATGACATTCCTTACATAACATTGTATTTCTGAAGTATTACCGTCACAGGTCGCATTAATTTTTGTTTTACATATAAATACTAACCTAAAGATGAAAACGTAATTATGTTTCTTTTTGCAAAAAAAGTGTGTTTTGTAAAAAAAAATGCAAGCTCTGGGAGTGAAGTAATAAATCGAATTGCTAAATGCATGCTGACTTTTACTTTTATAGAAACTATTTCATGTATCAACCAAGCCTTTTTTTCTATACTTATTTTGTTAATTTTTTGTCCATGACTAATGCTGTGTATCACAAATAGAAACAGCAATTAATAGAAAATTTCACAACAATCCACAATATCGGTGTCACCATTCATTAGCTACCAACCCATTTCTTTTCCTAAGATACTTTGGTGACCAAACTCCGCAAAAAATAGGCCTATTGGTTGTAGCTGTTGCCACGCCAATTACT
The DNA here is from genome assembly GCA_003709505.1 of Hyphantria cunea. Lineage (NCBI taxonomy): Eukaryota > Metazoa > Arthropoda > Insecta > Lepidoptera > Erebidae > Hyphantria > Hyphantria cunea. The sequence continues at coordinate 680,782 of PKRV01002418.1, forward strand.
ACAACACTTGGTGTTGTGGATTCAAATCCGACATGGAACAACACTTTTTTGTGATCCGCATATTGTTGCTCTGGGTTTTCCTTGTGTCCGTTCCATGTATGTTTGTAAAGTACCGCGACACAGGATGAAAGGAAGAAAGAAAAGGAAATGAAAGAAAGTAACATGAACGTATATTTATCATCATCAAATCAACAACCCATAATGTCCCACTGCTGGGCTCGGGTCTCCTCTCAGGAGAGGGTTAAGGCCAAACATCCCCACGCTGGCCAAGTGCGGGTTGGGGACTGGCAAGACAACGTTGTGGCTACGTAATCTTACCGTTGGATGTTTTTAAGCCGCCCGAAGGCCTCCAACTAAGCTTCACGATTGTTATCCTATGATAACAACCGGGACCGACTGCTTAACGTGACCTCTGAATCACGGAGACGCTCATGGTAACATGCCACCAGCGGTCACCCATCCAGGTACTGACCGCGCCGTCGTTGCTTGCCCTCGCTGATTGTTTCTAATCACCGAGTGCAACTGGGCTAGGAGCGCCCGCGTATATTTATGTTCTATAATAAGAATACCTGAATCATCTTCACTTTTTTAAATTCAAAATAAAACATGAACATGAAACTATGTACAACATAACCACTAATTATTACTAACTAGAGAATTATATTAAAAGAGATAATAAGATAAATAATTCGTGGCCAACAATTGGCCAGTTAGTTAATAACAAGTTAATGTGCTGTAAATAGGTGTTTCGAATCAAAATTAGGTACGCCTATTGAATTTTTATTTGAATTCACTTCAAAATTACATACCACATATACACACCAACCGATGCCTTCCAACCTCGTTAGACATTTATAATCGCCACTAAAGTAGCATTTTGATTAAAATCAAAATGAAGATGCTCGAAAAACGGCAAAAGAAATTATTAAAGCTATATTTTATTCTGTACACACCTAGTTTCACCTGTCTAGAAATTAAATTCAAAAAATACGACAGAGTAAAATTAATTATTGTTTTTTATCTGTGCCCTCAGAAAAATATTTTTTGGCAGAAATTATTTGGTGTTTAGCCGCCAGAGGGCGTGGCAGTGCATGATTAATATATTTCTATGGAAAAAAACATTATAATGAGTTTGCTGGCCGTTTCGTTGTTTTGGGTTTAATTTTGAAGACGGTCTAATGTTTTTTTATGAGTCGCAAAGGGTTCCTAATGCTTGATATATCAAAATAATGTTAAAATTTTTAGATCGTACATGCTATAATGAAAACTAAGTGTAAAATAAACTATAAATACCAATTGGTCGAAATATTATTAATTAAGATTAAAATTTGTGATAGGTTTTAAAAATTCAATTTCTAAAATAGTAACCACCAGAAATCACTTATCTATTAACGTAATTTATATTACTATGCTAATTATTATTCCTGTACTTATTATAATATCGATACAACACTACCGGCCTGGTATATGAATACAGTATTTATTTGTATCTATTCCATTTAAATTCGGTTTCACCACATTGATCACTGATATTAACCACATATTCTTACCGCGTACGCTCATATCTGCAGTATTATATTTTTACGATTCCATAAAACCTGGATGATAAAATTAAATTTAAAATATTTCAACATTAGTATCTGGAAATCGGTTTTAAAAAACGACATTTTATATTGTTTTTGTGAGCGGCCATCGGATGGACGTGCCACGCCCACGGTCCTGAGAATTTGCATGCGGCCTAATCTGTCATTGTCTGGAATGCCCGCCAAAAAACCTGTGCGAATTCTTTTTTTTAATCAGTTTTAAATCTGGAATGTATTTATGGGAAATGTTCTTAATGCCTTATGTGCGGATTAATTGAGTGCATGTTGTATAATTGAAGGTTATCATTTCTTTGAAAAATCTTCGAAAATCTGTTTTCTTTCATTTTTTATTTAAAATATATAGTACTTCATCAACTTGACCGCCTCGTTGGTCTAGTAGTTAGCATAAGCGACTGCAGATCAAGAGATCTCGGGTTCGATTTCCGATTCGGACTGCTTTTGTGTTTTTCTTACAAGAAATTCTTAATAGAAGCCTGGGGGTATGGAATATGGCGGTTTCCTGCCCGAGCGTCGGAGAGCACGTTAAGTTGGTCCCGGTTGTCATGAACATCTATGGTAATTGTTTTTGGGAAATCATTGCCCTCAAATATACTGACAATTAGTTCAACCTTCGAATTCACTTCACCCTCAGTGTTATGGATATCCGATGCCAGTAGCTCTGTGTAGAAACTGATATTTAGGTAAAACCGGTTGAACTAGACTAGACCGTTGAGTAAGCCGACCCCAAATCCTGGGAGTAATAAAGGCTAGGAAAATGAGTTCTTCATAACCTTACAATTAAAGAAGTACACCGAGCTCAGTGATGTTTCTTGGCAGAGGCTTTTGTCCACCAATGAACTGCAGCGGGTTGATAGTGATGAAACTTATTGTATTTCTTTATTACTCAGTGGCTGACGGTAGATGGATGCGGACTAATCAATGATGAAAATAATTAATATTCCTTAGGAGAGGCCGTTCAATAGTGTGGGCAGGGCGGCAGCACGGGACCCTTTCCTTCCGACTGACGCAGGTGCTTTCCGGGCACGGTTGCTTCGGGAAGTACCTGCACTCGGTCGCGCGGAGGGAATTGAGTCCCGCCTGCCACCAATGCGACTGCAGTGAGGCCTCGGCCCAGTACACGCCGGCGGTGTGCGCCGCTTGGGCGCCGCAGCGTCGGGCCCTCACTGCAGTCATCGGAGGAGATCTCTCGCTGCCGGCCGTCGTGCGCTCCATGGCCGGCGGCGAGAGCAGTTTTACCGCGGTCGCAACCTTCTGCGAGNGCCGTCGTGCGCTCCATGGCCGGCGGCGAGAGCAGTTTTACCGCGGTCGCAACCTTCTGCGAGTAAGTCATCTCGCAGACCGACCTATGGACGATCTCCACTCGGACCCGATCCGCCGCCGGCGAACCGGGTGGCGGAGGCGCGCCTCATGCCGCCCTGAGTGTGGCCGCGGATGGGCGGGACGGGTTTTCCCCCCCATCCGCTACATAGGCCACCCGCGAGGGGGGTGACGTTACGCGTGTGCCGTACGTCGCCTTAATTGAGAGTTACCATCAGACGACGGAGCCCGTTTCAGAGCGGGCAGGCGCTGGGAGGGGTCCGGATGGCGTAAAAAAGCGGTTCCCGGATCTCTCCCGTCTCAGGCGCAGAGTGGCACACCGTGGTGGTTTAGTGGGTAGTCTGGCGAGTCAGTCAGGAAACCCACACAAAGCAAACCCCCGTCCCCGCGGGGGGGGAGTGAAGTGCGTAAAGGCATTCCAACTCGTAAAAAAAAGGCCGTTCAATAGTTGACGGAAGAATAGACAGATGAGATAAAAATAATCAATTTCATTTTTATATATTAGTTATATAATTACAATGCCACGTCGTTGAGCTGACTTTAACTTATTTCAAAACATTGTTGTTCAGAACACTTGTCAACTCATCGGTATGCAAACGTCGCGGTCAAATAAATAAGCAATTCGAGGCTTGATAAAACCACCGGGTGTCACACATCTGAAAAAAGCCTGAGAGTAGTAGTATGTAGCTTTGGTTTCATGACGGCTGATATACAATTACAATTATCGTCTATCTTCCCGTCATTTCCGTGTAAACCAAACAAGTTCTGTATATAGAAAATCTGTCTACAATAATTTGCATAGTTGTTGCCGATCATAAAAAATCACTCATCTATAGAAGCCTCAAAATAGTCCCATAAACATTAATGAGGTCATTTCGGAGCCTGCGTAACGTAACAGTAATATTTGATCAGTATTCGTGTTTAGCCAGCCGTACTTATGCTGAGACCAAACCACTTCTGCTTCTAACCTATGCCGATCTTTCCCAGATTACGTATGGAAATTACATATTTCGATAGACAATCTTTATCTCGAGATCTAACTAGTAGTTGAATATTCTACTTAATAGTATTATTACAGACAAGTATAGGTACAGTTAATTGGTTCAGCGACTGGCGGTCATAAATTTAAGTCAACTGTCAGTCAAATGAGACCTGTGGACCGTTAGCGCGAAGTTCCAGTGTTACTACTGGTACGATAATGACGTAAAGAAAGGAATGCAAAAGAAATAATTTGTCAGGACTGTTAGTGCCGGTCTGAAGAATTTGATTGGTTAAGCGGAACTACATATTGCTGACTTCTCTTAGTATCTCTGTTGATGACTTGTATGTTATTTAAGTAATCTACAAGGATTGAAAGAAAAGTCAATTAGTACAAATAAGCGGTCTTAAGGGTATTTTCTTTTCTGCATTTTTAGTAATGAACAGCATTCCTCTAGATAATATATTTTTCTTTCAGGACAAGACATACTACTTATTTTAATAAAATTAGAAAATGCTAATAGTTCACCTTAAAGAATTATAAAATAAGGACAAAATGTTTCATAGAATTTAATAACAATAATATTATAAATTATTTATTTCGTGTATCTAATGTTAACTTCAAATTAAACTAAATAAAAATACACTGTTCCAAATATCGAAATATATATAATTCTAAAGTAGGTTTTAATCGGGTATCGGATGTTCAAACACCATGGAGACGAACACAAACGTGAAATAAAAAAAACCTCTTAATATTCATATTGCCGCTTCGCCTGCGGCGTCTTCGCGAAATTATAACAAAATAAAAACTAAACTTCACCACGATTTATAACGTAGAAGGGACAAATAATGCCACTGTCCAATTACTCTTGACCTCTACGGATGAACAGAAAACGATGAAACACAGATCTTTAAAGTTGGCTTTTTAAGAAAAACAATGGTTTTGAACGTGTCAAGCTCACGAAATATATTTGTTCATATGTCATTAACGTATATGGACAGATGTACCGTAAATAAGATATGTAAATGATATGAGATGGCCCTCGTGTCGTAACGTAATGATTATTACATCGGGGACCTTTCTTGTGGAAAGCAACGAACTGGGATTGAGAAACTGACGATTGCTAAGAGTAATGTTGTTTATGAAATGAAAAATACTAAACAGAATATTAAACAGAAAAGGTTGGACGCACTTTTTTACAAATACAAGGTAAAAGTTGACATTATAAACACACTAACTTTTGCTCAAGGCTCCACCCTCATGTATTTCGGTTATCGTTTTAAAAACAACCTATAATCTTCACATAAAAACAGACATGGTTACATTGAAATTTATAAAATTAGTAACGATGTCAGATATTTAAGGTTGTGTTGCCAGTTCTTTCTAATAGTCTATTGCTTACCATCAACACAAATAGAAGGGATGTTACAATATAAACGTGCTTATGTCTCCATATATTTAAAACTAGTTATACCTGCGTCTGTAGATTGTTTTTACTGATTATAATTAGACATCTTTTTTTTTGCAAAGTGACATGATCACGGATTCTTCAACAACAATCTGTCCTGCCGTTTGAACCTTATCATCTCTTGTCTTACTATTGAGGTTATTTTAATTATTTTGTGGGTTGTTTTTATTATCAAGGAGTATAGATGACAGCTTCATAAACAGCCTTTAACCGTAGTCCTTAGTTACCTTAGAAAGGAGGTGCTTGGCCTTTTATACCAGACCACCTATTATACCGCAGGTCAGACAACTCTTTGCAGTGTAGCCCTGCTTAATTTACTCTCTTAGTCGCCGCTTGCGAAACTCACGGGTTGAATAGGGTTGGTGACACTCCATGTTCTTAGTCTGTCTTTTTTTTAATGGAATCACGAGCAAACGGGCAGATGTATCGCCTGATGGTAAGCGATTACCGCCGCCCATGGACATCTGCAACACCAGAGGTGTCACAGGTGCGTTGCCGGCCTTTGGGGGATGGGAAGGAGAATGGGGATGGGAAGAGGGGTTGCGGTATGGGCCTCCGGCGTCCTCACTCATTTGGTGAAACACAGCGCAAGCGCTGTTTCACACCGGTTTTCTGTGAGGCCGTGGTATCACTCGGGTCGAGCCGGCCCATTCATGCCGAAGCGTGGCTCTCCCACGGTGTAAACTACCAACCACTGTCACCAAGCGGACACTATTATCATGGAGTTATTAATTTAAGGAGTTCATTTCCAGTTGAATCATAACAATATATGTATATATCTATTTGTTATGGTAATTCGTCATGGTAATCACTATCTTTACCCTTTACAAAAGCTTTATTAAACAACTACCCAACTGTCTCAATGTATTATATTAAACATATAAGTTATATACATATATATTCGTGATCACCATTAAAAATTCTTCATTTTGATACCACACTCGATGTGTTTAGAAATCATTTTTTTGGGATTACTTTTTGGCTCCAAATATTATTAACTTTGTTTTTTTATGTACCCTGTGTTACTCTTATAACTAAGACGACTAAGTAGAATCTATTGATGCTACTCACAAAAAATGCTACAAGACATTTAGGCCCTAGGGCGTGCTAAAGAAATATGTATACATACAATACTCGAAAAACATAACCCACCTTGGCAGCCGGATAAAAAGTGCATCAAAATCGGTTCATCCGTTTCAGAGCTACGATGCCACAGACAGGCATCGACGTCAAACTTATAACATCCCTCTTTTTGCGTCGGGGGTGAACAATAGAAACATTTTATGGTCTAATCTATTTCATCAATTTTGACTTACGTATAAAGTAACAAACATTTTCGTATGTTGTAATAAGGCAAACAAGTAACATAAGGCCCAGGTGCAAAGGCGTACGTGCCGCGAGCGGAGGCGGGCTGGCTTCCAGTTAATGCGCACTTTGCTCCGCGCTCAAATCGCTGGAGGCTCTATTCATTACCCGCTACTGAGGGAAACCACATTATTCACTGTTTTATGCTAATAATTCACAGTCCGATTATGATGTATGTAAATTGATGGGTAAAGTGCAAGAGATGAAATATAATCGGTTTTGGTGATTTTCTGAGCTGAATTATTGATAAGATGAGCAATTACCAGTAGGAACTTGTGGTGTTGAATACACATTTATCTCATATATTCGAGGGTCGGGATTTTAACATTACAGATCATACGTTTCTGAATGTTATACACTTCTACAGAAAATACACACAAAGCAAACTTTATTCATTCAGTTTTATTATTTTGAAGCTTCTTCTTCTTCATAACAACTGATACTGAACTGACAACATTCAGCGGCTTCCACGATTGTCACCAGGACATTGGATCATCTTGAGCGGGCCTATTCACGCTCCGTGTTTCAGTATGATTTTAAAACTATTCAAAATATATAATTAATAAATTCCTTACTCACTAAATACCTAGACAACATCTATATAGAGACAAAATCGACAAACCCTTGTTAATTTGACAACAAATTATATAGTTTCTGAAAGCGAAGGCGTTGATTTCGCTACTGTCGCGGTTAGCGATCGCCTCGCCGCGGGCACTACGACCACACCCCACAAAAAACATGTGATTTTCGTTTTAAATAACAATCTTAAGGCCGTTGAATTTATGATTATAGTAGTTTAAATGTTCTGCAAAATAGTTTTTTACAAAATGTGTTTTTAGCAAAACGAATATTTCCGTAGATTAATTTGAAAAGCAGTAAAAAACCTTTGAGTTTAGCTAGGAATGAGAAAATGAAACCTTAAAAACAATACTGATTGAATTATTCTTTGACACGTAACTTTGTTTGTGTCTTATTCCAATCAAGTTCGGCTCCTATTATACTAAGCCTGTTGTTAACTATCATACCTTAGGCACGTCAGCAAAACACTCATTTTAGAAGAAAAACGTGCAAATCGGTTGAGTAGTTTCCGAGTTCATCGTTAGCAACAACGTGACACAAGAAGTATTATTTATATTTTAATATTTTTACATGACAAGGTAATTAGGATTTATTCATACAATGATTGGAAACATCGTACGGTAAGGTTACGTTTTTAGGTATAGCTAAGCGACAAATCAATTCGAACCTCCAATGTTTTTACAGGAATTATGTTAAAAGAAACAAAAACAACAAAAGTGATAATTAAATAGTTTTTCATCCTCTCGCATCCTATCTCCTCTCGAAGTAGAAATTATCTTGAAACCCCGAGAGAACTAATAACTAGTTCAACTTTGTATTATACATAAAATAATAATTGCAAATTCTGTTTAATGGACAGACAGCTGACGTCTGTAGAGTTAAAAACATTGGTCTTTGTGTTGAGGACATAAAGACCAATTTTTCACTGACGCTGTATTGCTTCAGACTTTCTAAGATGTTAGGTAGCCGTATCACTAGTACTTTTTTGGGTTCCGTGGGATTTATATTAGCAATTTCAATCACAACTTTAAACCATAAACGACTCTCAAAGCACGGTCTTTTGTCTTTTGAGTGTTACAAGAAATAACTTTGAATTTAAAATTCTTCGTCACTGTAGTATTGTACTATAGTAACAAAGAGTTTTAGAATAAACGAAGTAGAAAATAAAAAAAACGTTTTCAAGAATACATTACATATCCAAACGAGAGGTCGTTATTCTATTCTCACGAGCAGGGTACTTCAAAACGTGGTATTCTTATTTATAAAAAGTAATACATAAGCTACCACCTACCTACCTTTCTAAAGCACCTACATGAATCTTTTTTGTTCGTCTTCCCACCAGCGCGGGCGCAGGCTACGCCGCCCAAAACCACAAGTCATCGCTAACTTTCATTTTATTTTTTAAATGTGTTGTAAAATAAAATTTAATCACACTTTAATCTACTGTTTCAATAGATTCTTTTTTGTTATATCTACAATTATTTATGTTAGTAATGGCTTTGGTATATAGACTTCTGTTTTTTTAATTTCGCCGAATTATAGATGGGAGAGGTATTGAAATGTGTACAAAAAGGCAATTTATTTCTTTATCAGTATTTCAGTGAAATGTTGTTATGCTATGATGAATACAAGGCGTGGAATTAGATTTAAGATCAAACGTTCTTGACTCGGCTTTAACTTGTAGATCGAATTGCAAAACGTAATACGCCTGAGAGCAATGAATTTCGGGTTGGATTACAAACTCTACCGAAAGGTGTACATCCATTACTTCAGCTCACACGATGCGTAAGACGAGGACAACTTAAAATTTACTCATAAAAAATATTCGAAAAGTTAAACCAACATGGTGCTACACTCATGCCACGTTGAGGTACACGCAACAGTAGTTGAGAAAATCTTTGTTTTCTATTTTTGAATTACAATGAGATTGCTGTTTTCTTTTGGGAAACTTTTACAAATACGATAACTAAACACGAGGTATTCAGTGCTTTTTATTATTGTTTAGTTAAATACAATTTATTTCCATGATTCAGTTCAGTGGTGTTAAGTAACGATATTTTCAGGTATTTTTTAACCCGCAAAAGATAAGCAGAGATATTTGGACACCATTGGGTATTATTATTATATTTCATTAATAGGCGGCGAGCTTATTTCCTTCCTTTTTTATAAACATTTCGGACATCTAACACACAACGCCACCTAGTCCCAAGCTAAGCAGAGCTTCTGTTATGGGTACTAGACAACTGATATAAATACTTAGATTCTTTTTTTGTCACTATATACATATTATACATAGACAACAGCCAAACTCCGAAAGAAATATTTGCAGATCATGTTAACATTTGATTCGATCCGGAAATCGAACTCGATACCTCAAGCTGTGTTTGAAGTCTCGAATTCAGTCAGTCGCATACGCTACCACTGCGCCACCGAGGCAGTCAAATGGTCATTAAGGAGATTAGATAAAATAATTGGGACCAGGTATATTAAAAAGAAGGCTGATCAGAACGGGAGGCAGTGGTGAATAAATAATATGATTGCTGATGAGGTTCGATCGGGTCATGTATATAGTATATAGTATATAGCATAGTTTGAATAAGTCAGAAAAGTACACTTATAACTCAAATGAGAGTTGGAGGAAAGTCTAAGTCAACTCAACACTGTGGACTGGAAATCATTGAAGTGACTCGGTTTTTTTGCTCTCAAACGCACTTTATACTTGTACTGTAATCATTCTGATTATTTACTGCAATTACACAAACATTTGTATTTCTGCATTGCCAATAGCTTTTGACAGTCCCCTTCTGAACTCCTGACCTGTCCTTACAAAAGAGGTTTTGACTAACTATATTTTAATTTTTTCTTCTCTTTGGAGTGATGTTTTCTTACACAGTTTGCTCCCTTAGAGGCCTATTATGACACCCACGGGATGAACAAGAGTGGTGAGACTTTGTATTCTTAATTCGTCACAGACAGTATCATGCTTGTGACTGAGTATTAAAACTATTTTATGTGTTTAGCTATCAGACGAATAATTATATTTAATTTTGAACCGACTTCAAAAGAAGGAGGTTCTATATTCCACTGCATTTTTTTTATTCTCTTACGTGGTACCGCCACTGTAGGTGTATAAATTAATTTTATGAAAATTAAGAGTCTGTTTGGTTCAATTCAATTCCTGTTATATTGGATACCTCATTTATTTCGTTTGACTGCCTCGGTGGCGCAGTGGTTGCATATGCAACTGCTATGCTTGAAGTCTCGGGTTCCGGGTCGGACCAAATGTTTGTATGATTTGCAAATATTTGTTTCGGAGTTAGGGTGTATTCTATGTATAATATGTGTGTATTTACAAAAAGAAAGTATATATTTATTTAATTATTTATTTATTTATTTATTTATTTATTTATATCAGTTATCTGCTCTGCTTAGCTTGGGACTAGATGGAGTTGTGTGTAAGATGACCGAAATATTTATTTATTTATTATTTATCGACCCTAAACACGTATAGATAATTTATTGCCTTCGAATGATGCAGACGAAGTCGCCCGTGCCAGCTAGTTTTGTATATAAGCCTAAAACTATCATTCTTATACTTATGTACCTATATCAATCGTTACACACATATATAGATAATCATCCAGCATATACATTTATAGATTATTCTATTGAATATATGGCCAGTCCGTGATCCGGTGCCGTGGGACCCGCCCATCCTAATTATAACCTGGAGTAGCTGCCGTGCCGCCCACCTGAACTCATGGTAAGTAATTATGGTATGCCGTGATAAATAAATCGTCTTAGTGTTGTGGTACCATGTGTAATGTTATGAAAGAGCTGAAGAATGTGTTTTTTTTAATACACAGATCGAACACCCTTATACAGAATATTGTCAAAAATACCATCTCAAAATATTGAAGGCATAGGCTGTAACTGAACTATACAAATAATTGTAATTGTGGTATGTGATCGTATTATCAAATTAACTGCATTTTAAATTGTTGTCTGTCTATAGACTTGTTACGGGTTATCATTGAAGCGACTGAACCGATTTTAACAGGACTTTCACGGGCAGGTAACTGATGATGTAATGAGTAACTTAGGCTAAATTTTTTTTTTGTACAGCGGGTAATATCATACGACTCGGATAACATAAAATATAAAGCAACCTGGTCAACTTGGTATGGTAGACCAAAACGTCCTTTTAAATTAAGTAAAGCAGTGGGCTATTGTGAGACCAGCAGTGGATGGGGACGAAGAACCTGCAACAGACTCCTAACGCTTTCAGTCAACGTTGCTTGCATCTGCTGAAGAATTATCACTCAGCATCATTTTTACTATTTAAAGTAATCTAGATTCCACAAAGAAATATATCAACTGTTTTATTTTACTTATGTTGCACGAGTACAAAAAGCAAATGAGGAACTATTTCCTCTGCTATTTGTAGTCTTTAGACTCCAAACACTATTAATTCAGAAGTCCCGTAAACTTAAATACTCCTCCCATCATAATTATTACCATGAGTAGTAGTTCCACGCCCAATTACAAACCGCATTACTATAATATGGTATACAAGAAATTATCATCATTAATTTTATACTATAAATATAGGCTTGGTTTAAATTTATAAAAAGCAGTAGCGTAATTTCGAAAATCTCAGAGTTTCGATCAAGAGATTAGGTTCTATCCAAAACCTATGCAATTGACTTCTCTCCACATAAACACGTTATATATAATGTAAACATGGCCCGTATTCGCATGAAAGACTCTGATTTTTTTCTTTTGTTACTACACATATAAAACCTGTCTCGTTCCAGTGGTTGGCGTAAGCGACTGCCACTCAAGAGGTTTCGGGTTGGGTTTTTCTTACAACAAATTCTTAATAGCACCCCGAAGTATGTTAGATGACGGTGTTACTCGCCCGTGCCACGGAGAGCACGTTAAGCCGTCGGTCCCGGTTATCATGAACATCTATGGCAAACGATATTGGGAAGTCAGTGCCCTTAAACTGACAACTAGTAAAATCTTTAAATACAGTCCAGACTCAGGGTAGCGGAGGTCCGTTGCCAATCGCTCCGTGGATTTAAGTTTACAAAGTAAGTTTAGATTATATGATGCGCACATGTTTCCAATACTGACAAGGGTAGTATATTCGTGACTGCAAACATATTGACAACAGTTTTTATTAAAGTACGATTGTAAATTGTTAAACCACGATGTTCCCTTAAATCTATGGAAATTCATTACGAAAAATACTTGTGAATGGTAATTACAATACGTAAAACGATACTTTATGTTAAAATTCTTAAATTCACTAAATTAGGATGTTATGAATTTAATCATTGTGTCGAAATCAAGAAAATAATTTTATCATAAATTCATTTTTTCGATATCTTGTTTTCGATACTTAATGTTATCGAAAATAAATTTATGTTGAAACTGAAGAAAACTTCTTTCTTGTTTGAGAAAGTTGTAATTTACAAAGTTCATTTAAATGAATTAACTTCGAGGTCAGTTCACCCTTAGAGTTGCGTACGTTCAATGCTAGTCGCCCCGTAGGCGAAAAACTGATATTCAGGTAAAACCAACCCCAAATAATCTTGGGAATAATAAAGATGGTGATGATGAATACACATTTAAACTGCTCTTTTGAATCATTCTATCTATTTCTGAAAACTGTTTTGAAATCCGTTGAGTGGTTGCGAACAGACATCGGAAACGATTTTATTTTATACATTGCTGAGATTATACGAATTAACAAAACCCCTATTGAAGTACTCGTTGGTATGTTACTATATTTTATCCGACTATAGCGATACCAAAAGGAGGGGTAATAGTTTTGGCTATTCATGTATCCTTGTATATTCCGTCGTAGCAGCTAATCTACTACACCGATTTTAATGAATAAATGTCAATAGATTCGTATTATAGCGCCAGTTTGGAAAATACATATAGCTAATATTACAATTTGTCTTTGCACCTACCGCATCATATTACTGCAACACCTGAAGGTTGACTGGTAGATAATTCCTAAGGGCGTTAAGTCCGCCTTTGTACTTCATGTGCATTAAGATAAGAAATAAATAAATAAATGAGGTAATAAAGAGCTCTTGATTTCCATCATCAGCTCACATACCTATCATCACCTCTGAACAACAATTTGTGTGTTTCTTCCCGTTTTGTGAATGTTTGTAAAGTCTCCCGCGATACAGAATAAATTTCCAGGTGTAGTTTTCTTTTAAGACTAATTGAAATAATAAGAAATATGGGATAAAATCTGCAAGTTTTTGTGATATTTTTTTGGACTGTAGTAAATATTTTTTTATGAAATGGGGACAAACGAGCAGTCGAATATTATTGTACCTGAAGGCAAATGATTACTTCCGCCCATGGACACCCTCAACACCAGTATGGATAACCCAGTATCCTCACTCACTCGGTGAAACACACACAGTTGTTTCACACTGGTTTTCTATGAGGCCGTGGTATCACTCCGGTCAACACGGCCCATTCATGCCGAAGCGTGGCTCTCCCACGTATTTTTGTATAATAAGATAAAACTAACTTATTGAATGTACACACAATTATTTTGAAATAAACTTTTCTTTTATTCATTTTTTATACATACCTTAACAATGATGATACGAAGAATGCCGACGTTATATTGTTGTAACATTTTTATAGTTTATGCCAAATTTTATTACTTACTTTATGGTATTTAAAGAAAACCAGTTTCACTTAGTATTGGCATAAAATATGTCGGCTTATAGGAAACACAATTTTACCACAATCTACGCATTAACATTAGATAAGTATAGGTTAAAAAACTAAAAAACGTACAAAAGTTGGTTAAAAATAAACAAACATAGATGAATCTCAAAAACTTTTTAAACAGAGATATATCTCTTTTTACTTAGAAGTCTGTAATCAACAATAAAATAAATAAATATGTTCAGACATTTTAATACACAACGCCATCTAGTCCCAAACTAAGCAGAGCTTGTACTATGGGTACTAGACAACTGATATTAATACTTATATACTTTTTTTGTAAATACATACATATTGTATATAGAAAACACCCAATCTCCGAAACAAATATTTGCAGATCATACAAACATTTGGTTCGACTCAGGAATCGAACCCGAGACCTCTTGCACATAAGTCGCATTCACTACCACTGCGCCACAGAGGCAGTCAAACAACAATTAACCAAATAAAGCCTCTATAGGGTTTAGAGGCTTACTTTACCTGAATGAATTAATGAAGAAGGCTCAGATGTGACAGAGATAAGAATACTGTTCTATAGTGCAAAGATTTCTCCTGTTTTCCTACTCAGACCCCTACAATACAACACAATGAACCAACACAATCATGCCTAAGCCCATGTTAAGTTCTCATCTTTCAGCATTAGATGAGATTTGTTTTCGTTAATGTTAATGACTTTATTGTACACAATTACGATCGTGAATTCATATGGAATAACGCAGCTTGGTAGGCCTCCATGAGATGTGCCAACGACCTGGTGAAGGTTTTGGGAAGCCGTAATATCGACAGCACTGGACTGGTTGTTGTGGAGAATTTTGGGAGAGGCCGGTGACGGTGAGCACAGACTTTGGTGGTATTTTCTTACGGCATACGCACAAGCGACGACGAGAAAACACCGCCCATGGACATCCAAGGGCACTCAGTAAGTTGCCGCTTTTTCTCTGTCCCACAGATTCAGATTGGAGGGGAGATTGGTCCTGCGGTAATCTCATTCGCTCGTCGATAAAATAATACGAATATAAAATTCCATAAATATTATGAAACTTCCTATGCCTAGTAATTTCTGTGAGAAACATTTTAAGAGGAAGTCGCTACCTCCTTTAATTATATCTTATGGATCTAACGCCCACTCCACAACCAAAATGCCAGCTGGGTCATTAAATACATAATCATTATAAATATGTGAGCAATAAACCACCAAACTGATTTATTATTATGTTGGTCTATATTTAAAATGTGCATATTAATAGTGCCTTCATTTTTATTACTACCCGACTGCGAAAGAAGGAGGGTTATGTTTCTCAAGTATATGTATGTGTGCATATTTCTTTGGCATGCACTAGAGCCTAAACGGCTTGTCGTATTTTTATGTGAGTGGTGTCAATAGATTCGTCTTAGTCGTGTGAAAATATACGCAGTCGGGTTTTTGTTTAAAAATAATTCATTACTTGTTAGGACACTTTTAGTTACATAACAAGGTTCTAGCGCATAAAAAGACCATTACTGACCTGACACATATGGTGTTAGTGACGACTGTAGCGGATCCTATGTTCATTTCCTTTCTTACGCGTCACACCGTTAACAGACTCCAAATTGCTCTCGAAGTTTTAAATCGCTACCTCCTTTATTTTAGATTGTTACTTTCTATAGTATTTCTTAAATATAACAATAGTTTATTCTCGCCTTCTTTACTTTATTTAATTCTGTTCGTGTCTAAGTGTTTCTTATGTGACTGTAACTTCTGTGTTCAAATATAACTCTTTTTCGTTTGTTTGTTTGTGAAACACCTACCTTAGAAACTTTTATCGCGGACTTTTAATTGGCACTATCCGTGAGTTACTGTAAGTTACAATAACTTTGACTTACACACTCGACCTATAACGACCATTCGGATGATTTCGTTACATCATGATGATTTATTTATTTCCCACTATTAAGAATGATCATTATCAAGGTAGTAGGATCACGCTGATATCAGCATGAAAGGGCCGGCTCGACCTGAGCGGTACTACTCTCTCTCAGAAGATCAACCTAAAAGTACCAATAATCTATAGCACTCATACTGTCGTGTTTAGTAATAGGTGACCAATATGAACTTTACCAAAAAATTTAAGAGGCGGTTGATTTGATAGATTAGTAGCTATTAAATTCCTAAATTATATTTTTAAATGTATAGTTAAATTTATTTAAACTAGATACGTTTTATAATAAAGTGATTACCATACATTATATACTTTCAATATTCCTAGCTTTTCTCTCAAAAGACCTTAAAAATTATGCAATCATTCACATACCAGTCTTAAAACCCAGATCCCAAAAATAGATATCTTTTCTATTTTCTCATCGAATTATATCTCGCTGATGACGTATACATATACTTCTAGGTACAAAAACGAGCGAGCCGGCCCGACTTGGAAAAATATCCCGGTTTCCCTTAACTATAGTATGAATGTATTACACATATAAATTTAAATCTGGAAAAACTCTATCTATCGCTAAAACAACATTAAAAGCCTTTGAGCATTTATAAAAATCTAATCGAATAAACAGCGCAAGCGACTACGTTATAAAGTGTGTAAAGAAATGCCCTGATAAACCTACAAAAGTAAGGAGCAAGGCATTAAATAAAGAAATATTGCTCTACGAGCAAGACTTTCCATAAACCCAATGGAAATTAGTTTTGGGTTCCTTATACCAAAAGAAAATTCTACATTGCATTATTTACAATAACCAATGTGTCTATTTATGTTTTTCAATCTTAAAACACATTTCTAAGCACTTCATTAATTACTTTGGACTACTACTACGGAATGGAAAGAGATTAAAATAATACGATAGATTCTTTCCTTTAAAAGGAAAAATACTAATAATAATACACAATCTAATATGAAACGGGAAAATTATTTCTACTTAGTCGTGTATAAATATTTATAAACTTTTACATAATAGTGAAATAATTTTTAATAAGATTTTTTACTGAAATATGTGAACAACTTTTTCGTATTAATATAATAATCTATTATATATCTCGTATCACATTGTTACTCAAGATCAACTCTGAAACTATCTAACCGATTTGTTTAAAACTTGAAATTTGCTGGCGTATTTGAGGAAAGTGAACATCACGCTTAGACCTATAGGAGCCAAGCATTATTGAAAAGGGATGCAGATGAAGTTGTGTAAGTCAACTAATCTCTTAATAAAATATCAGTAAAATTATTAACTATAGTTCTCAGTCTTCGTTTATTTCCATTTATATAAGTAAAACATGTAGCTCTAGAACTATTTCGTTCATTAAAAATCTTCTGACCCCAAATTACGCCAATCCCATTATAATCAAAATCAATGGGTTTTATTACAAAAATTATAACATAAATCATATCTTGATGTAATGATCTCAATTATTTTGAACGCGTAGCTGAGATTCAATGTTCCTACGGTATACAAACCATGTAATTATTACAAAACAACCGTATTATATTTATAATTATTGTATAAAGAGCCACAATGCTTTCTGGGTTCGACCGGGTGGTACTACCCTTGCATAGGAGATCAACGTAAAATGACAGCATTCGTACTGTCGTGTTTCGTTAGTGAGAACGAGAGGCCCAATGATGCAGAAGCATCACTAGGCCGCCATGGTGAGGGTCGTCATGCTGCGTTGTCTCTATTCGCAATGAGTATGGTGACCACCACTCTTGGATTCTGCTTATGCTTTCCATCAGGCAGAGGACTCACCCTTTGGTAGGCCCATACATAAAAAAGTTCAAAAGGAGTAACGCTGAGTTATAAACTGCTATGAAAAACTGCAGTTTTGTTATAGTCTTATAAGGGATTATTATTCTCTTTATAACTTGTATATACATATTAATTACATTTTTAAATACATAAAAAAAAACATATATATATTTAAAAATATAAAAAATAGTAGACCACCGACTTCGGGTACAGGGACCAAGAAACCGGTGGTTAGGGCTCCAAAGAAAGGAACCTCNAGTATATATTAATTAATTAAAAAGTAAATAAAACTAATAATTACATATATAATCTTCTATCGTCCTCGATGTGAAAAGTATTTGGCATAGTTTTCAAATCAAATCAAATCAACAACCCATAATGTCCCACTGCTGGGCTCGGGTCTCCTCTCAGGAGAGGGTTAAGGCCATACGTCCCCACGCTGGCCAAGTGCGGATTGGGGACTGGCAAGACAACGTTGTGGCTACGTAAATCTTACCGTTGGATGTTTTTAAGCCGCCCGAAGACCTCCAACTAAGCTTCACGACTGTTATCCTATGATAACAACCGGGACCGACTGCTTAACGTGACCTCCGAATCACGGAGACGCTCATGGTAACATGCCAGCAGCGGTCACCCATCCAGGTACTGACCGCGCCGTCGTTGCTTGCCCTCGCTGATTGTTTCTAATCACCGAGTGCAACTGGGCTATGAGCGCCTCTACAAGTTTTCAAAATACATTACTATTACTTAAACTGGTAAAGAGCAATAAATATATAAAAGTAACGTATGTACGTTATCTTACATCGTCGTTGTATTCGTAGCTGAGAGTCGTCCATCGAACCAAGAACCAAGAATTACGGAGCTGCTGCGTCTGCGCAGCGTTGCCGCCCACTGAACGCGCGCGCAATATAAACTATTTTTTGTTACCTTTGCTCTCACGTACGAAAGTTATAGATATTTTTTATTTCGAGAGTATGTACTCTATAAGTGTATATTGTATTAGATGGAACATTACATTTTGATATTAAAATTATTTGTTCACTGTTCAGTATTAGCTGCTGAAACACTGAATAAGTTTTAAGGTAACTCTGAAATTATGAAAAACGTTCTATAAATGTATGCGCGTCCGGTTTTTTTTTGTGGCTAACAATTTGTTGCTATAAATTTATTACTTACTTATCGAAATACTTTTGATTTTTAAATGCCAAATATATCAAATCTGGCTAGATCATTATCTAACTCTAATTACTTAATCTCTTAACTATTTTAGAAATTCCCTACTTATTCTGATATTCAGCTATGGACTCTTTTCAAATATAATTCTATTTAGTGAATCTAGTGAATTTAAAACTCGATTATCCAGTTCTTTGCTTGAAAAATGCGATCTATGTCATATATTTACGTAAATCGCATTTTTCCTTTTGATAAATACTTGCGTGTACTGTTCTGAGTGTATATTCACCATTAACTTAACACAAAAATATGTCACGAGAATAAAACTACTGGAAATAATTACTCTATATTAAAATTGTGAATGTTGGGTCCACTCTTACGATCCTCCTTTACACTGATCGTTTCTCAAGTCCTTGATATATATATCAATTTAGAATTTTGACATTCCAAATTGACATTTTCATTTTGAATAACTCTAAATTTAAATATGCGAAATAATTAATTTCTCGTACTCAGTACGATACAAGATCATTTTCTCAATCGAAAAAATAATCAAAACAGAAGCTTCGCCCTAGGGATGGGAACCGACCGAAGCCGAAACTCCTTCGCACGCCCTGCAAGTATAATTAAAACAATAAAAAACTTGTATGAATGGATATAACGATAGAGGCTTATGTTTATTAAAATCTTGACCAGGAACGCTTCCCGAGCATGATTTATGTTCAGAAGGAGCGCGCCAGCCTCCATTCATTTGTTTTTTAACTCCGTCTCTCGAGAGCTATATTCTTATTTTTTTTAGTCGATTTTAGATAGGGTTGATTAGTTTTAGGTTCGATTAATCGACTCGAATGCGCCTTTTCCTTTTTCTTATTTGGTGATTAGTTTGTGTTCGTTATGTTTGGGTTATGATTTGTGACAGTGTTGTATTTTCTAGCATAATATTTTGATTGAGATGTATTTACATTACTTTTTCCTCGTGAAGTTTTAGGTACACATTAATTCTGTCTTCTAGTTTTTAGTTTACTTAGTAATTTGTAGTTGTCTATTATAGTCCTTAAAATATTGCTTGATTCTGAAAATGTCATACATTTGTTACCAAAATTACTTTCGAGCTTACGAGGTTTGTTTTAGGTGTGATACTTATTTGTATTTTACTGCACTTCGTATAATGTTAAAACTCGCACGTAAAGTGAAATAATAGAAAAAAAATATAGGTGAGAAATATTAAAATCACTCGTTCAATCTTACTTAAAATTGCTAACTTACCATGGGAGAGCCACGCTTTGGCATATATAGGCCGGCTCACACACCGGTTGTCTGTGAGGCTGGAGTAATACCACGGCCTCACAGACAACCGGTGTGTTTCATTGAGTGAGTGAGGATACTGGAGGTCCATACTCTAACCTCTCTCCCTATCCCCTTCCTCTTCCCCCAAAGGCCGGCAACGCACCTGTGACGCCTCTGGTGTTGCGAGTATCCATGGGCGGCAGTAATCGCTTACCATCAGGTAATACGTTTGCTCGTCCGCCCCCTACTCCATGAAAAAAAACTTAGTCGTTTACGTTGCCATCTGTCACAGAGATCAAGCTGTATTTTCACGACTATAGGGAGAGAAAAATGACTTAAATTGTTTTTTATTTGCGCAAACCATTCAAAAATCATTTAAATCCTAGATGCATATTTAACAAGCATTCCTGTCGTATTATTCTACATTTTCTTACAAAAGTATATTGAAAGTAAGTGTTTTTGGAAGATTTTCGCTCTAAGATACCATGTTGTATTCATCAGTTTAAAATATTGCTCAGTGTTTTAAGTGGAAAAAACAATGTTCTAGGAGGGTGTTGGGGTTCAAACCTCATGAAATATTACGGTTAAAGAGACATAGTCACTTTATTATCTTTAAGCCCCCACCCCCACGTATTAATTATTCTTACTCGTGTAATAGCGACAGTATCGCTGTTCTTGGTACATAGCATTTTTAACGGTAGAGAAAGGCCAATGAGCAAATAGATAATTTACCTGATAGTAAGTAACCATCACCGCTTATGGATACCTGCAACTGAAGAGTCACAGCACGTTGCAGCTCTCTGAGCCCTAGCCCCAAAATCAAACACGAAGGGTATACGCTACGGTATCCATACTTAATGAGTTAACAACAAAAAAATTGCTTAACACACCCAGATTACATTGCAATACACCCAGACACTGAATAACCGTGTTCATCCCATAATTATTTGTTCTAAGCGAGAATCGAACCCTAGACCTCTGGCCTACCAGTCACTAAAACAGTAGAAAAATAAAACACAAGGGGTAACAGAACATTATTCTTTATATATTTTTGGGGGAATAAAATAGCTGCCTTCTATATACCTAATATCACTTAATGTATCTGCCTATAATTTCTCACTTATGGCCAGTTTATTACAAGGTGCATACCAAAAACTAAATACTTAACCACAACAATAATATCTCTCAGCACTCTTAATATAGGCCACAAACAAACTTAATACGGCACCTTTAACTCCCTCGAAAGAATTCTCATTTGCGTTCAAACTTTTTCTTTTAAAAAAAAACCTCTCGAAATGGGCTCGTACATTTTTATGGGGTTTGAATTTGTTCGGCAACCACTGCTCAAAGCTCAAAGCTTGTGGTCTCACACCACAAGCTTTGACTCGCCGTCTCAAATATTATGAGTAACACCGAGTTGACAATAAAAATGGTGACCGCAAGAACAGTTTCATTATATTGTCAGATCGTTTAAAAAATGTCGTCCTGTTCGCACTTTAGCGGCGGAATGCCGACGTATCGGCACTTTATGATAATAATTTTGAGTACTTGTGGCCAAAGAGATACTTTCGAAATGTTTAAGGTAAATATATAAGCATCCGCGTGGTGATGGATTAAGTATATAAGAATATAGTATCATTACCCCCATTAATCTCTGATACTTTTTCACTGCTGGACTGATATTTACTAAACATGGCTATGAGACACCGTAGGGTAACTGGCCCTCCAATGAAAAAAAACGGACCGCAATAGCTGAGAGCTACGATGCCTCACACAGACACACACATACAGACATCGACGTCAAACTCATAGCACCCCTCTTTTTGCGTCGGGGGTTGTACATTGTATGTGTATGTACATACAAACATTCGAAAAATGTAGCCCTCCTTCTTTCTCAGTTGGTCAAAAACATGTCATACACCAAAATTACTCAAGCAAGCTGTAATAAACAAATACCCATTTCTTTTTTCTAGTGTAATAAGGTTACCTATATACACTAGAAAAAATATTGTTAAAACATCAAGTGGTGGACAGCAAGCCCAAAACATGGCGATGACAAAATATTTATGCTTAAAACTCAAAAAGCAAGTGAAATAAATGTGCCTTTGTTACCCAGACTACATTTGAATTTTTCAAATATTTTTTTAACCCTCACTTAAAGGAAAAGCAATACTAAAGTAAAAGTGATTGCACTGTAGGAAAAGGAGTAACCTAATTTTATGAATGAAAAAAGTTTACTGAAAAAAGTCTCATCCGGCTGTTCGTGTCAACTGACGTCACAGCTGCGCAAGCGCAGGCGCCCGACAGACCGTCACCGCCAATTTTGAAATTGGAACGTTTAACTATTCAAAGACAATAACATGCTATAGAGAAATTAACCCTATTGTTTTTGTTTTAAGATTAAAATCGAACAATATCATACTTTGTGCCATTTTCTAAATTTAGAATAGATATGATCTAAGAACATATTTTTAATTTGTAAAATAATCCCATTTATTCTAATAGCCGTTAGGTTGGGTTTGCCTTGCTTTTTTTTCTATTGTTTCGGTCGGTCGAGTATAATGACATAATGGGTCGCGGGTTCGATCCGACGCAATTACGCGGCACACGATCGATTATTGTGATCAATACAGGGGTTAGACGGCGGTTTGCTGCCAATTTTACATCTTTTTTATATAATTTTATAATAATGCAGTTGTGATGTTACATCGATAACACTTTAAATAATAATTAGTTATACTTTTATGAGTGTTTTTATTAAGTACTTATACACCTTGTGTCTTGTATTTCAATCTTTATATAACTTAAATGGCAAACATACTTGATACTTGTATGGTCAGATATATTTAACAGATCTCAAGATGTATACCTACCTCAAGAATTCTACTAGTAACTTTGTTGATTGAAGGTTTTTTTCTAGAAGTTTCTCTATAAGTAGCTTAGGTCCCCTATATTTAGCTGACTATAGCGAAGGAAGAGTTTTGACAGTCTTTGTATATTCCACCGGCTCTGGACTGAACCGATTTTATTGAATGAGGTGTCAATAGATTTATAATAATGCCTCGTTCTGTTGTTCTCATTTGATTGCTTTAGTGGCGTGTTGGTAGCGTATGTGGCTGATGTACTTGTGGTGGTTCGATTCCCGAGTCGGACAAAATGTTTGTATGATCTGCAAATATTTGTGTATGTATTTGCAAAAAATAATAGTATTTTATCTATATCAGTTGTCTAGTACCCATAAAACAAGCATTGCTTAGACTGCTTGGGACTGGATGGTGTTGTGTGTTAGACGTCCGAAATATTTATTTACAGGTCTGGGTGACATATTACAAATTTTATAAAGAGATTTTACGTAGGCGTAGATTTTTCGTAAAATTTTATACTTTCAAGTTAAAAAAATGTATGGCTTAGGGTATCTTTTATGTTTTATTATCAATTGTGAAAGTTTTTAAAAAGTTTCTTTACATTAAATAGCTTTCTAAGATATTTTATTCGATAATTTTTGACAGTTGAAACAAATTCTCATCCCATTTTCATTTCCTACAATTTAGGTAAGGTGATAATTTTTTTTTAATCTCATCATACTGTGTGCATTTCCTATAGTATAGATAAATTTGTTCAATCTTCATGAAACAAGTGACTAGGGAAAAAGGAGGTTAGTTACGTAACCCAAAAAGGATGAGAAACAGACAGTGGAAGTAAGATCAGTAAAACCACAAAAATCTATCCGGTTACTTATTAAATTAATTAAGTATCACAATCTTCACCGATAAGTACCAGCTAAGTTGTAAACTATCGATAACAATACAGCCACAACACTAAGTTATCAGCCGATCATCGAGAGTCGCCGACACGGATCGACAATTTCGTAAATTGTGCGCCGATTAGCGGCCGATTACGACCATTACCGACAGACGGACACCCGATCCAAGCGTACCGATTAAAATAATCGGTAATCGATAAAAACTGATAAAAATAATCTCATGTTTTGTCTGTGCCCGAGTCAAGTTTTTTGTACATCAAATGTGTGAGTGACCTAAAGTTTTGTCTAGCTTCTTTAGTTTTTATCGATTATTGTAGAATATCAATATTTTTTACTCCTGTGTGGTATTTTAAATTGACGTATTAAGAGTACTGAAATTAATATTGTAATCAAAACGAAATTGCCGCTAATGGACCACTGTTGAACTATGCTTAAATGTGAAGTAAAAAATATCTAGCATTGGATTAGAGCTTACATGACACAACATCGACAACATATAGGAATAATGGTTTTGCATTTAAGTTATTTGTCTGTTCACGGATTGATAGCCAAGAGCCTCGACCAACACCTCAAGAGGCTCACGTTAGATGGTTGGATCAAGGGTCTAATGCAGAAGGCAGTCCTTCTTGACACGGCTCGTATTGTCAGGAAGTTCCTTTCTTTGGAGCCCTAACCACCGGTTTCTTGGTCCCTATACCCGAAGTCGGTGGTCTACCATTTTTTATATTTTTAAATATATATTATTGTTTATTTATTATGTATTTAAAAATGTAACAAATATGTATATATAAGTAATAAAGAGAATAATAATAAATATGTACAGACATTTTAACACACAACGCCATCTAGTCCCAAACTAAGCGGAGCTTGTACTATGGGTACTAGATAACTGATATTAATACTTATATACTTTTTTGTAAATACATACATATTATACATAGAAAACCTTCAAACTCCGAAACAAATATTTGTAGATCATACAAACATTTGGTCCGACTCAGGAATCGAACCCGAGACCTCTTGCACAGCAGTCGCATTCGCTATCACTGCGCCACAGAGGC